>BCKO01000002.1:741075-1095668 GCA_001600675.1 Millerozyma acaciae | reverse complement strand
TGAGCCTGAGCCTGAGCCTGAGCCTGAGCCTGAGCCTGAGCTTGTGCTTGGGCCTGAGCTTGAACTTGAGCCTGGGCCTGGGCTTGATTGTGTACTTGTGAGGGAATGTTTTGTTGCTGTTGTTGCTGTTGTTGTTGTTGCTGCTGCTGTTGCAATTGTTGAAGCAAAAGCAACTGTTGTTGTTGTTGTAACGTAGCATTAACAGGACCAGGTGTACTTCCATTGCTCTGTTGAGCATTTTGTTGCTCCAAAAGTCTTCTTTGACGATCTAATTGCAATTGCTGCAATTGTGCCGCAGCGACATTAGGAGCTTGTCTTTGACGTTGCATCTGTGCTTGTTGTTGCAACAAGGATTGTTGTTGTGCCATTGGATGATTTTGATATGCAAGATGATAATTTTTGATTGGCCTCAAGAT
This sequence comes from Millerozyma acaciae, assembly GCA_001600675.1. Classification (NCBI taxonomy): domain Eukaryota; kingdom Fungi; phylum Ascomycota; class Pichiomycetes; order Serinales; family Debaryomycetaceae; genus Millerozyma; species Millerozyma acaciae. The sequence goes on along the minus strand of BCKO01000002.1, from coordinate 1,095,252 downwards.
GAATCTTTCGATAACTTGTCTAGTCAAAAGTTTTTCATTATCAATTGATGTATTGGCGGCGTACTTGATACTTGGGTTGAAAGTGAACAAAGGTAAAGAGTCATTTGTACTTCTAGACGAAAGATCTTTGAAATGCACGTTAAGTTTTTCTTTACTTTCAGATAATTTCTTAATGAGTTCTGACGTTTCTTCCATAAAGTTCACAGCAGAATCATCCTCAATATCGATGTCATCTGGAAGCAAAGAGCCACTTTTTCCAGACTTGGCAGCTTTAACTTTGTTTTTAACATCTTTCCTTTGCTGTTGTCTTTGATCACGGAAAATCTCACCTAAAGTAGGGAATGCAGCTGTGTTTGCCAATGCGGGACTGTTACTAGCCAGAGGTGATACGCTGGCAGATTTTTCAGCCTCTTTAGCCCAATGTGCGGTAGCAGGCAACACAGGGCCGTTACTGGAAGCAGAAACGTTTGCAATATGGTTTGAGGTCGTGGAGTGATGATCACTGTCATTGTCAAAGGTATCGTTTTCACCATCATGACCCACGGTGCGATTTGAGTTTGCCGCAGTACCATTCAAGTGGTTATTAGATTGCCCATTGGTATTTGCAGGAGGCTTTGATCCTGAAAGGCCGACCATGCCCATCTTGATACCCTGCTGAGTCGACAAATCTTTTCTTGTGTACGAGTCTGCTTCCTCACCCGGTTCATGCAAAAACATGCAATTTGGATTGGGGCAGGGGTGGCCTCTGAGATATGACGAACAGTACTTCGTAGTACCGTGTGCTGCTCGCAAGACCCTTCCATCACATAATGAGCCATCCAACTCATTGATGCATCTCAACGCGTCCTCCTTCCTGGCAAAAGTCACATAAACAACCAAACCTGGGTTCTGGTGGTGATGGTGTGTGCTCAGCGGGTTTGGCGTCTTCTTGTTGATCACTATCTTCAGGATCTTCCCATACTGTCCAAAGTATTTATCTGATCTCAAAACCGAGTGCACGTCTTCGGGGTTGCATGGCGGGTTTAACCCCGTCACATACACCAAATTCTTCTGCACCACTCTCAACCCTGCTAAATGCTTCTTATTCGCCATCTCAGTCTCCTTCTTCTCTTTCTCCCGCTGCTTCTTTTCCCGCTCTCTTTTCTCCTTCTTGAGTTGCTGTAATCGGTACTCCTCGGGACTTATTGTTTTATACTCGACGCTTTCGTCGTCGTAGAGCCTTCTGCACCCTGGACACCTCCCGTTAAGCTCAGGATTCAGTCTTATGTTGTTGTAACAAAATTGACATATTTGGTACCCGCAGGGGCAAGGCTTGAAGTTCTTGTCCGATATATCCATCTCCTCCACACATAACGGACAGAACTCTTCCTCTTCCTCGCTGATGAATGAATCGTTGCCGACAACCATGTTTGATTACTATCAATAGCTTCTCTCTATTCTACTTGAAACTACGTTACTAGTAACATTTGTATAGATTTTTGAGTTTCTGGAAAATCTTCATTAAAAAATTACATAATCAACAATTCTTCCACTCCATACAACAACCAGTCCACCCTAAGGTTGAAAAGACAGGTAATAAGGATCAGATAGAAGGAATGGCCTTCATCACTGAGTTGTGGGAGTCGATTTTCACCCCAGGTACTACACCAGCTTTAGTTCAAGCGACGCATGCATCATTTATACTGTTGATTTTGTCGTTGATAGTGTTATATGTGTACAGCAGGAATATTCATTTTTTCAACTTGCTTGTCATTGCCAGTCTTCTCTATGGGTCGGTGGTGTGGTTTATAAGTGAGCTCAAGCAAGTGCAGTTGAAGAGCAACGAGGAGATAGCAGCTGGAGAAGAGGCGCAAGCAGAAGAAGGTAAGGACGAACAGCTGGCAGTGAAGTCAGCCCCAATTGAGGACCAGGCCGAGGAAATCAGCGTTGATCCCAAGACCCAAGATATACAGTTGGTTGGAAGCGAGCCGAAGAGAGAGCAGGACGGCGAGCAGCTCAGTAAGAGAAGGTAGTATGGGTTACGCTAGTTGTGGGGTGGCAGTTGCGTTTGCAACTCCAGGAGAGTTGTATGCTATAGACAGTGAGTTAGTTGGTGTTTGTACATGTATACGAAAGAGAGGAAATGCAGCAGTGAGTTCTCTCGTCCTCCATTAACTTGTACATAAATTCTGGTAGCAATGTAAAAATGGTGAAAATTGATGAAAAATCGATGAGCACTACAAGGCCGATGTAAGTGATTTTCAGTGGCAACGGTACAGTATATGAGCTTCAAAAACGTACTTCAAGCCTACCTCGATAGTCCTGAGACACACAGGAATGCTGTTCTCATCAATGACGAGGACTTCATAGTTATCAAGGACGCTTTTCCCAAGGCTTTAAGGCACTTGCTCATCATGCCCAAATCTCAGTCGATCACCAAGGTTCATCCTCTCAAAGCATTTACAGAGAGCGAAAGACTACTTGAAAGTGCTAAGAGATACGTTGAAATAGCAAAGCAGCTCATCATTGATGATTTGATAGAGTGGGGGCTTTTGAAGATCGACAAGCAAGACAGGTTATCAAGAGAAGAGTTCAAAAATACATTTATCAAGGCTGGTGTTCATTCAGAGCCATCTTTGCTGAACCTCCATGTGCATGTCATCACCCAGGACTTCTTTTCATACCGTCTCAAGAACAAAAAGCATTACAATTCATTCACTACTCGTTTTTTTGTGGAGATTGATCTGGTCAAATCACATTTACAAGACAACGTACAAGATGACGTGCTAGACAAAACAAAAGAAGGAGAAAGGTCCATTGAGGGCCTCTTATCGAAATACACCGGCCATGCAAACCCTGAATCATTAGTGAAAAACTCACCTTTGAAATGTTCGTACTGTGGGCAGAGTTTTGGCAACCAATTCAAGAGACTCAAAATTCACTTGGACGAAGAGTTCATCAAGAAGTTCAATGTCAGTAGGCATGATTTAAAAGACGTGCTTCCTAACAACTTCAGGATCACCGAAAGAGCCAAAGCTGCATGATACGAGGACCAAACATGCTGCAACTTCGTACTTACGCTGGTACTGTCTGAACCTAAGCAAAACTATCTACAAAACCGAACATTAGCAATGAGTACGAACACGATCGGGCTTCAGTCACGGGTTGTATGTCGAGGACATTCGTTTATATTACTTTATCAACGCTAACGGAACCTGAATATACCGTATAAGCAATGAGAAGAGGTTTGCTTCACGGCCGAAATTTTTCACACTTCAATGTAAGAAAAACAATCTGCTCACCCAAAGGGTTACAGCAAGACTTCGAATAGCTCTCAAGAGCTTTCATATGTTGTTCTCTGACGGTAAAAACATTTAGCGGCCCTAGTATGTTAGGGAAACCTTCTGCGGGTAAGGGCATTACCAAGTTATAAAAGATAATTTTTCAGCTGAATTTTATAGTTTTACTCTTCTCTCCACAACTAATCCTGGAAGTTTTAGCAAACAGACAAGACTCTGTCTCTTGAATATACACCATTGACTAGTCGCTGAATATTGTAGAATTGAAGATTGGGACTTTATCTCCATATACGTGACGTGAATAGATGTACGTGGTAAACGAATCCCATAGAAAAACTTTTGAAAAGTGATGAGTTTCTAACTCTTCATGACTCTGGAAACATTTGCAGAGAATTCGTCACCTTTCTCCATGTGACGAAAGTCTTTGATAATGTTTTACATATCAGTAAAATCACTCGTTGAGAAACGATCTCAATACCGACCCCACTGTTTCGTGGTCTGAAGGAGTCTTTGTAGTGTTAGGAATTTGGCATCTCGCATTAAAGTCACAAAATTTGCATTTGCTTACTTCGTCAACAGGCTCTGGTTGCCTCTCGCCAGTCCAGAAGCTTACTGCTCGTTCAATTTCAAGGTCTAGTTCTTTCTTGTCGAACTTGTAGGAGAAAGTTTGGAAGCAGTGATTAGTATGAACATTGTGGTATTCGACCGCTAACGAATTGCCCAAAAGAGGGCTCAAGAGGCCTAGAATTTGAGACGACCTCGCAGCAAAGTATCTCAAAGTCAAAGGGGTTTTCCACCTGGTGAACAATTTCTGTCGCACGAGTTGAAACTGGGGAACTGACTGGTGTAAGTCTTTTACTTCGTTCTCCAAATCTTTGGCATCGAACAAAGATTCCAACGTGAAATCTCGGGGTTCGTTGTAATTTTGTTTCACGTACGTGTCATAGCATGCGAACCCAAGTGGTTTGCCTTCTGCCAACTTGACAAAGTCGTCAAACAAGATGGTGAAATTCGATTTTAACAAGACGAGCATAGTGTGGAAATTCAATGGCCTATCGACATCCAAGTTTCGGCGCTTTGCATTCTCCAAGAGCATCATATATGCCAAGTCATGATTGCCATACTCCCCTGCTAGTATTCCTAACATATGCCTGTAATAACCCACTTGATATTTCGCAGCTTTAAGCACTGTTTTTTGCGCTGGAACTTTATTCCATGATCTCGTCTTCACGTCACACACTTTAATAGTAAATTTGTCTTTATAGTCTGATATGATCGAGAAAACATCGCGTAAGAATGGAGTCAAGTCGATTACATGCTTGTCGTCGTATTGTGGGAAGGTAATTTCAATGTAATCGTGTATATCCTTGAATAGGTCGTAGTCTTCTGCATCCCTGGGATTAACCAATTGAAGAAGATCCACAATCCCACTGACTAACACATCGTTTTTATCCAACGGGAACTGAGACGTATGATTCACAAAACTCTGCCTCCTTAAGTTCAAATAACTATGCAACAATACCTCTCTTGCCTCAGAAGTAGTGATTAAGGTGATTAACCTACTCATAATTTTCTCCAGCCAAGAGAGCGCCAATTGGGCTTCATTTACAGCTCCTACAAGAGAGTCCAAGCGCCGTAGTTGGAAAGACTTGACCTCTTCCATTTCACGAACATCTGTTATCGTGGAGAGATCCAATTCATCCTTTTCGATTCTCCGTTCAACTAAAGCGTCAACATTTTCATTCAAATCACTTAGATCAACAGAGATGTGTTTTTCCAGTTCTAGCGTGGCATGCTGCTCTGTGCCACGCCTCATTTCCTTGGTTTCTTTCTTTGGTAAAGACCCAGCATAAATTTTATAAAACTCTCTAAGCTCACACCACAGATCAACAAGTAACTTTGTCACTGAAAGCCTTGGAATGTCGACATATGATTTGTCACTGTTGAATGTTGAGTGGAAACTAAAGGGGTCTGATTCGATGAAGGAAGGCTTTTTCAAGGGAAACTTTTCGGTAGAGCTCAAGTGAAAAGTTTGTGCCAAACTTGAACATTGATGATTAACCTTGTGTTTAGCCTCTTTCCCACTATCATTAGACCCCTTGGGCTCCATGGAGAACTTTCTTACCACTGCTTCATCTTCTTCTGTCCATACAGCACTCCTTCTGCCTCTTGGCCTTCCATTTGCAGTATTTTGATTTGTATCGATGACTATGGGGTACGTTCGAAAAGTTGGTCTTTCATCGATTTCATCAGGCTGCTGATGATATGATCTCAACAGATACCTATGGGACAGATACCTACGGAATAGATATACCCTTAGTCTAAGTCTGCTCATGTCATTATCAAGCCAAAAAGACAGTATTTATTCTTCATTTACTCAACGCGTAGCAGTAAAATGTTTTACACTATCAAAACCGTTGATATACAATTGACGGGAAAGAAGAATTGAATTATATATTGATGTCTATTTAATGTATACCTCTTTTTAGCTTCAAGGAGTCCCTTTTCTTTTCACTTAAACTGTATTGCGTGGGCAAGTTTATAGAATCTTTCTTGCCGTTTACAGAAGGACTGGAAAGGATTTCTGTCTCTGCCTCTCCCGCAGTTTCCATTATTGGGATGTTTGATGGTATGTTGTTGTTGTTTGAAGTGGAAAAGTAGCCATATTCTTCTGAAGGAGTTGTAGCTGACATAAATGGAGAGTCCAAGGTGTCTCCCGTACCATTTGAGGCACCATTCAAAGCGTTAAATGATTGAAATGAAGCGTGGTCAGTATTTATTGTCAAAGGACGAGGGAATGAGCCAGTTCCACGAGAGGACGAGCGGGATCTGGACTGGTAAAAATTGAAGTAGTCCAACTCTGAGCCGTTTGTAGCACCGTTATTGCTTTGCACTATTTGAATGTTCTGGCTTGAGGAGCCTCTTGAAGGCGGTGTCGATCCGTTAGAGAATGAACTTTTATTCGAGTTTGGAGGAGTTTGGTAGTCCATCATCATCGAGTTGAAACCGCTATTGGATGTGGTATTACCGCCCGAAGACGTTGGTGTGATGCCAGCCGATCTGTTAATCATAGATTGAGGAACATAATCTTGCAAAGACTGCAACGAGTCTGAGCTTGTGTTCATGTGTTCATTATGCATGGGTGTGTTGCTGATGCCATTTCCGCTACCGTAGCCATTACCGTTGCCGTTACTGATACCGTTACTGTAGCTAATTCCATTTCCATTACCATTGCTGCTGCTATTGTGTCTTATGCCATTGATGTTCCCAACGTGAAGCCAACTCGAATTGCTGTAGGAGTTGTTCCTCGTCAACGACTGTTTTCGGAGGTTGAGTGACGATGACCTTGACCTGATCGAGCTGTTACATGAATTTGCGTTCATGTTGGAGATGTTCAAATCTGTAAGAGATAAGTTCGAGATCGAGGACTGTCTGACGCCGCCACCGTTGGACGCTACACCGTACCCGTTGGTGCCTCCGTACGACGGCTCGAGCACCGAGATGGTGGTTGTGGCTGGAGGCTTGCTCGACGCGTCTACCCTCGACTGGCTAGTACACAAGTCCAAAAGACGCTTTCTGATCAACCGAAGGAAAATGGGCTGGAAGGTGTAGTTTTTCAAATACTCGTTGTTGATGATGGCTTGCTGGTCGTACGCCGGGTGGTTGCTGCTGGCCGTGTTGGCGAGCAAGCTGTTCATCGTCTCCTGTGCTACTCGGCTGGCAAGCCCGCTGGGCGGGATCACTCCCAGAAATGGCGTCGTTGTGGGCAAAGATAAAAGATGTGAGTATACCGCCATCACAAGCTGGTCGAAGTTGGGCGTGAAGCTCAACGTGTAGCTACGGGTGATCTTAGATGTATTGTGTGAGGGCTCGTCAATATCCGTCAATATGTCGTCTGATTCGTTGTAATGGGGGTTGGCGTAGAATGTGTCTGCCCTGTCTCCATTACCGTTTCCATTCCCGTTCCCATTTCCGTATCCTCCCATATGGTGGTAGCTGTCGATAGGCGTTTTCAACGTCTGATCGAGCGGTGTGAGCGGTGCTTCCAGGCTGATATTGCTCAACGTCTTGTTTAGCTTGAGCGAAAGGTTTTGCTTCTTATTCAACATCTTACTGACACGTCCTGTTTTTTCTTGCTACTGTCTTTTATGCTTCAAGTCTTTTTTTTTTCACTTCAAGTCTTTATCCTTCTTCTTTAGGACCTTTCTTTCCTGCTGCTTCCTTTTCTTTTTTATCCCGTAAACTTCTTGTAGTTCTTCAACCTCCCAGATCAATATACGTCTCTCGTCTGCTACTTTTTCTTCTAACAATCTTCGATTAAATCTGCGATTAAACGAATTTACGTACTTAGTGTCTATTTAAATCTAACAAAATCCTCCTTCCTAAAAATGTTTAATTCTTCAAAACGCGATTTTTCAGGATTCCGTATAGAGTTAAATTAAGGGCCAAAGCGAGTAAGATAATGAGTGGGAGGAAGCATTGATTTGGCCAATTGCTGTGATGATGAAGCAGGTACAACACCAGAGAAGGAGCCGGTGATTTTGGTGGAGTCGCAAATTGACAATAGCCAGCGAACAGGCCTTTTTTGCCGGCACAATATGGGTTCGTAGGGACGTGGAGATTTCCCAGTTTATGACGGGAATGGCGATCGTGTGACGGGTACAGCGGAGCTGGGAGGCGGCGGGTGGAACATCAACTTGCTGTGGAATGTGTTTGTAGGTTGTAGATGAGCGTAGACGGCGAGGAGGTGGAGGAACGGTGATGGAAGGAACGGTGATGGAAGGAACGGTGATCGTATGCAGAAAGAAGCTGGCGTGAGACAGACAGGCAGCAGCGGTGGTAGCAGTAGAGGAGCAAGGTTGCTGCTAGCAGCAACCTTGCTATTGCTGGGGCTGCGAGATCTGATCGGCTGGAAGTTGCTGCTGGGGCTGCTGCTGCTGCTCGGAGCGGGGGGAAGGGTCCAGCAACGACGCCAGCACATCGTCGTCGATGAGCTTGGCAGCGTACTTGATGTTGTAAGGAAGAATATCTCGCAATTGGGCAGGAACTTCTGCCGGAGACTCAGAGTCGGGTTCCACGGCTAAGAGCATGTGGTCATGTTTGTTCAAGCTAAGCAAGTGTTGTTGAATCCGCTGCTGCCTTCTCTTGACTGGATGGAGAGCCGTGTTGTCGCTCAAGTGGACAAAGTTGGACTCCAAACATGTATTGAGGAACTTCAAGTCCTGACCAAACCTGAGATCTTTTTCTGTCAAGTAGTCAAGCCACGTTATCCTGCTTTCTGCCGCGGCCAAGTCGTCGTCTTCGTCAAAGCGAGGTGTGGTGCCGGCGTTAGTCTTGAATTGGTTGTAGAACTCTTGTTTTTCTCTTAGTCTGCGGCGCTTCTTGTCCTGGTCTGACTCTGTCGAGTCGTCGATCCTCCTTCGTTCTATCATGCTCTTTATCAAATCTCGTGGCACCTGCGAAGCAGCCTTGCTGACTCGGTAGACGTCGCTGTATCGTATCCAGTCGTGGAAAGACTCCATCGACTTGGTGCTGTAGTTCTTATGCATATTTGAATCTGGGTCTGGGTACTGTTGTGATTTCGGTATGTCGTACGCCTCCAAGTAGTTTTCAAAGCTCGAAGGCTTGATGAGTCCAATATCGAGCATCGCCTGTGTGATATCCTGGATCCCAATGTCATTGGAATTCACTCTCTGGTGGGAGTACTTCAAAGTTTTCGACACAAGCAATTTGAAGTACTTGATGTATATGTCAGTAAGTAAATTGAGCGTGCTGCTGTTGCATCTGTCGAATCCGGATGCCTTCAATATCTGGGCAACTGCTATTCGGACGATAGCAAAGTGAAACGAATCCATGGTGTAAGAAATAGCCCCTGTATCTTTAAACTTCCACTGTAATGGAACAACATCCATTTTGTAATGATGGATGAGTGTACGACATTTTATCGACATTTCTTGAAAACGGCCGAAAGTGACTACTTTTCTACAGAAACACGGGCCAGAAGAGGTGCTCGACGTGCCTGTTGATGCTTCGGACTTGACTAGAGAAGAATTACAGAGAAAACCTTGTTACTTCATGAAAAAAATTAAGAAAACCGGGAAAAAACCGAGAAATACAAGCCTGGAACCAAGAAAGGACGTCGATAGAGATAAAGCTTTTCAACAACTCTTTGTTACCCCGTACGAGTTCTCACAAGCTGGCCACCATGGAGAGTATTTTGCTGAGAGTTTCCATCGTGAAAATGTATCATTCACTAGTCCTAATGTAGATAACAGCTGATATATATTGCAGATAGGTTCAGATCAAACCATCGTTGTGCAAATTTGTTGAGATTCTAAACCAACGACTACAAACCTTGCTGCAACCTTTCGCCAATCTTTTTCGAGGCGAACGAGAGGGCGTTGAACAAACCTCTTTCTGATATGTCGATGTTGAGATTCAAATCGTTGGAAATGTTTGAGGCCAATGGTGCATTGGTGACTCTGCTGACAATAATAGCAGGATCGATCTCCAAGATGATACCGTCGTCAATGCTTTCATCAATACACAAGGAAACTAAATCGTACTTTTCCAAGATGGTTATTTTGTCCAACGTGTTGTCGAGCAAGATGCTAAGGGCCTCGTTCAAATTACTGGTCAACGAGTATATCAAAGACTCGTTCTCCGCCAAAGACGCAACTATCACCAATACTATGTCATTTGTCTGCTTGTATGTGATTAAGTGGTTGTCGTATAATATGATGTCTTGGTGTACCTTATTGATTTTCTCAAAGAGTTGTTTTTCAAAATGTAATTGTTGACTAAACGTTTGATACTGATTTGCTTCGCTACCTTTGTAATACTTGGCGTATAACCTTGATCCCTCACTATCCAATATCAAACACGCCGAAACAGTGTATAAAGAAATGTTGAGCGACATCTTGCTGGCTGTTTATGGGTCTATACTATCGTGGTTAAACTGTTTAACACGGTGGTGAATTTTTGTCTAATATCTTCGGACTGTACACAAAAAGTTAATACTATTAACGTTGATAACCTATTACAAGCTAACTAATGAATTAACACCCTGGTTATGCTCCTATCAACTTGAAGACAAACTCGTGGATGGATCTGTGTATAGGGTTTCTAGTATAGAAGGAATCGGTGAGACCAGCGTTGGAAAATTCGGACAAAGAGGCGGAATTGGAAGCAGCGACTCTTCTGAACCCCAACACAAAATTGATGATCAAGGCAAATACTAAACCGAAAGCGACTATGAGAGGACCAATGACGTTATCCAAATGCCTGCTAGATCTCTCCATTATGATGTCTCTTCTGCGGTTGAAAACGTAGTAGCCCCAAATGCCTGAGAAAAGTGTCAATGCAAAGTAAATATATGCTAAGATTTCTGATAACAGATAGGAGTTTGCACTGTTTGCCGAAGAATAAATGACAAACGTCAAGGTGGACATCAATGTGGTAACATGTAGCCATCTATTGAAGGTACGTTCGTTGGCAAGCCAGACCTTGGGCTCGACTTTCAAAGGGCCCGCGTTTTTGATGTAGGTATTTGGCTTGCTAACACCCTCAGGGAGATCAATTTCCTCATCTTCGGAATCGGCGTCAATCAACTTGGAGAGCCCCAAGACGCTGGAGATCTTTGAGATCTTGGATTTAGGCCTTGAGTCTTCTTCAAGCTCATCTGAAGAGATATCGAGGTCACCGTTGTTGTCTCCGGCTTCATTCAACAGCCCAAAGTTACCTCCCTCGTAAACCTGTGTTCTTGAGTTCTCTGAGGATGACTTGACTAAAGAGTCGTTTTCGGTGTGCCCGACATCGCCTGTGAAAATGAGGGAGCCCGAGAAAGATTTGGATCTAGGAGTGAAGTTGTTGTTAGAGGAGTTGGTTAGCATAGACTTGAATTTGGACAAATTCTCCTCGTTATTTTGCTGCTTGAGAGACTTCTTGCGGTAATCCATGTACGCCTGCTTCGGATCAATGATGATTCCTGACTCCAAGTCATTGAACCATAATGGAATGTTGGCGAGCTTGTCATCCTCTAAGAATAGCGAGGCGACACCTTGAACAAACTTAGAGAAATTTGGCACTTCCTTGACCAAATGAGAGTTGACAAGCTCCTCTAACCACGACGCTTTCCTGCTATTGACTTTGACCTTGACCTCCATAACGGAGTAAGGGAACTTGGAGTATTCTCCCTTGCGTAATAGAGACAAAGGCTTGCTGATGTTGGAGTCAATGTCTGTTCTGTGCCATTTGGTAGGGTCTCTTATAGGGCGTTCTTCGTCGAAAGAGTCTTCCCTAATGAACATTAAGTCCGAGTCTATCACGACTCTAACTTTGTCATCACCTGGAATCTGGAACGCAGTTCTTTTGTACACTGTCCTGACGCAAGGCTGAAGTGAATTATCCTTGATGAATGAAGTAAGCTTAGATACTGTGTCGGTGAAATCCGAGATTTTTTTGCTCTCGTCACCGTTTTTTAACATCTTTTTAATCACTTTGTCAGTTGAAAACTTGCCTGAAATGAATGAGTCAAGGTACTTCTCTTTAAGTACCAATTTTTCTGTAACATTGTAGTCTTCTGCGGTTGGATCAAACGTTTTCTTCTCTACGCTGATCTTGGGCTTATCCTGAAGTTTCCCAATCCATTTGAAGCGCATTGAGGATGAGTTTTGGTTCTTGGCCAACTTGTTGTTGTACAAGTCAAACGTGGGACTGTCAAAGTACAAACAATTGATGGTAGGGTCGTTTGTGTCGTCCTCATCGTCATCATCAAACAACAAGTCATCCACAGCTTTCTTGTTGTCGTACACCAAAACAGGCAAGTGACGCAAGATGGCGGTCTTGACCTCCATGAGGTTATCGGGGTGTATCCAGAACTTGAACGACTTAAAGTCCAGCTGCATGTCCTCGTTGAACGACGAAAGCTTCGATAAATTCTCATTCACCTCGTAGTTGTCACGCAAAAACTGGAAAAGAGCCGACACCTTGTACAACAACGGCGAGTAGTCCTCACTGTGGAATGGGAGCCGGTTGAGTCTCACATTCAACAATGGTCGTACTGAGTACTCTGGGTGGATCCTGTCATGCTTTTTCACAATCTTCGTAAACCCAGTGTAATTGAGTCTTTGGAAATGGTCCAATTCTTGTGCGAGCTTCAACGTCTCTTCCAACTTGTTAGAAAACTTGTCCACTTCAAATTTTTGTGACGCTGTCTCTGTCTCGGCTTGCAACGTGTCCAACACCTCGTTCAACTCGTCATACTTATCCAGCTGGAATGTGTACACCTTCTCCAACTCACCATCCAACAAGCTGACGAAATTTTGTTCATCTTTATCGCTCCACGTCCCTTGGAGAATAACGCCTTCTTTTAATGACTTCTTCAACTGGTTGTAGTTCATATAATACTCCTTCCATGGCTCATAAATCTCATTTTCCAATTTGTTTCCGAACAACATTTCATCTCTTGGTGAAAAGTCCTCTCTTTCCCTCATCAAGGGCAAATATCCTACTTATAAACTTGTCGAGTAATCTGCACTAAATTTGATCTCTCCACGTGGGTTGCTGATAGATATTTATGTAAAACAAATGTCGTAACCTTTTTGAAGATTATCACGTTAATGTCGCAACGACTTTTTTTATGGATGTAACGTTGCATTTGATATTTCTGAGACAAGTGTCTTTACTTACTAGTGAGTTTTTCAGTAAGATGTTGAAAGCTGAAGACGTAGACTTCAACCAAAATTTGGGGCAACATCAACAGGCGTCGGCTTTAAAAAGGACACAATGCCAATTCGTAGCCTGGTAGTCTCTCCAGCTTGTTTAAATGGGCAAATACTTATGGTGATCCATGAGATTAGTGCTGGAAAGTAAAGTCTAATGGAGAAGGGCTGGAAATACAGACTACTTTGAAAGCTTAAAGTGAAGAAAATGGAGAACATGAAGAAAACTGAAAGAAGAAAAGTTGCACCTGGTATATCGGGACATTCAACTCGTTTGGAAGACTCCAACGAAGTCCTCTGGCTGCTTCTTGTAGGGATTTTGGCTAGCCTAACTTCGTTGTTGTCGTTGGTGAAAGTTTGAGCTTGCGCACTACCCCATATAATTGTTCAGACTTAGAAAATATGTAGACGGTAGTACTATTGATACAGTCAAGGCAAGGGGAATGGGTGACAACTGGTCATTTCACGGTGGCACACCACTCTTGAGTCGAAGGCAGATGCGAAACCCGCATCTACGTGAAGCTTCCGATGATCAGAGAGATTACCAGAGAAATGAGAGAGCAGAGATGAGACAGATAGAGACCCAGACATACGATGGGCTGTTTACCGGGGCCAAGCATCGAGATTACAAGCAGAAAATAGAGGATTTCCTCTATGATATGTTTGCACTTATATTCAGTAGGTTCTTTCAGCTATTTCATTCAGTCTTCAACTTTAGTTATAAAAGTCACAAGCACGCCAGGAAGAGCTTATCAAACGAAGAGCTGATTCATCACCGAGCCCGAGATGACAACAGCCCACAAACAGTGGTGGTAAAAGGGGTCAGCAACACTGGGGAAGCAGACATCATACCAAAGGAATTTCAGGTTACTTCGAAGCAGGACTCGGAGGATAGTGTTGTGATATTAGACTGGAATAAAAATAACAATATTTACACATCGTATTTTGGCAAGGACGACGAAACCAACAGGGACGATGCTAAAGCTCCGACTAGACCACAGTACGGAACAAGTCTTTCGATCGCAAAGTTCCCTAGACGTGGCCAATGGACATTGCCTTCAAGAATAAGCACACCCATGTCGCAAAGCGTAATTGAGGCGGAAAGTACCAGAAACATGAATTTATTTGATACTATACCAGCTAGCGATTACGACAAGTACGTCTCAAAATTCTATTTTCCAATCAAGCCAATATCCAGGGATGAGTATTCCCTAGTGGGGCCTTTAATAGACAACCTCAGTCTTGGCGGTCAAGAAGCTGCATTTGACGAGCGGAAACAGAGACAGTTACAAGTCTCCAAAGAAAAGCAGGATTCAAAGACCCAGCTTCGTTCGTTGTCAAAAGATCAACTTGCACTAGTCTACCAATGCTGGAAAAACCCTCCTTCCACGTTGATAGTATCTGGCTTTCAAATAGAAATAACAGCTAGAGACTTGCAAACGCTCTGTGATGGATGTTGGCTAAACGACAATATCATCGATTTCTATTTCAACCTCATCACGCTGGATAATCCTTCCGTTTATGGGTGGACTACACACTTCTACACAACCTTGAAACTGAAAGGCTACCAGGGAGTAGCGCGTTGGGCTAAAAGAAGGAAAATAAACGTTACCTCCAAAGAATTGATACTAGTTCCCATTAATATAATGAGCACACATTGGGCATTAGCTGTCATAAATAACAAAGAGAGAACGCTCAAGTATTACGACTCTTTGTCATCCAGAGGAAACTTACAAGCGTTGAAGCTTTTGCAACTGTATATGAAAGAAGAAGGCAAGAAACAGAACTCCAGCATTGACTTTGAATCGTATTCTCTCGTAGCAAATGCTCCTAGTCCTCAGCAACAAAATGGATATGATTGTGGGGTGTTTGCTTGTATCTGTGCTCACTTCGTATCTAAAAACAGGCCTTTAAAGTATGGCCAAAAAGATATGAAACTCATCAGAAGAAGAATGGCTTACGAAATTATAGTGAAAAAATTGTTCGATTGAAACATGTAATATTTAGGCTTAACGCATAGAGTAATAAAAATCATGAGTTAGGCAGTATTTAACGATCATCAGAAATATTGCTTCTAACCAAATTTTAAGCCCAAAAATGACGTCTTGTCATGCTTTGTATCGCTGACTTCCTTGATCTTCTCTTCATACTTTTTAATTGCTTCATTAGACGCCTCTATCTTTCCCAGTACAAATTCGAATCTTCCTTTCAAAAGCTTGGGATCTGAAATGCGACAAATTCTCTCTATTTCAGTCTCTAATTTCGCAATTTTATCATTTTCAAGGGAGATAAGGTTCTTGTAGTATTCGGTCTCATAAAGCTTATACAAGTTAGGGTCACTTGTTATGTCTCTGAATGCTGCCTTGAATAAAGGTCTTCCTACCATGATTGTCAGAAGAATTCCTCTGTCGCGACGTAATGAAACAAGATCGAATTTTTCCAATGCTGATAAAGTGTTCAATGTCTCGGTCATTGTTGTAAAAAGTGGGTTCTTTACCAATTCGTGAAAGTCAACGCTATCTCTCTCAGCAAACAATTTTATTATTGCCCACACATGAGATGTTTTCCAGCTATTATCACCACGGCTTGTTGCATTTTCGTTCAAGAAAAATGTTGTGACCTGTTCTGCTGCTTGATTGACCATCTCCCTGAGTGCATCTTCAGGCTCTTCGCCTGATTTGAGTCTTCTTACAAAAGCTTGCAAATCTAGCATTCTACCTCCCAAAGGCTCCAAATATTTTTCAATAAAAGCTGGTTTTTCCAAGTCCGTACGGTTCAATTGATTCAAAACATATTGTTTTGCACTGGCTTGGGTAGCATCTGACAAAGATATTGTCTTGAAGACTTGGTTAGGCAATGCATCCGTGAGCTCCTTCATTGCGCCAACGTCATGCGTAATGAAAATTACGTGAGACAAATTATTTTGTATCAACAGACTGGACCATTCTGCTAACATTTTGTATATTATATCGTTGTCCGTCTCAGATCTCTTTGAGAAGTTATTGATCACGACCACAGGTTTATATTCGGGGTGTTGTTGGAGATACTCATCTTCATTGATCAATTCATTATCTGTCGTCATAACAGAGTCATCATCTGTATCGGGAGACTTACCTTTCCTGCTATTTCTCTGTCTTTTGATGATTTCTTTCTTATAGCTATTGTAATCTGACAAAGCCACCTTTCTGATGGCCAGAGTTGTCAACAGGAACATGTTCTTGATCTGAGTCTCTATTGATTCACTCAAACCTGACTTTTGTCCAGTCATACCTTGAACGGCTAGGTCAACAAATTGTGAAATAGAATTTGTCCATGTGAACACAGGGAAGTAACCTAACAGTAAAGCCGTCGATTTGATCAAGGCGTTTTCGGACCTACTCTTTACCAAGTGATCACAATCAATATACAAAATTCTTCTTCTCAAATTAGGATCAGCTTGCAAAGTACTCTCCAACACGAATTCCTGTTTTCCTGAACCCTGGGGTCCCCTTACTATGATGAACGTGTTAATATTCTCATAAATCCACAACTTTAATTGTTTTACTTTCTCAAACCTTTCAGTCAATAGAATATTTTGGTCATCAGCATCGTCTCCAACTGTATTATTAGCTGAGCATTTCCCACTATAAATGGTAGAGCCAATTGTTTCATCAAGATACTCGTAACTATCTCTTATCCAATTAGAAAATCTAAGATAAGGCAAGTAAACTAGTTTAAAGTATTTGTTGTCCTTGTAGGTATCTAGTGAGTATTTGTGGGTAATCTTTGAGCGAATTGACCACTCTCTTATGGGGTCAAAAATCAATACAGCAACAGTTGCTAGTAAAGCAAGAATTACTGGGACAGAGATCCTTTGATGATTGATGACGAATTCTTTAACATAGTTAGCCCTTTTTATGGGTATGTATTGCAAATGTAACGTGGACTTCCCACCGTCTAGTTGAATACCAGTAACACAATTTTTCGAACAAATTGCAGACCTCATGTTTTTGAAGATAATAGTGGCATACGATGTGGTGCTGGAGGCAGGAATGATATCATCAATTTTACCATATCTTCTGAATAAGAGGTACAACTCCTCTTCAGTTAACGCCTCACCCTCGAAAATAACCTTCAATTGAGAGCTTGGGTATCTTTTCAAATCCTCAATCCAAGGTGTTCCCTTCACGGGAAAGCACCACGGATATGTATTCCAAAACATGTTGAGCGCATCAACGAAGATGTTGCTTTTACTCAATTCTCCGTTCTTATGTATGTTCTTGATAATCAAATTTGTGAGCTCTGCAGGGGTGGAGTCTGGAGGCACTTCAAACTTAACAAATGCACCACCGTCTCTTCTCAATGGAATAAACTCAGTAATCTTCGCCTCCATGGGCAAAGGCTGCTCTTTTGTGCTCGATATTTTCCGTACTTCAGCCTTCCCTTCTTCCTCGCTCAATCTCTTCCCAATAATGGGTATGAACTTGGAGGCTTTTCCTCGTAAAAAATTGATTAGAGGCGACGAATAAATGTGGTCATAGTAAAGTAGAACCTCGCAGGCCTTCTTGTAGTCCAACACCCCTGTCTCCTCGGCTGAATTCTGCGAATTGATGACTTCTGCCTCTTTCTTCAACTTGCCTACATCGAGCAAGCAAGATCTACCAGAGACGAACCAGCGTCTAGCAAATTTGTTATTTTGCTGCAACAATATTCTGTTGAATGGCCTTATAGACGAACCAATCCTAATAATCATTCTGGGACGTCACAACAACCTTATACTGACTTCAATTGTGTGTTTATAAGAGAATAATTACTAGAGGAAAACCTTATCTTTATATTTTTGCTCACCTTTTTTGCCACTACTGGACTACCATAACGTTCAAATAGAGAGCAAGCAATAAAAATCGACATGTATCAGGCTAACCAGTGCTGGCAGTGCAACTGCCAGTTTTACTCCTAAGTCATAACTCTAGTTATTGAGAGTAAAAGCGTGTTCAGCTCTGAGTCTTTTGATCTGGGCTTCGCTTTGAATCCTCATACCACTTAAAAGGTATGAGGATCTTCGAAGAAGCCATTCATAATAGCTATGAATTAAGAGATGAGAATAGAGGGCTTAAAAAGAGTTGAGTGAGTTGCAAGCAGGGAAACTAGAAAATGACGACTAAACGTCAGTTCTCTCCATGTCGATTCATATTCATTTTCCATTTTTTCATCTCTTAATTTCCAATTTTTCAAATTGTCTTTCAAGTTGTCAAAATGGTTTGAACGAGAGATTAACAGATGTCGAGTGCTGGGCAAGAATATGTTTATTGCTATGAACCCTTACTTATTAACCTAGATAGTTTGTTGATAATTCACAAATTATCAAGAGTAATGATGAAAAAATCATCAAAAAGTTCATCTAAAAAACCAAATATATAGTCGAGAAAAAAGTATGCGGGTAACCAAATACATGAAGACATCAAATAGACATGAGAAACAGTGATATGGGGAACCAGGAAGAGACAAGAAGTCTAGTCCACGGAGGCAGCAGGGATCGACAAGGCAGGAGATTTGAAGAAATCAGATGTCCTTAAAGGTCTTACTTTGGTGCTGGAGTCAGATGAATTAGCCACTTTCTTACCATCTTTGTAGTTTTCTCTTATGTATTCTCTCATTGAATTTAGAGCAGCCTCTCGGCACAATTCTTTCAAATCAGAACCGCTTGAGCCTTTTGTGTTTGTGACTATTGTCTCCAAGTCAAAGGAGTACTCGTCTAACTTTGAATCTCTCAAAATCTTTTTGAGAATGGCTCTCCTTTGGTTTGCGTCAGGCCGGCCGATGGGGAACTGCTTGGGCAATCTTCTTAGAAACGCTTGGTCAATATCGTTTTGTCTGTTAGTAGCACCTAGCACCATTATCCTGCCGTTAGACATGAGTCCGTCCCATAGAGTCATAAATTCTGCCTTGATGGTAGCGCTCACCTCATGGTCGCTGGAAGAACGGTCTCTCAAGAAGGAATCTATTTCGTCAATAAATATAATACAAGGCTGCAATTTATTAGCCAAGGAGAAGATGGCATCAACGAGTTTGTTGGACTCTCCGTACCACTTGTCCATGATCGTCGACATCCGTATCAGTAGGAAGAAAGCTCCACTCTCTTTAGCAATTGCCTTTGCTAGCATTGTTTTGCCACAGCCAGGAGGCCCGTAGAACAAAACACCCTTTGGTGACTGAACGAGGGACAGGTGAACTGCGAAAAGCTCCGGATCGGTCAAAGGCAAAATCACCGCTTCCCTCAACTCGTCGATGATGTCTTGCAATCCTCCGATATCGTCGAAGTTCACCGCAATATCGTCTGGGGTCACTAACGAGTTCAATAAAACTTTCTCGTACTCATTAAAAGTCACCTTTTTTAACTCAGGGTTACTGTTCTGTATCTTCTTGATGATTCCTGCCCCCTTTTTCTTTGATGCTCTGTTCTTCACTGATCCTTCTCCAAGGGAATCATTGAGCAAATGGTTCAAAAGATAATACATTGAGAGTCCAGCACCCGTAAGAAAAAATATGTCTCCTAAGACTTTCAAGTCTACCTTGAACTTTCCAAAGTCTAGTTTGAATTTGTTCATGTTCTGTGACCGTTCTCTTTATCTTTATCGAACGTCAAGCCCGTTAGATTGTGCTAGCGTTAAATTACAGTAACTAAATAAAAATTTGTGCAGGACTTAAAGTTTCGAAGATTTTTTGGTTTAAAGAAGACCTAAGCTTATAGTGACGAAGAAAGCAGAAAGTGTGATATGAGAGGCTCTTCAAGGGCTAAATCAGACAGAGGTAAGCATGAAATAAGGCTACCAGGAAATATTTTGGATCAGATCAAAATAAAAGAAGATAAAGGAGATTATGAAACTGATGATAGCAGGTTTGGCACCACTAGGAAGAGGAAATCGGGTGCAATCCCATTGACAAGGAAGGAAAAGAGACAAAAAGACCGCCAGCTTAAAAAACAGAGACGCAGTAAACCTAACGCCCATACAAAGCCTTCAACCGGAAACAAAACTAAGAGAAAGTCCAGCGATGAGGTTGATGAAACTGATGAGGTTGATGAAGCCGAGGAGAGCGATGAGATAGATATGGACGAAGCCGAAGGTGACGAAGACGAAGATGCAGAAGAGGTGTTGAGAAAGCTTAAAGCAGCCAAGGATAAAAGGAAAGCAAAGATTTTCAATGGAGACAGAAATGGTAAAGACGGAAACTCAGGCTTGAGAATTGTCAAGCAGGATGAATTAGAAGACGATAGTTTTGACGGCTTCGATGAAAGTGGAAGTGAAAACGGCAGCGGCAGTGAGGCAGATGATTTTGGTTTCGATGATGAAGAGTTAGATACTGATTTGGAGGAGGAAGAAAATCCTTTAGAGAAACTTAAAGCTTTGAAGGAAAAGCAGAAAAGTGCTTTGAAACCACCTACTTCAAAAGAACCTAAGACTAAGAAGAAGGAGAAGAAGGAGAAGAGTTTTAAGGCGGAAGCACGATCCAAGAAAGAGAAACACACATTGGACCCTAGGCAAGCAGAGCTTTTGAAGAAAGACGAAAGAGACATCGAATTTTACGCAAAGAAATTGGGTCTCAAAGGTGGGAAGCACTCGAGACTCAAGAAAATGGATGAAAATGATTTCATCGGTGGCTTGCTTGATGGATTAGATTTAGACTTTGGATCTAATGAAGAATTTGAAGTCGAGGAAGAAAACTCTAATAGGTTTGATACACATTCTGATCATGACCTCGATGAAAATAACTTTAGCGAAGACAATTTGGGTGAAGATGATTTAGATGAAGACGATTTACGTGACTTAAGAGAAATGGAGGAATTGGAGGGTTCCTCTGAGAATGAGGATTTTGAGTCTGATGAATCTGACAGTGATAACCCTTCAAAGCCCAGAAAGAGGGAAAATCCGTATGTTGCGCCAATGAATTCATATGAGGGGCCACAAGAAAGCAGCAGTGAGCCTCTGCAAAAGTACATACCTCCTGCTTTGAGGAAGAAGATGGCTATGCAAAATGATTTAGAAGCAGAAAATTTGGCCGTAATAAAGCGTTCCATCAAAGGTCCTATGAATAAACTTTCTGAAGCCAATATTGGCTCAGTCGTAAATGAGATAAACTCTTTATACTTGACTCATCCAAGACATACTGTTAGCGAAACAATTACCACCACAATTCTTGACAGTGTCTTACAGCAAATGCGGTTGCTTGATACCTTCGTATACTTACATGCTGCATTAGTTGTCGCAATATATAGATTGCAAGGAGTGGAATTTGGTGCTCTTTTCATTCAGACATTAGTCGAACGTTTTGAAGAATATTTGAAGATGAACAGCAAATCAAAAGAATTACTGAACATCATTTCCCTTTTATCATCAGTTTACACTTTCCAGTTGATATCATCAAAGTTGATCTACGACTTTGTTAGACTTTTGCTAGAAGATTTGAACGAAACTAATGCCGAACTTTTGCTTAAGCTCATTCGAGTCTCTGGAACCCAGATGAGGTCTGATGATCCTCGTGCATTGAAAGACATCGTGTTATTAACGAACAAGGTGTCTACTAGTATTCCCTCAGAGAAAATGACACCAAGGACCCTGTTTTTAATTGAGACTATTTCATCATTGAAAAATAACAAACTTAAAATCAATAATGAGACAACTCATCAACTCACGATAAGACTCAAAAAAGCCATATCGAGTCTTAGTAGCAAATTCAGTGATCCAATACAAGTTACCCTTGATGACATACGAAATGTCGATACAAAAGGTAAATGGTGGTTGATTGGCTCAGCATGGAAAGGTGATGAACTTTCTGCCCAGGCCTCGGAAAACTTTAATAAGCAAGCCATTAGTGATGTTTTGGACAACTCCGAACCAAATTGGCTTGAGCTTGCTAGAGCACAAAGGATGAATACTGACATCAGAAGAGCAATATTCATTTCTATAATGTCCGCCGAAGATTTTGTAGATGCATTAACAAAATTAGATAAGTTGTCTTTGAAGAGATCTCAGGAAAAAGAGATTTCACGGATTTTGATACATTGTACATCTGTTGAACCAACATGGAATCCATATTATGCGATACTAGGTACAAAACTTTGTGAAAGTCATAGCCATAGGAAAGCTTTTCAGTTCATTTTATGGGATCTTTTGGGAGAACTTGAAGGCTCAAATGTTGATGGGTCTGATGAAGAGACTGAAACCACAGGCATCTTGTCTCAAGACGATGAAGATGGCAAGTTGAAAAAAATCTTCAACTTGGGACGTTTTTACGGTTATCTATTTGCTGAAGGTTCGCTACCTTTACATATTTTGAAAGCTGTCAATTTCTTAACTGCATCAAGTGATACCGTTCTCTTCCTTGAGTTAGCTGTGGTGACTTTTATCGAGAAAGTTGCTAAAAAATCGCAAAGAAACCCTGTTGGAACAGGTATCACAGGCAAAAGTCTTGGAATGAAGACCCAGGAACATTCGTTCGATAGTAAAATATTATTCGAAAGGGTAATGAAAGCAAATGAGCAAAAGTCACTCTTGAGAGGTCTTCAATTCTTTGTCGAAAAGCGTGTAAAGAAAAGTGACTTCATCACCGGTAAGAAGCAGGCTAAAAGAATCGCTTGGGGTTGTGAGACCATCAATGATATCATCAGTGAGATACTCAGCTACAAAGAACACGAGGAACCATAATTGAAGCACCTGAAAACACTTTTTGACCTGCTAGTCATCTCTCTTTTTACATGTAAACTATGTAAGTTCTTTTTTTATGTATATACAAATCCTCTTCAGGAACTTAATTCGAGAACTGCTATGCTCTCTACATGCTTGGTCTGTGGGAAAAAATCAAACCCACGAATGTCTCTAACCTTATACTTCACATCACTGCCTTCTTGGAGACTGAAAAATTGAGATAAGTCTCTAGCTTGACTAAATACATTGCAACTCACGTATATGATAAGTCTTGGTTTGAAATCCCATAGTTGTCGAAGAAAATTGCAGTTACTGCCTTTCCGAGATGGATCCATAACTACTATGGAATCCTTTCCTTGAACTTGAGACTTCTTGAAGCATTCGTTAATGAACAAAGCGTCCGCATCGCCATCGATAAACTCAATTTTGTCGGGTACCCTTATGCCGTTTAGCTTCGCATTGTGTTCAGCGTACTTGATAGAACGCTTCGAAATTTCGATTCCAAATATTTTTCCATCTTCTTTCAACTCTTTAGCTAGACTGATGCCAAAGAAGCCCGACCCGCAGTATGCGTCCAATATATTTTTGTATTCAAATCCATCAAGATGTATGTGATATCTGATGAACGCTAGAACTTCAGGCAATATGCTAGGATTGTTCTGGAAAAACTCAGATGCTTGAAATTGGAATACTAAATCCTCGATTTTTTGGGTTATAACATTTCTGTGATTCGTTAATGCAACATTCTCATAATCCCCCGTTTGATGATCTATTCTGATACTATCTCTCAAAAGCAATGTTGACATATTTTGCCGTTTCTTCGTTGATGTGTTTGAGCTCTCTAAAGATTTGCACACTTCCTTTAATGTTTCTTTCCTCAAAGAGGGAAGTCTCCTATTGATTGAAGGAGCCGCAATTGAACAGGTCTCTATGTCAACTGTTTCCCTTTCATTGACAGCATTATTGAAGCCTATACTGAGCTCGGTACTGTTCTCTTGTTTCCTCAAAGTATAATGTGGTGTAATCTTAGATCTGTATGCATATTGCATTGGCGACTCTATGACATAACCATCTTCGAGTACTTGATGAACATCCGCAGGCAAGCCAGGAAAGAAGAACTTGTAAGCCTTCTGTATCACACGTTGCTTGAGTTCAAGTTGATCTTCATATCCTAGCATCTGATACTGACAGCCTGAACACTCTTGAAATTTTTGGCATACTATAAGGCGATCGTCTCTGCTTGATTTCTGGCTTGTACCCAGATACCTAATAACTTTGGCTTCCGCATAAGTTAAATAGTGTCGAAGTAATTCAACATCTACTCTGTCCCCTTCTACGGTCTTCGGTATTTTCAAAACGGTAAACTGTGAAGATGTCTCTGCATTGACACCACTATGCAGCGAGTAGCTGGTTTTGGGAATTATAGCTAGTCCATCTCCCTCTGAAGTTTGATATAATATCTCAACGTTGTTTACCACAACACAAGGTCTGCCCTTTCTATATAAAAATGTCCTGATCAAAACCTCTGGGTTCAATGCATCGTCATATGAGATGTGATTTTGTTCTAATAGTTCTTGAACTTCAAGTCTTAATATGTTTTCACGAGAAGTTTGATCCTTTGTATCCCTTGATGTCTTTTTGGCAAGTTTTTTTATCCCCTTTGCAAATGGCTTGCTTGAAGTGTTTGTGGCGGCCTTACCAGACACAAGTAATCTTCGATGAATCAAAGGCATAAATTGAAAACTATTGTTAATTTTTTTTGCCAAAAAATGCTTTAGAGTATATCTCGTAGTCACAAACCTTGAGTAAGTAGAGTAACAATGCATCAGATCCCTAATTAACATTGCATCTTGGTTCAAATATAAGGCTTACCAGTACCTTTAGATGTTCGATGAATTTTACTTTCAATGCTTGTCTCAAAACTCATAAACTACTCCAGCGCGATGAATATAATGAAGCTTAGACACAATAGTTATGTTGAAGTTACTACATAGCAAGTAAAATACAAGATGTGTATGCAAATTATGAATTAGCTAAGCTACGGAAACACCTTTGCCTCCTGCTGGAACCTCTTCCTCGGGGTATTCTCTCAAATCCAAAGTTACCGTTTTAGAACTATTCTCCCTTTGTTCTCTGTAAATACCAACCAACGCCTCTGATCTTTCAAATAAAGAGTTCTTCAATGAAATGACAATGAACTGGAAGTTTGGGCCAGCATATTTCTTGATATAATTGGCAATCTTATTCACATTTGAGTTATCTAATGCTGCATCGACTTCATCAAGAACGAAAAATGGTGAAGGATGGAATGAATGGATAGCAAAAAGAAGAGCCAAAGCAGCAATAGTCTTTTCGCCTCCTGACAACAATTCCATATCTCTGAAACGTTTCATAGGAGGCATAGCGTGATACTTTATGCCAGCATTGTATGGTTCGTCTTCATCTTCTAAAGTCAAGTAAGCAGACCCGCCGAGAGGAGATGAAGGAGCTCTGGTTAGTTCCTTGTATATGAAGTCTATTTGCTCAGAAATATGATCAAACGCTGTTTTGAAGGTTTGGTATCTTTCCTCTCTGACCTCGTTGTATTTTTCGACAATCTTGTTCTCTTTTTGTCTGGCCTTGGTGAAGTCTTTATCAAAGTCTCTCAACTTGGCCTCTGTCTTCTTCAAACGCTCTACAGCTTTTGCGTTCGGAGTTAGTTGTTCGAGTTCGCTTATAACTAGAGAAAGTCTTGCTTCAAGTTCAGCCTCTAGCTTTGCATTTGATTCTTCTTTATATCTTTCATTCAACAAAGAATAATCGACCTCAACCTTGTACGCATCTTTGACTAAAAGATCGACACTCTCTTCCATAGATAAAAACTCTAATAATCCATCCATCAATGGCAAGTTGATATTCTCTATCTTGCAGTTCTTCAATATATTCACTCTTTCACTGTCGATCCTAAAAAGTGTTTCCTCTTTGTTGTTGATATCACTAGAAAGCTTTGACATGGTGTTTTCAACTTCCTTGACACCACTCTCGAGATTTTTGGTTTTCCTCTCAGTACTTTCGACTTGTTCTGTAATACTGCGCTTTTCCAAAAGAAGTATCTCCAACTCCGCTTCCATTCTGTCTACCTCCCCTTCTAAGGCATCTTTTTCTGTTAAAACCTTTTGTATCTCCTCCTCGAAATGTTTGATCTGAGACCTTAAATTCTCTTCTCTATCTTGCATGTCAGATAATCTCTCGGACTCGAAGTTCAACTTATTAGTAAGTGTATCGATAGATTTGTTGAACTTCGTCATCTCTTTTGCCCTCAGTCTCATAGCAGATCCATGCAATGTTTCATAGTCATCAATGCCATTTTCATATCCATACCTTTCACAGAATGAAGAGTATATCTTATCTTGCAATTCTTTCTTTTGTGCATAGATCACTTCAAGTTTTTTACTTATCAGTCTTGCTAGCTGTTTCTTCTCCCTCAAAGATTCTTTGATTTTGGCTACTTGTTCCTTGTGGAAGTCCATTTCTGTTTCACGGTCTTTCACTATTCTTTCCACATTCGATTTCTGACCCCTTAAATCTGGTAGTCTAGCATCCAATTCATTTATCTTGTCATTTAATATACTTATATCAACTTCCTTTGGTTTTTCGTTAGCATAATCAGCCAATTTTGCAACCAACTCATCTTTCAAATTTGTAAGTTTATTACATTCATTTTGATCCCAACTAATACTTGCCATTGATTTGTTTTGTTGTTGACCTCCAGTCATTAGACCAGATCTATGAATGACAGACCCTTCGAGAGTAACTAATTTATTATTAACTTTTTGAGAAGATTCCCACTTCAAAGTTCTAGCTATTTCAATATTTTCTGCGACTAAAGTATCCCCAACGATGTAATGAACTGCTTGCTCTAGCGAAGTATCGTCGTATTCTAAGATATCAATAGCAGGCTGAGCACGCTCATGAATTGACCTTAAGTAAGTCAAATTAATTGGCTCTGGCATTATTGAGTCAAGAGGAATGAAAGTAACAACTCCAGCCCTTCGTTCCTTTAAAATATCTATGCATTTATAAGCAATGGAAGTAGTCTCCACTATGACAGCATCAAAGTTCCTACCCAAGACAGTCAGAAGGGCAGCCTCGTATTTATGTTGCGCTGGGCGGACTAAATCATAGACTAGTCCTCTGATAGAGCCTCGAGGGAATAGTCTTTTTAACATCGATACATTCTCTCTTAACTTTTTATGTCTTGCGGAGTCCCTTTGTTGAGAGGAGATGTCGTCAAGCTTAACTAGTATATCTCTTAATTGTGTGTTGGCCTCAAGCTCTTTCATATTGATTTCCTCCTTCTTCCTGATTAGTCTATTCCTTGCCTCCAAGTTCTCGTCTTTTGATGAAAGCACATCATTGATTTCAGCAGTTATTTCGTTAATCTTCGGGGTCAATTCTGTCCTAATAACATTGCCCAATTCTGTCAACCGATTAGCTGAGTTTTCTTCCTGACTTTTGAGATTTGATATCGCTGTTTCAATCGACTCTTGCTCATTCCATAAGAGAGCGATCTCTTCTTCAAGTTGTGATCCTCCACTTGCTAAAAAGTCTGCTCTCAACTTCTCATATTCCTTTTGCTTTGCAGGAGATGCCAGTGACTTTGTCCCAATATTTCTTGCCATGAATTCCTCAAAGAGGGATCTCGCTTCGTGTAACTTCTTCTTTATTGAGCTTATTAGTTTCGTTTGTATTTGGATTTCACTTTTCAAAATCTGAATTTGATTGTTGCAAGAAGTGAGTTTAGCGGACAACAGCTTTCGGTTTGCTTCCACAGGAATCACCATTCTCTTCTGTGCTTCTATATTCAGTACGACATCTTGTATTTTGGACGAGAACTTTTTAGCTTTCAATTGCTGACTTGCAAATTCTGATTTCAAATTATCATAATTACTCATTTCCTCTGTCAAGCGTTGTTGCATCGTGGTCAATTCAGCGTTCAAACGAGTGAGATCCTCAGAAAGCTGACTATGCTTTTTCTCGTTATGAAAGATTTTATACAAGTTGATCATCTTCAAAAGTTTTGTCTTTTCCAGAAGTTTCCTTTCGAACTCTTCTTGTTCAACAAGTTGTTCTTTATACTGTTTGGACTCAGAGTTCAAGGTTCTTTTTCTTGAAAAAACCGAGTTTGAGAATTCCCTGGCTCGCTCTACCTCTTCTTTGAGCTTTTCGTACTCCTTCTGGTACTCATTTGAGCCGCTTATTGTTTCAATTAACTTGGCAAGGTCTCTGGGTGACTGAGAAGCAATCTGCTCTACATCACCTTGAAACACCAAGAAATTCCGTGCTTTGATCAAAATATTCTCCTTCTTCAATATCAGCGAGTATTGCAATGCCGTCACACTGCTGTCGTTGATCTTATAATCACTGGCTCCAGAGACAGAAATCGTTCTCTTCAACTTCAAGACTTCCCCACTGTCCTTCTCATATATCGCCATGACATAAGCTGTGGTTGGATCCTTGGTGGCACTCTCGAGCCCATCGGATATTCTTCCCTCACAACGCCCTCGGTATATCAAATCCTTCAAGTTATGTGATCTTAAGTGTGAAGATTTAACACCCAAGACAAACGAAATGGCATCCATCATGTTAGACTTTCCTGCTCCATTGGGTCCTATAATCGACGTAAAATACGAGGTACCAAACCCTATTTTGGTCACTCCTCTGTAGGACTTAAAGTTCTCTAACTCTAGTCCTATCAATCTACCCATTGCTGATGAATCTACCTGTTAGTCACTTCTGATTAACTACTTTACTGATGTTAGACGTTATAATTCTAAAGATTAAAATGAAAATTACGCGTCTTGAATGTTTACGCGATGTTAAAGTATGGGACTGTATATAAATCGATACAGATAAAGAGAGACTTAAAACAGTACTGGAACCTCCTTGTTTTATACCTGATGTCAGAGAAAGAGTACCTTTTAGCAAGGCAGGATCATACGAAAGAGCTTTGCTGGTCGGATAGGAAAGGCGTGAATAGTTATTTGCAGTTTTTCGGGAAATCTTGGAGTTGCTGGCCCTATAGATTGAATAAAAGGAAGGATATTGAAATTCAAGGAATTGAGAAAGAACTCTTGGAGACAGAGCCAGAAAACGTTGATGATGAGGTAAATTTTAGGCTCGTGGTGAGGTCACGATTGAGTGCTGCTGAAAAACTTCGTCGATTGAGAGTTTTGATGAGAAAATATGATATTGCAGTGTATATCGTTCCGGCTGAGGATGAACACCACTCCGAGGATCCTGCTTTGGCAGACAGAAGAATGGAGTTCATTAGTGGATTCACTGGAAGTGCTGGGGTGTGCGTTATCACTCTTGATGATGAGCACACATTGGGTGGTGAGGCTGTCCTTTCTACGGATGGGAGGTATTTTCTACAGGCAAGAAAACAATTAGCTCCAGGATACTGGAGGCTATTGCAAGAGAGATTTTCTGTTGGTCCCCTGTGGCAGGTGTTTGCGCTTGAGAGAGCAGCAAAAAGCAAGTTCTCAAATGTCATATCCTGCGACCCCAGGGTAATCAGTCTTTCAGCTGGTCAGTTTTTTGAGGAGGCAGAAATCGGCTCTCACAAAGGAGCCATCAAATTTGCTCCAATACACGGTACAAATTTGGTGGATCTAGTTTGGGGTTCCGAGAAGCCAGAGAGGTCCTTACAACCCATATATCATCTTCCATTGAGTCTTTCTGGTGAAGAAGCTTCCAATAAACTACAAAGAGTCAGGAATGAATTGAAGCAAAAGAACGGAACGCATCTTATTCTCACATCCCTTGATGATATTGCATGGCTTTTGAACCTTCGGGCGGATGCTGACTTCCCTTTCACGCCTGTTTTTTTCAGTTATGCTATTGTTTCATTTGACTCAGTGACACTCTATATAGAAAAGATCAAAGTTGACAACGGCAAAAACGAACTTCATAAACATTTGTCTGAAATCCCTGGTTTGAATATTGAAGATTACAAAAACTTTTACGCTGATTTAGCAAAACTTGGGGACTCGATTCAAGAATCTCGAATCGTGTTCCCTCACAAATCCGTCTCTTCATATGCCTTGCTTGCTTCAATAACAAAGTCCTCTGTCGAGAGGGCTCAGTTTGACTCAATTGTCGCCAACATGAAAATAACGAAGAATGAAACAGAGTTAAGAAACGCCAAACTTGCACAGCTCAAAGACTCGTTGGCTTTCGTCATCTTTACATATTGGCTTGATCAAAAGCTAGTGAAAGAAGGTAAGAAGTTATCTGAATATGAAGTAGCTTGTAAAATGTACTCGATCCGATCAAAGTTACCAAATTTCAAGGGCCTTTCTTATGCGACGATATCTTCAACGGGTGCAAATGCCGCAGTTATCCACTATGTCCCTACCAAGGAAGAGAGTTCTATAATAGACCCATCAAAGGTTTACCTTTTGGACTCTGGTGCTCAATATCTCGAAGGAACGACCGATATCACTAGAACATATTTATTTGGTGATCTGAAATATATCAAGGACTACAAAAAATATTACACGCTTGTTTTAAAAGGACACATGGCTGTCGCTACTGCTAAATTCCCATCGAACTCTACCAATACGGGAGCTATCCTTGACGCGTATGCTCGACAGCCACTATGGAATGAAGGTTTAGATTTCAATCATGGGACAGGCCATGGTATTGCAAGCTTCGGTACCGTACATGAGGCACCTCTTTATATTCTGCCCGCAGTAGGTGGCCCTGATTCACCTACCGTTTTCAGGGAGGGGCAGATTTTAACGGATGAGCCGGGCTACTATAAAGAGAATGAGTTTGGTTTTAGGATAGAAAGTGAGCTTGAAATCAAGAAGTGCGATAACAAGTTTGGTAAAACTAGGGACGACAAGAATTTCTTGTGCTTTGATTACTTGACCAAGATCCCTTTTTGCAGAAAGTTGATCGATAAGCGGTATTTGAGCTCTGAGGAAGTGTCTTGGATCAACAGGTACCACAAGAATGTTTTCATTAGTTTAGGTCCTTCTTTAAAAGAGTTGGGTTATGATTCTATCTATTCTTGGCTTCGGAATGAAACAAAACCGATTTAATGACTTATAAACTACAGCATAGTGTAAAGATAAATATTGTCTATTAATCATCATATCATCACATCTCGTACCACCGTCCAACAACTATGACATTCTGATTGAAAATAAATAGCAGTAGAACTTATACTACACCACGATAGTACACTTATGTTCATGGTCTGTTCTGTAGTCTATTAGAACCAGGTTTCGAAAAGCTGGGCCTTTGGAAACTTCCCGGTTTCTTAAGTCCACTAAATGAAGACACACTTTTTGAACTTCCCCATTCCTCATTATCTGTTGCTTTCATACTGCTAGTCTTATTCGATATAAATGGTGAAGCTGACAAAACGGAAAGTGTCGGGTGTTCTTTTTTAACAAAAGGATGCGTCAGTCTTTCATTATTGACTCCGACAGTATCTGGTCTTTTGTAGCTCGGTAATTTGAGGACACTTACATTATTCCAGGAGCCAAATCCTTGTAAAGGTGTATGTGACTCCTCCTTGTCTTCAGTGCGATTATCCACATATGTGCCTGAAGTTTCTGCTTTGTCTCGTTCGGAGGTATAATTTCTCATTCTTTTTGAACTGGCCTCAAGAGTCGTCTCTCCAGATCTCTTGAGTGAGTTTTCACCTTTATTTAAATTAAGATTTTGAAGTTGTAGCAAAGAGCCTGAAAGGCCCCCTGAATTCGACAAAGCAGATAGAGTTGAGGGAGAAAGGCCTTTCAATGAAGAAGAAATTCTGTCAAAAAGACCGGTTGACAGGCCTGTAATGTTCCTCAATGCTGAGCCAGTGTCAAATTCACCTACCTTAGGATTTTGGTTCATTAAACCTAAAGTATCCCTAGAACCATCCAACCTGAAAGATTGAGAATTCGTATTCGAACTTTGTGAATTAGTAAAATTCTCGTACATTGTGTTTCTATTAGTCTCATTCATGAGTGAATCGATAATGTTGGTAACTGCAGATTCAATGCTCTTGAAATCCACATCTCTGTGTTCAGTAGCATACAATGCAGCAGCCGTTGCCGTTGCCGTAGACGTCGCAACTAGGGCCGCTTCGGTATCATCTTTGTTCAACGATTCATAGACTATATGAAACACATCTGATACTGACTTGACTAAAGTCGGATTATTGGCAAGGGAATCTATGATATTTGACGACAAGGACCTCTTCTCTTTAAAAGAATCACTCGTGGCGCTTTTACTCCGACGTTCAAAGGTTTCTTTTTTTTGTTTCGCTAATCTTTTTTCTCTTCTTCTACTGAACTCTTCTTCTACCCAAGCTTTCTTCTCTTTGGAGTCATTCTCCCCAAACATCAGTTGTGCCCTTTTGAGAACTCTAGATCTTAAATCGTTGTCTTTGTTTCTCTCTGCATTTTCCTCCCTCCATCTTTTCTTTCTCTCTCTATTTTCCTGGCGTATTTTCTCCTTATACTCCGATGAATCTTGTTTTAATTTATCTGTGGAAGAAAAGGAACTTTTTCTTGATTTATTGCCGATAAAATTGGCAACACTAGAAATGATGGAATTGTTGATTGAAGTGATGTACTCCGTTTTCAATGTATCTAAACCCAAGGAATTTGCCAGAAGAAAATCCGTACTAGCTTTTTCATCAGAACTGTTCGAGAAGTTTTCATTCAATGCTAGAAGAATTTTATTGAGTAAAGGGACAGCTTGCTTTGTCGTGGAGTCTTTTTTATTGACAAGGAAATCTCTTGCTAAAACCAAGGGAGTGATCAATTTACTCTCATTGCTGTTGCATTTGTAGCTGCTTATTATAGTGGATGCTGTCGATGATTTAAGTTTATTGAAACCTGGTGTTCTTGTAGAAACGGAGCCTGTCACAGATTTTAGTACTTGTGCTAGCCCATTTTCTGAATTCATCAATCTAGCTTGATTCATGGATGTTAAAATATTGGAGAAGTTCGAGGAAGTTGAGAGAGATTGTCTTATGCTCGAGGTACCAGTACCAATGAGATCGTCAAGAGAATCAATAGAAGAGTAATCTCTTTTATATCCACCGGACATGGATGATCTGTGTAAAGCTAACGTCTCAGCTATAGAGAGTGCTTTCTTCCTAGACTCATCTTGATTGTATGTACCTGTGGATTTGTTGGCGAGGTTATTGAGTATCGTCTTTGCCATTGCAGGAATTCTATCAGATTTGAATATTGAAGTGTCTTTCAATGAACTTACTGCCGAGTTCCTCCTTTCCTTCTGCTTCTCGTCGAATGATTGTCCAAGCTCCAAGAAAGAAGAGCGGTTGATATTCTCAAGTATATTAGCTGCAGATGATGGCAACGAGCTTCTCATCTTGGCTAAAGCATTGACAACTGACCCAGAAGTGCCACCCTTTTCATTTGCTGGTGAAGCCTTCTCGTTTGTACCAGGGAGTTTGTCATGACTGACTACTTCGTCCAAACTAGATAATAACTCACTTGGGTTCTCCATTGCCATGTTGAACGCATTTTGCAATATTGAATTCATTTGTGCTTGTTCTAATTCAACATCGTCTCCGTGATTTTTAGATTCCGTATCAGTCCCGCTGACGCCGTCATCAACACCTGCACCTGTATGTTCAATTGCATTCCGTACTACAGTAGCTAAAGCTGCCTGCAAGACCTTTTCCTCGTTGTTCTTGTGATCGGCTTTTCCTGTCTCATCTTCCCTATAGGCTTCGTTTTGGAAATGAGCTAGAACGTTGTCATCTATTTGCGGCATATCAGTAATGTTTCTCGTTTTTTTTTGAAGGTCATCTTCCAAATGATCCTGAACCTGGTTTGTAATTTCTGCAGCAAGTTCTTGAAGAATATCGGTGGATATTGGTAAAGCTGCAACTGCCGAGTGATCACCCTGTTCAGAGTTGGACATTTGGCTGACAACGTTTTGAACTAAATTGCCAATATCGAAAGTCGACTCGTCAAATTTTTTGTTCTCGGTAGTCTTATGATAGGGATCATCGTTGCTTTCATTCCTCTGGTGCAAATTGTGAGAGCCAATAGCATTAGATATAGCCTCGTGTATAGCGCTTTCCATGATAGAATCATCATCATTATCACCAACATAAGTCTTGGTTGCGTTATGAATAGAATCCCTTGTGTCTTTCATCAGCCCCGCGCCACTTGCCTTCTCGAGCTCTCTGTAGTTTTGTTCATTAGC
Source organism: Millerozyma acaciae (assembly GCA_001600675.1). Taxonomy (NCBI): domain Eukaryota; kingdom Fungi; phylum Ascomycota; class Pichiomycetes; order Serinales; family Debaryomycetaceae; genus Millerozyma; species Millerozyma acaciae. The sequence goes on along the minus strand of BCKO01000002.1, from coordinate 1,061,340 downwards.
ATGCCTCTCATCATCCTCGCCATGCATTGCATGCCTGAAGGAGGCGGTTATCGCCTTATCTAGCAAGTCTGCCTCCAGTTCGTCATAGGTGGTGTTGCCTTTCTCTTCAGAGTGCTGTTTCTCTTCAGAGCGCTCTTTCTCGTCTCTTATAAGGCTTTTAAGGGCATCCCCTATGGCGCTAGTCAATCTCTCGTCATCCAAATTCTCATTCTCGGGGTCTTTGTCCTGATTTCTGGCCTCGTCATCACCATCATTATTTTCATCACCTTTTTCTTCTTCTTTTCCTTCTTTGTCTTCTCCTTCTTTTGCATTGCCCATGCCATCTGAGTGCTTCCTCTCTGTAGAGCCAACTCTGCTAAGTTCTGAAGTATTCTCCTGTGGTTCTGTCGGCCTCAGGTCATCACGCAAGTGTATCTCAGAGTTGCCCAAGCCGCCAATACTTTTGAAAGCGTTCCCAATGGCCTCGCCCAAGTCCTGGTCTGAGGATCCGTCGCCAGTTGCATCGGCTCCGTGTGTAACTTCTCCAGCGGCATTATCCCAGTAATGGTAACTATCTTGTTCTTTGTCTTCAGCGGCGTTTTTCGGTAGCTTCGACTCAAAATTCACTGCCAATTCCTTCTCACCTTCATCTCCATGTTGTTCAAAACCTTTTGCCTCAAATCTATCATCAAACGAATGTCTGTCGTCGTATTCCCGAGCCAAATCAGTACCCTGGCCTTCCCCGGACTGTTTGTCGTGCCTTGCACTTTCAAAGTGTTTGTCCAACTCTACTTGCTGCTCATTAGCATCCACCCGTGAACCCTGAGCTGAGGGACCCGAACCGTCTTTCTTATCGAAGTTCCCATCTACTGCGCTGTGAAAGTCAAACTGTTGCAAAACATCGCCTATAGCATTAGCCAAGTCAATATCGTCTTGATTTGCAGACGGTTCGTAGTTATCTTGCTCGGTGCCGCCATGCGGTTGAGACGGACTGCTACCTTCACCATGTTCACCTGCAGAAGTATTCTTTTCAGAGGTCGAATTGTCCTCCTCCATAGTCCTAAAATATACGATACCTTATGATACCTTATCAAGGTCAGATGCTTTGTGACTGTTTTTTCCAAAATTGTACTTGTTTATAGTGACTGTTTTTCTACATCTTGGATAGTGTTTTTTTAATGGGATGAGAAAAACAGGCCTAAAATTATGTACAGGACGATTTGTTTAGGCTGTTAAAAGATAAACGTTTGATTCATAAGGCAGTATACATTGATCTAGGATAGAGTATGGCTCAGAGGACGGTAGAGCTGGTGGGAGCTGGTGGAAGTCGGCTGAGGTTGGCGTTGGGGAGGATGAGGTCTCATTCATCCTCCAAAGCGAAGTTCAAGACCAAGCCCAACACCCCCAGGCCCACGCCTTCAAAACCGCCATATTTCACGGTCCAGTTGAAGTTGTTGAGCTCGTTGTTAGCGTACTTTGAGACGTCGATGTCAAAGGTCTTGTTGCCAAAAGTAGGAATGGACACAGCGTATTTGGAGTCACCAAGACTCAAGAAGCTGGAGTCGAATTGCATACTGTAGCTTGTGGTGTTATTGAAGACAAACGCATCGCAGTTGTCTCTCTTTAAGAAAAACTTTTTTCTCTGATAGGACTCTTCAGGGATGTTGAGCGTGTTGTCCTCGTTGGCGTTGAGGTTCTCGTGGTAGTTCGGGGGGTCAAACTTGCCTTTCTTGTCGCCGTGGTCTGGTTCCTTGCTCTCTTCTGCTATTTTCCCTGCGTCTTTGGCGCCGTCGGAGCTGAGCGACATGAAGGTGAAGCTGTTCAAGGCAAGCCCGTAGAGATAGGGCTTGTCGTTGTATATGTCGCCTTTGACGGTGCTGTTGATGAACCAGGTGAAAAACTTCAAGCCGGTAGAGAGCAACGTTGTCGGGACATACGATCTGATGGGCACCAAGAAATCGTTGCCGAAAAGAAGCTCGGAGCCCTTGATGGCGGTCCGGGGCTTGAAGTTGATCAGAATGCGCAAGTTGGGAATATCGTCAGGGCCCTTTCCTGCGCTACTCTCGCCTTCGCCCACCTCCACGGCCGTTCCGTCGAGATACTGGGCCTGGCCCAAGTTGTACAAGCTATTGTGGGCGTGTTTCGACGAGCCGTCAAAGTTCTTGATGTCCACAGTGAGACTAAACGTCCCTATGTCGGAGTTGATACTGATAGCCTTTTTGCTGTTGACGGGGACCACTTGGAACCCCTTTTCGTAGTCGCTGGACGCTCTGATAAGAAGTTTTTTAGTCATTTTTTCTGGGTGGCTGTCAACTTCCACCTTTTCTCCAGTACTAACTTACCTTGTAACCAAACTGGTTCTGGAAAACCTCCTGCTTGCTCTCAATCCAAGTCTGTCTCGATCCAAGTCTCTCGAAGTCTCTCTCAAAACTCCTTGTTTCAAACGTGACTATGAAAAACCTGTCAATTGAACACTTCTGTTGTTCTGTTGTCTCAATTACAACTTGCGAGCAAGCGTATGTTCTACTCCAAGGTTATCTAGAGATGAAGGAACAGAAAAAAAAAAATAAAAATAAAAATAAAAAAAGAGAAAAGAACGTCGCCTGCTCTACGTGCAATGCTGGACCCCAATGTGTTTTGGCACCTCTGTAAGTCTTCCTTAGTGGTCGCAGCCGTGTTTCTTCAGACATAATGTGCTCCGATCTGATCCAAGGTGTTCCTGCTCCGGACGTAGCGCTAACCACAGTACACCGTTTGATTGCTAGCGACTACAGACTGCTGTCACTGGTGTGACTCGGCCCATTCATCCCCAGCATGTGCCGAGTCACACCAGGCCAGCAAAGAAAAAATTAAAAAAACCTACCGGTCATGTAGAATGGCACATCGTCAGGCTACCCCTTTGACCTCTATGTCGCTATGTCGCTGTGTCGCTACGTCTATGTCTCCGACTCCGACTCCGGCGCTCCGGCATTCTGGCAATAGCCTCTCACTAGCCGCTGAGTTGCCACCCTGATTGCCGCCTGGTGGCAACCTGGCGGCAACCAGGTGACTCAAAACCGCTGGCGGCTTCTCACGCCCTGTGCCCCAGCAAACGCTCCTTGATTCCAGCAATGTTGTATGTTGCGGTTCCAGATAACTCATCGATGGGCCCATCAGCTCAGTTGCCACTGTCCCCAGGTGGCCAATGGCGTCCCCCAGCCTAGGCCTGAGCGAAGCTCCCAGTCAACGTCCTAGAATGTAGTGGAATTCATGATGTGCTGGCGTTACCCGGCGCCTAATTACAAGCTCGATTGTCAGCGGGAGCCTCTGGACCTCCCTGGTGGGCAGCAATTGTTGGTACTATTTAAGTATAGCGATCCCACCAATTTAGTTAGTTGAACCCCGTATTTTATAGATTGGATTAGTTCTTTGTAAAAAAAGGTTTTTTATTAAATAAAACAGGGATTTCTTTCTAGTCAAGTAACAAGCATACAATTTCAATCATGAGCAACTCATTGGAACAAGTAAAAGCAGCAGGTACCGTTATCGTCACAGACACCGGTGAATTCGAATCAATTGCCAAGTACAAGCCTCAAGATGCTACCACTAACCCATCATTGATCTTGGCGGCTACTAAAAAACCAGAATACGCTAAGTTGGTAGACGTGGCCATTGACTACGCCAAAGACAAGGGTTCAAGCAAGAAAGAAAAAGCCAGCATCGCTTTGGACAGATTGTTGGTGGAATTCGGTAAGGAGATCTTGAAGATTGTGCCAGGAAGAGTGTCGACGGAAGTGGATGCCAGATTGTCGTTTGACAAGGAGGGGACGATCAAGAAGGCCATCGAGATCATCAAGTTGTACGAGGAAGTCGGAATCTCCAAGGACAGAGTGTTGATCAAGATTGCGTCGACGTGGGAGGGTATCCAGGCCGCCAGGGAGTTGGAGGCCAAGCACGGAATCCACTGTAACTTGACGTTGTTGTTCTCGTTTGTCCAGGCTGTTGCCTGTGCCGAGGCCAAGGTGACGTTGATCTCGCCATTTGTGGGCAGAATCTTGGACTGGTACAAGGCGTCCACCGGCAAGGAGTTCGACGCCGAGAGCGACCCCGGTGTGCTCTCTGTGAGACAGATCTACAACTACTACAAGAAGTACGGCTACGACACCATTGTCATGGGTGCTTCTTTCAGAAACACCGGCGAGATCAAGGCGTTGGCCGGCTGCGACTTCTTGACCATCGCACCAAAGTTGTTGGAAGAGTTGTACAACTCCAACGAAAAAGTACCCAAGGTGTTGGACGCCAGCAGCGCCAAGTCCACCGACGCAGAGAAGGTCTCCTACATAGACAATGAGCGTGATTTCAGATTCTTGTTGAACGAGGACGCTATGGCCACTGAAAAATTGGCCCAAGGTATCAGAAGCTTCGCCAAAGACTGCAGCACCTTGTTGGACCAATTGGAAGGCAAGTTTTAGGTTTATAGTCACTCGCAAATACATATTCTAGGGCGCTGTCACATTGCTGTACGTACATGCTCTCTCGCTCTCTCTCTTTCTCTCGCTCTCTCCTTGTCTGTTTGTCTTCGCTGTTGGCACCCAAACACCCCAACACCAAAAGAATGTGTGGCTCGATTTTGTGTAACTTTTTTCTTTTCTCCTTTGGGAGGGACAACGGGCGTTGATGTAGCGATAGTTCTAGCGATTTGACTTTAATTTCCATTACAGATTTTCTTCATTATATTGCAATACGAACCCCGATGACAAGGCCCCAAGCTAACATTCCGGACCAGCCTAGTGGAGTATACCCTTTGAACCAGACGTCCAAGATCATCAGTGGTTTTGGAAGAGGTTCTTCTGAGTTGGGTATCCCCACCGCCAACATTCCGATCAACGACTCCTTAAACAGCTTGGAAACAGGCATCTATTTCGGCTGGTGCAAGTTGATACCTGACACCAAGTCGAACGTTTCAAAAGAAACCAGAAACGATGGCCAAACTGTCATATTCAACAATGGGCTGAAATTGCAGGAGGAAGAGTTGCAAGTCTTCCCCATGGTGATGTCCATAGGATGGAATCCGTTCTACCAAAACAAGTCCAAGGCTGCAGAAGTTCACATTATACACAAATTCAAAGACACTTTCTACGGTGCGTCGATAAGTTACAACGTCTTGGGCTATATAAGACCAGAGTTGAACTATACTACAAAAGGTATGTACTTTTTCTTATTCTTTTTTTTAGCTGGATCCAGTTTCCCTTGTTTCTCAAAAACTGGAACCCTTGTTCTGCGTGCTACGAGCCGCTAGACGACACTCCAAGACGTGGGAAAGGGTTAAACGTGGCTCCGATCAGAAGTACTAACTTAAACAGAGGCTCTTATTGAGGATATCAATCTAGACATAAAAATCGCTTTACAGGCCCTCGAAAAAGACGCTTACAGACGATACAGTAATGAATTATAGATTATCATATAGAACTCAGCGTAAAACCACTTTTTGGCTATGCCTAGATCATATCAGTCAGACCAATTCTGTTGTAGCCATCGAATTTTCAGACATGCGTGTGATGTTCACGATTTGATAGGCGATAGCAACATACTTCCCTAGATCTACCAACACAAACTTTCCAAACCTGTACTACGTATATCAAGCTATCGATCAGACATCGCATGGTATTCACTGTATAGTTGATGAGCTGGTGAGATGAAAAGTTCTGGAGATTTCTTATGCTCCATTGGGAAGCATAAGGATGTCTGTGCGTACATAAACGAGCACTGTAACACTAATTACTTCTACCTAGCCAAAATCTACTACTGTTCATCATACTACCCTTCTAATGTGTTGGTTGCTGTGTTGTGTCTAGCGGTTCTAGCTGGACTAACCTTTTTATTAATATCGTTGAGTTTGGTTGTGTCATACTTTTTGTTCCCAAATTTGCACCAAATCACTAGTATCTTCAAGGTCAATGAAGAGATTTTGAGTTTTTGCATCATACCGTTCATGAATGCCTTTCCAGACATGGTCAACTACTACTTTGCCCTCAGCACTGGGTCTGACGACTTGGTTCTAGGTCAGTTAGTTGGTTCGTTGCTAATAATCTTCACTATCATCATAGGCCTCATTTGCTTGATACGACCTTTCGATATAAGCGGAAATAGGTGGGTCGTCAAAGGGTTTATGCTAGTAGTGGTTGTGCTTGTTTTGTTCTCATACATAATATCTGACGGGGTGATAACCAGAGTTGAATGTATAGGAATGGTGGGATTTTACGTCAGTTACGCAACAGGCATGCTCTTGTCCCGTTCTAAACAAGATGGCGATGAAGTGGCTTCGCTAGCATCGGAACCGCTCAATACTCCTCCGGAGCATCTCCTAGTGATAGATGATGCATTGGACATATTGTCGAGTGAAGCCAGTTCTCCTACGTCACCGTTGTTGCCTTCGTCCCAGGAACCAGAGCACAGTGCAACTGAGTATGAAGATTCATGCATGTTTTTGAAAGATTTACGCAAGTTGACTTGGGCTATTGAAACATGCTTTTCACTATTTATACCTGTTTACTATGAGGAAGACCAACACTGGGTCTACACCTGTATTCATTGCATAACTATACCGGCTATAGTCAACTATGAATACATCAAAGTGTCTTTCCCTGATTTGTTTGGCATCACATTGTTGACATTTATTCTTGTTCTTCCGTTGAGCAGCATACTAAAAGATCACAGTACGACAAAGCAAATTGCTACAAGTTTGGTCGGGCTTGTCATGTCATTTGTTATTATTTCCATAATTTCTTATCAGGTCTTGGAACTTTTCAAAAACCTCGGGAGCATCTTAAACATATCAGAGTATCTACTTGGAGTATTTGTGTTCTCTATAAGTAACTCTATCAATGACATTGTGACAAACACAACTTTTGCTGTGAGCATCGACCCAATCTTTGGTCTCAGTGCGTGCCTTGGGACACCGTTTCTTATTGTATTATTAGGTATTGGCATCAATGGTATTGCAGTGGGTCTCAATCACCATACAATCAGTTTTAAGCTTGATAATAACTTGAGGTTTAGTTTGTTGGGCCTTATCACTTTACTAGTGTTTTACACACTTTACGTACCCCTTAACCACTGGAAATTTGATAGAAAATTGGGGGTTTTATGTATTTCTTTCTGGATTATTATAATGCTGATGAACTGTTATTACGGTTAGATCAGGCGTATTGTTCCATTATTTTGTTGTAATCTTGCTCCAAGTCATTATCGAATTTGGAAAAGTTGTAATCCGAAAACTGCTTGTAATCCTTGTCCAGTAAGCTATTAGAGGCCTTCTCTAGTATGCTTGTTGTCTCTAATTGCATCTTCTTGAGAACCCATAAGTACGAACGCCAGAACGTTACGCTGTCAGAGAACGTAGTCTCAAAAGACTCGAAAAAAGCTCGGACTTTTTCATCCTGTAGAGGGTAGTATAAAATTACTGTGAAGAACCTATCATTATTCGTCTCCTTGATGACAACATGAAAGAGCTGTATCAAATAATCATCGTCATTAGGATGAATCAAATTCTCGATGCTGACTAACTTTTCATAGACTTTCACTGGCACAACTTTGTTGGCCTTTATATATGATATCAAGATATCTCTCGCCTTAAGATAGTTTCCTGAAAACTGAGTTAAGTCCACTAATTTGACCAAGAGATCGTGACTCTGGGTTAATGCCAAGCCTCTGTTCAAAACTTCTTTAGCAGACGTTATCATCTTCAAATTGATGAAAAAATTACTATACATGATCCAGAATCGAGGGTAGCTGGCAGTGGCGATAATACATCTCTCAAATAAGAGGATGGTATAGTCTTTGTTGTAATGTAGCTGAATAAAGTCCAAATATTTCTCCCAGTTATCCAATTCCTGATTTGAAATATACGACACATGAAAGTATGGCTGTAAGATGTTTTTCTCATATTCATACATTTGATACGCTCTGTATTGAGTAGTAATGTAAACATCAGTGAAAACTTTCTTCAATCTCAAAGAAACTGACTTTATTTGTTCCGTGTCAACATTCTCCTTAGCTGGTATCAAGTACTTGAGCACTTCTGGCCTCAAATTCTGTTCAGAAGTCAATGCAAATAATCTCCTAAAGAAGAAGTCATAGTGATACAACGGAATCTCGATCACTATTCGAAGTAGGATGTAGTACTTGGCCTCGAAATTATTCTCTGCTGTTGCATAATGCTTGAGAAAAGATAGGTAAAGCTTGTAAAACTCTTGCCCGTGGAAATGAAGACCTATTTTCCTTCTTCCTACTTCGAAAAGATGCAAAATTTCATCCAAGTTATCAGTGATTGTCCTTATTTTGAATTGCAAGTAATTTATCCACAAATCTATGCTATACGGTATTTTTTCAAGAGCTTCTTTATAAACCGCCTCCGCTTCTTTCACCCTGTCAAGTCTCAACTCCCAATCCGCAAGCCGTATCCAATAAAAGACCATGAGGGGATATTTGTCGAGAAATTGCTTGTAAGAGAGCCGTAAGGCTTCAACTTCTTGCGATGAACTAGCTTTATTTATGCGATTCCCATTATTAGACTCGGCTGTTTTTATAAGCTCTTCCCACTTTTCTAAGTCATATGGCTCTCCCAAGAGTTCCTTGGACTTATCAATCCATTTTTTGTTATCGAAACCGTCCATTTTTGTCACTATGATATTTTAGGTGTAGTTCATTTGTTGATACAAGAATTTTGTAAGATGTAAATCGTCGCAAATTAAATTCTACTTGTCTGCGAGAAGTATTCTTCCTTTACTGAATATCGTCAGTATGTTAAGAAGAACAGCTACTGTGATCAAACTAACGCCCGAAGACATACTAGAGTACGATGATACTTTAGATCATCAACAAAGTGAGACTCAACAAGAACCTCAGGCAGAATTTATGCTTCAGGAGCAGGTTAATAACAATTCCATGAATCATAACGACATACACCAAAAGCAACAAACTAAGGATGAGAGGATAGGTGTGGTCAGAAGTGACTGATTCTTATAGATTCTGTGGATCCACAAAAAATGGCTACCGACATAGCTACAGATATGGATATAGATACACATTGATTTACAAAGTGGAACAGGTATATCAACCATCAAAGTCGAAGAAGTTCAGCTTCAAGACATACTCTAATGATCATACATATGAATAAAGTTTTACAGAGTACTGAGTTTGCTCGTGATTGCTCACAAGGAGCTGAGCTGATCCATCGCTACCCAGTCAGGCTTGTTGGAAAGGCTGCAGCTAATATTGAGCTTAATGTCTGATACTTAAAGTAGTATATTCGAGACTATGACACATTAATATAATTCAAGATAAAAGACCGATGTGCTATGTAATTATTTTTTGTTGAGAGACTTCCTTTTGAGCCACTTCTCTCTACTGTTGATCACCTTCTTTTCTGACTTAGGTATAGAAGATTTGTTATGCATACTTTGTACAGCTACATGAACTGGCCCCTTGCGTACTGAAAGTTTCTTCTTCCTCCTCAAATTTTTCAATTTCTCTTCTCTTATTCTTCGCATCTCTTCCTTCCCATCAACAAGATCGTAGTCTGACAATTTCAAATGCTTGGGCTTGATTTGAGGCTCCGTATCTTCGTCCACCTCATTCAAGGACTCTAAAATGCTTTCTGGTAAGTAATCTGGTAACACATGCTCTTCCGAGACTTTAGTCTTCTTATTTAGTTGCTGTTTTTTATTATGCAAATCAAGATTTCTTCGTCTTTCTCTTTCTAGTCTTCTCTCTTCTTTGATTTTTTCCTGGCGCTCCTTCTCCTTGCGTATTATTTCATCTTTGACTTTTGATGTGCTCTCTTCTTCTGGTGCATCATCTGAGTCGTCTGACCCTGAGTCCAACTCTGAGTCTGAATTGGCGCTTCCATCATCGACTTCTTCTTTATCTGAATCTGGTCCTGACGAATTATCTACCTCCTCTGCCGTGAGATAAACTTCGTTCAAACTCGTATCATTGTCTGAAAACTTGATCTTCTTAGGAGCCTTGGATGTCGAGTTTTGGGTATCCAAGTTGCTTCTTGTCAATACCATTAGTGAATAACCTACTATGTATGGGTGCGATGATATTGATATATATTTTTTTTTCATACATCAAATGAGGACTATTTTATATACACACCGAAGATTTTGGTGTATAAAGTGTTGCAACTTATGAAGAGTTCAAGAGTCAGGAATTAGGGTATTGACGCCATACTGTTTCCACTTAGCTTTCAAAGGGTCATTTTTTACCTCTTTAGCATAACGCCTAGCTGTTAGGTAATTTAAAGTATCTTGATTGAAGTCCAAACCATCGAGAGCCAAGGTGTCTAACCTGAATCGTGGCTCCGATTTGGACTTAGATGATTTCTTTGGAGCAAAAAGGTTCATGAGCCCAATTCCGTCAATCCCTTTGCAAAAGCTTAGGTCCACGAAGCTGAGTTTCGAGTTGGCCAAACCTATGACTTCAAGTAAGTCACTATTGAAAAACTTCATTGTTGAGTTGTCGAGATCCATTTCACTCAAACACAACCACTTGATATTCGGTGCCAATGAGATGATGTCGTTGAGGGATATTTTATGTACAAAGGAATTAGATATTTTGTCATTCTTGAAATAAATATAATTTGAGTTGCCAATGTTTAAGTACTGAAGTCGATTTTGCAAGTTGGCTATTCGCAAGAGCTTTGACAATCCGTTGACAGACAAGGACGACGAGTGTACATCCAAGTGAACTAGGCCGTTTAACTGAGGGATGTTTATGTCGTTAATCTCGTTTAAATGCGTCTTGTGGTTTATGGCCCTCTCCCTAATAACCAATTTTTCAAGTCTAAACTGGGGGGAGGAAACAATGATATCTTGAATGAAAAGCCTGATGAAAATGTTGTGGTTGTTTTCTAAGTACAAACTCTTCAACAGGTTGATATTGGCGAGAAAGTCCTGAAACTGGGACTGTCGATTTGTGAAATCATACGAAACTATGGTCAATGAGGTCAAGTTGGGGAACTTCATGCAAAGGAAAGGTGGGAACGGGTTATATGTCTCCTTGCCGGCACTGAATGTGTTTGTATCTCTCATAAGCTTTGGGTGATTGATTATCGTGAGCCCTTCTAAAGAAGTATATGGCGTGGTATTTGGTGTAACGAGACCTTGAAACTTACTATTATTCGGCACAAAGCTCAGATGGCTACTGCTTGGCTGACTGTCCAAGATTATCAATTCAAGCGACTTGAGCTTCTCGGTCATACGAAATATCATAGCTTCATACCTTAAGCTGGAGTTTATACCCAACCTGAGGAAACTAAGATCACGAAAGTTTGAGGTGTTCCAATTGCATTTGTGAAGCTTGTTGATAAAGAGCTCAAACGACATGTATTTGTTGACAATGTCAAGTCCGCATATTTTCAATCGTTTCTCGCTTACCATGCTCTCGATCATTCTAGACAATTGAGCAGAATTCATGGTCGACCGTAGCTTTAGCATTTTGATCTTCTTTTCGTATGAGTTTTCAATGATCTTCTTGATCAACTTAAGTCCTTTCGAAAATTCGTCGCTACTGATCTTTTGTTTGAAAGATACCTTGTCATCATACAAGGACGGTATTCGAGTCAAAGTATGGTACCATGTTGAGGAAACAAGATGACAATCAAGTAAGTTTTTCAAAGGTAAATGCAAAAAAATTTTCTCTATGATATCATAGGGAAGAATAATTAGTGGATCGATGCAAGTTTTCGTCTTCTTTTGGCGAAGTGGACCTTCAGAACGTGTTCTCTTGAGAGGTAGCATCTTGTTAAGTTCATCTTGTAAGCCTGGATCCGGCTTCTTTCCGTCGTTGCTCGGGGCTTTCTTCAAGCTAAATTTCTCTTTCAACGATCTGTACTGAATTTTTAAACTTTTTAGCAACTTCTCTGGAACCAGAATCTTATGTAGTTCTTTAGCCTTATCAATTGTATAACAGCCTCGCTGGAAAACTTCATATGCATCCCTATCCCTTTTCAACTTCATCAACACTTTTCCCGTCCTTAAATAGCCCTTGCAACTTAACGGTTCCAATCTTATGATCTTCTGTCCATCTCTTAATGCTGAATTTAGATCTCCCAACTTCTCAAACGTTGCCGCTCTTTGGTCCAAAACTGATCCCATCTTTGGGTGAATAGTAGGGCCGACTACCGGCTTTTCTGACAACCCATACAACTTGGTTCTAATATCTTTAATTTTAGCGGTTTCGAGTTCTTGTAGCTGTTTCACGAGAGAGTTATACGTTTTTAATGCATCTCCATATTGACCATTCTGAAATTTTTCAACCGCTGACTTGATCCTATGCTCCACTTCCGAACTACTCGAAGCCATCTATTCATTAAGGTGTTTTAAAGTATATGGTTGAATTTAGCTCTGTTGATTACTTACGCGTAAATGTCAATTTGAAATTTATCTAACTAACTGTACTACAGCTACAAATGTTTCTTGAAAAGCTTGTGAAGTGTATAGTCTTACAAGTCATCTTGGGACTTAGCTCCTACTTGGTCGGTTTATTGCCGTTGAAGTTGGAATTAGCACCCAATCAGTTGAAGTTGGCTTCTTTCTTCAGTTTGGGAATCATCTTGAGTACGGTGTTAGTGGTTGCAATCCCTGAAAGCATAGAAGCTTTGTATGAAACCAAAGGGGGTTCGAAGAATATACCCAACGTCGTTGGTATATGTTTACTTTTGGGGTTTATACTAATGTTCTTGCTAGATCATATCTCGATACTATTCGATAAGTTCAACATAGGTCAGAAACGAACTCACGCAGAGTTGGACCAAAACTCTACTAGAAAAGAGCTTCTTGTATCAGTCGTGACTTCATCATTGACATTGGGTTTGATTTTTCATTCTTTTGTGGATGGAATGTCGTTAGGCTCATCGTTGGCAAAAGACGATAATGTGAACCTTGGATTAACATTCTTCTTCATGATCACGATTCACAAATTACCAACCTGCTTCAGTTTGACGTCCCTCTTGATGAAGGACAACTTACACACTAATGTTGTGAAGTTTCATTTATTGGTCTTCTCGTTAGCAACACCGCTTAGCTCTACGTTGACACTACTTTTGATCAAGGTTTTCAAGTCTAATGATAACTTTGTTATAGGAATTCTACTTGTATTTAGTGGTGGAACCTTTCTATACGTCGTCATGCATGTTATGATGGAAGTCATATCTACTGAAAGAGAAGTTCCTCTTTCGAATGATAGTGAAACCACGCTTTATCCCTCTTCAGCAACACTCAGTGGGACAGAATTGACGTCTTGCATTGTGGGAGTTGTTATTCCTTTGATTGTCAGTTTATTTGGAGAAGACTAAATATGGGTACCCCGGCAAAATTAGTCACATTCATAAAAGTACTCAGGATCCATGTCCACTTCGGTTTGGGGATACTCATCATTGACATTTTTTTCATCACTTGAGTTTATTTTTATGTCGTTCTCCACGGACTCATCAAAAGAATCATCTCTGCTCTTCGCTTCTGGGGGTATAGTCTGGTTCACAACTCGATTGCTCCAGTTGGTATCCTTTTTGATGCTCCCAGATTCTTCACCTTTGAACTGACTTTTGTCTTTTCCCACTGAGTCCGCCAAAGAGAAAACCCTGTTGTCACTCAGATATCTCTTAATAAAAGGTCGTCTAATGTCGGGGGATGTCAAGCTTGCCAATCGACTTTTGAGGATCTCGTTGTTGTAATCATTTAAATTCGCGAGTGAGTTATTGCTTGACCTTGAGGGAGTATGGTCCTTTAATCTGTTGAGGCCGGTAGAGGAGCCTTTAAGTGAACTATTCTGTGATAGCTTGGGCAAGTTAGGTTTCTCTTTATTTGTGAAATATTCAGGTAAACTTTGATATGGGCTCGCCTCCTGGTAAGCGTCATAATCAAACTTTAACAAACATGGAGAACCATCAGAATACGAGTTTTCATCTCGAACAATGTCCTGACCAACATTGCCATTCAAACTTCCAATTCTCGCTGAATCATTATCGATACTTTCAGGCTCCGCAGTACTTTGGACTCTTCGACATTCATGTTTATGCGACAATGCAACATTGCTCCTTGATACCTGCTTCTCATTAGTTCTACCAGATAAGTCATTGTTTAGATTCCCTGACTCGGATAAACCATCGTGGACTTGTGAGCGGACGGTTTTGGGGCTGGATACGTCGTTTTTAGATGTTTCCCCGTTATTATCCAACGTGTCATCGGATAGATTCAAATTATGTGAAAAAGTATTTGGAACTGACATAGAAGATAAGGACGTTGAAGATCTTCCTCTCGCGAACTTACTACTCCTGGTAAGTGGCAAAGTTGAGCTCAAAGAATTCCGTTTATATCTAACTGGCTTCGAAGATGTAACAGAATGGGAGTTATGTCTTCTGATTTTTGGAGGTGCGCTATTGATATTACCATTCTGTTTCTGAATCCTTTCTGGAGTAACAGGTTCTAATGATTGAAAACTAGAGTTCATTACCGGAGAAGTGACTAACGACATGTTTTGAGTCACATTTTTCCTCTCTTCTTTTGTTTGCTTGTATGTCAATTTATTGTTAGATGAAGTTATCAACCTGCCTCTTAACATAGATATTGCTTTATCTAATGCAAACTCAACGCCACAATGGTTATATATTACTGTTATCTTTGGCCATGCAGCTCTAGCCCCTCTTAAAACGAAATCAATAATGAACTCTGGGGTAGGATTGTCAAAGATTCGTGTAAAATCCTTCATCTTGAAATCAGGCAAAATCGTTATGTCACCAGAATATTGCTGAGAAATCAATGTAATTAACTTGGTTGATAAAGTTTGGTAGATACCAATTTCATTCAAAACTTGAAGATAGTGGATTAGTTCACTCGTCATAAAATCGTAACAGTTGTTGAGGAACACTTTGAGCTTACTATTGAATTCGGGTTCAACCTCCCCTCCAATAGAGCTGACGGACACTTTTAATATTGGTACAACATGGGGATTTACCTGGCATGCAATAATATGATCGACGTTGAACATTTCCAGGAGCCTAGTAATTGGCAAATCGTTGTCAACTGATCCGTCCACAAATTTCAAAGAAGCGTCGTTATTCCACTCCTGAATCTCATTGGTCTTGGGGATCTTCTCGTAAATTGATGTAGAAGGGAAGACACCAGGTAACGAACATGATGCACAAACTGCGGACCATATGAGGCAATTTGGTGCGGTCAAATAATTCAAAAGCCTCGTCTGTTCATGATTAGAAGTAGGAGAGACTGTGATATTCAAAATCCTTCCCGTTCTGTTGTATGCTTCTCGGAAAGTCAAGTCACCCACAAAGTCGATCATGGTGGACTGCAATCCGTCAATGTCAAAAAGAGTGCCATACTTAAGTAAATGACTCAAATTTCTCAAAATCTTTTTAAACTTATGACCTTCTGAATCCAGCTCATCCTCCGCCGCCAGGGCGAAGATGTTGAATTTTTTTTCAGTGATTGCAGATACAAGCTCTTGCATCTCATCATTGGAATGACTGCAAAGAATACCTGCAATGATTGACCCCGATGATGAGCCACTTATTATACGAGGAAGCAAATTCGCCTCAAGCAAAGTAATTAATACACCAATATGGAAAATACCAAATGTGCTCCCTCCAGAGAGAACCAAGGCCGTCCTACCAACGTTCTTTCTGGTCTGAATCAACATCCCTAATAGATATCGATCGTCCAAATGTACGTCTTCCCCGTTTATGAGAAAATCAAGGCATAGTTCGCATTCCTTAACATACTCTTCAATCAACTCCTTTGTGCCCACAAATGAATGTCGGTATAAGTCTACGTTCCCCATATTCCCCAAGTTTCTTATCCATTTAGTTCTTATTAAGTAAAGCAAAAGTTTGTAGTCTTTCGCTAGCCTGCTATTCCTCATTTCCATTAAGTTGTTGTGAACAAGTTCATAATCATAGAGGTCTGACTTTGGGTCCTCTTTCCATCGATTGTTGTTTAGAAGTTCATCCAATTTAAGTGAAATCTCGTACCATTCTTTGTACGTCACTGCACACTTTTGTTTCTCTAGTAAATTTCCAGCCTCTATATTCCTATATTCCTCCGGTAATAACCTATTTACGACTGGTAAATACCGTATTAAAGGTAAGAAGTACTGTCTGGAGGAGCTCTGTCTATTTGGTTTCAACAAGTGTAAATTTTGACTGCACAACGTCTTTATCAAGTCAAGCTCGTTGAGCGGATCATCATTACTCAAACCTAATGCAGAATTTGATGACGAGAGATCTGTCATAACTTTTTCAAAGACAGTAAACTCTTCGAAAAGTGTTCATGGAAGAACTGTAATCTCTCGAGTGTGGAGGAAAATGCCGTCATGGATGTCGTTCGATGCAACCTTCTTGCGACTTTTTTGCGACTTTTTTTCTACATCAAGTCTCAGAGATGGCCAGAATTTTGGAGGATTTGATGATAAAAGTAACGGGTTTGAGGCAAGTAATGGCTTGAATTCGAACAGAAGTAGCACATAATATTCAACGTGATATCTGTAACGAGAAAACTTAAAAGGTTACACCAACTAAGGAATTCTCCACTCGTTGAAATCCAACTACAACGCAGCAGGGCCATAAACGGCGTCAGGCACCTTACAAAGACCAAGAAGACAATCAGACAAGGAGCACATCATCTAAATCCCAAGAGTTTTCAGAATCTTGATTCATATCACAACTTTTACAGTAAGTACATTGACTTTGGAAAATTCACTACAGCCATGTTCTCGATAACCACAATAGCACATAAGACCAGTGATTCCAGTCATCCGTTAATTATGGTGACGAACCGAGAGGGCCAAAAGTACTTTTTTGGGAAGGTTCCAGAAGGCTCTCAGAGGATACTAAATGAAAATAAAGTGAAGCTTGGGAAGTTGAAGAGCATTTTTTTAACAGGTACAGTCAGTTCTTGGTCCGAAATAAGTGGATTGCCGGGCCTTTTCCTCACCATTAGCGATTCAACGAAAAAAAGCATTGACGTTTTCGCCAACTCGCTTAAATTGTTTTCATATGCTGTTGCTAGTTGGAGGTACTTCGTGTTCAGAAAAGGTGTTGAGTTGAAGATTTTGGAGACGGAAGAGGATAAGATAATTGGAGATAGTAACTTGATCATCAAACCAATAAAAAATCGTGCTTCAGTGGAGGGTCGATCTTATGATGAAGGTATATCAAACACTTTTCTCAGACAATTGAAAAAGCTTGTCTCTATGATGTTTCCTATGGATACTAGTAAAGTCAACGATCCAAACCCTTATTCGTATAAGTCTGATCCCAGTGAAACCGAAATACAAACTCATGTCAAATTACCAGACCCTATTCAATTACTTCCAACTGATTTACAACCTTCGCTTAGTTATATGATTCGATTCGTACCTATACGAGGCAAGTTTAATCCCAACAAGGCCAAAGAGTTAGGAATCAAGCCAGGAGTTGATTTCAGGAACCTCACACAAGGTTTCTCTGTTGTCAATGACAAAGGCGAGGTTGTGAGGCCGGAACAGGTCGTTGAGCCTCCAAAAAAGTTTTCCAAGGTTCTCATCCTTGATATACCCAACAAAAACTATTTATCAAGCACTTTGAGCAACGAAGCGTGGTTCAGTGCTGAAGATGATGCAGAAAATGAACCAGTTGGTATCGTCTATCATCTTTTAGGTGATGATATTGACTTTAAGCTGGCTCAGTATCTTGCATTCTTCAAAAAATTTCCTAAAAACTGTAAGCACGTTATAAGTCATTCGGCATTGTCTGATGACACATTAGTTTTCAAGACTTCTGCTGTTAATTTATTGAAGCTAAAATGCTTACTCCCTAGTGCGTTCAATTTGCCTTACTTTGAGTCTCCAACCCCATTGAAACCATTTCTTGAGTCAAGGGAGTTTTTTAAGTTACAGCACATGCAACAGTTTCACATTGATAGTGAAAATGTCAAGTGTGACAACTCGCTTGTTTCTTCCGACTCTTGGGCCTCACTTTATGACGAGAACATCGAACCGCTAAAGCTTGGCAGTATAGATAAGAGCAAGGCTTTGTCAGATGAAGTCATACCATTGAAAGCTTCCTCAGAGTCTTTGAAAGGTCAGATTCAAGTTGTCACATTGGGAACAGGCTCTGCGCTTCCTTCACTCCACAGAAATGTTATTTCCACTTTAGTCAGAGTACCTTACCTCGAGAATGGGAAATTAAAGTTCAGATCATTGATGTTAGATGGTGGTGAGAATACTTTGGGAGCTATGATGAGGAACTTCGGTCACAATAATAAAGAGCAATTAATCGAAGTATTTAAAGAACTCAGTTTGATTCATTTGAGCCATTTGCATGCAGATCACCACTTGGGTATCATATCCATCATAAATAAATGGTTTGAAGTTAATAGAGATGAAAACAAAAAGTTGTACCTTATAATTCCTTGGCAATATAACAACTTCGTTCATGAGTGGTATTCATTGGAAAAGCAGGTAAACGATTATTGTGACTTGTCAAGAATAGTATACATTAGCTGCGAAGACTTTGTTGCTGAAAGACAGCCTCAGTTCAAACAATTTGACTTTGAAGAATTCGAGCGTAAATTCGATTCCAACGAGTTCACATCAGTTATTTCGAGAGCGCCCTTGGATTCTAAAGATAAAAGTCGCATCAATGAAATGTTTAAAGACTTGAATATCAAATCGATAAGCACGGTGAGAGCTATCCATTGTTACTGGGCCTACTCTATAAGTTTGACTTTTCAACTAAATGAGAACGAGACCTTCAAAGTTTCTTACTCGGGTGATACCAGGCCAAATCCTAAATTTGTTGAGATTGGAAAAGGGAGCGATCTTTTAATTCATGAATCTTCTTTGGACCACGAACTCATTGAAGAAGCAATATCCAAAAAGCATAGCACTATGATAGAGGCCATAACTGTTTCAAAGCTCATGGGATGCTCTAAAGTCATTTTGACGCATTTTAGTACACGTTACTCCAACAAAGCTACCTTAATGGTCGATAGTGATGAGTTGAATAAGTTGGCAAATCATTTGAAAGATTATTTAATTAAGTATGGCTCTTCGCCAAACATATTCTTAAGCAATGACACAAGCTCCTCTCAAGTGAAGTCATACGATGACTTGGATGTTTGCTTCGCTTTCGATATGATGACTGTTAGACTCGATGATATTTGTCTACAAAAAGACAAGTACAAAGAGATTATAGACATTTTTCAAACAGAGGAAGATAGTTTAGACTCTTCAAAGAAGGAAAAAGAGCTACAAAAACAGCGTGAAAAGCGTGAGGCCAAAAGAATGCAAAGGTTGGCATCCAAGGGTCAGAAGAAGAAAAGAAGAGTGAGTAGTGATGAAGAGAGTAATTAGTCGTAATTTAATATAGACATGTAAATATAAAGTGCGCTCGTTTTTTAACAAAGTTTAGTGTCGATAGAATGGAAGTTAAATTCCCATTAGTTCTCCAGGAAAGTTGGCTATTGAAGGCTGTGCTTCCGGAGCTTTCTTTGAAAGCAAGCCATTTAAACCCGACAGTCAAAAAGAATTTCATAGGTCCAGATCGAAAACCAGATATTTCACCCATTCTAAGATTTTTCAGATTTATTAGAACCACCCCTTCACAGCATTTGACAGCGATCTTGTCGGACTCCACTCATAAGATATTGGCCGTATTTCCATTCGAACCCACTATTGTCAATTATGAGATACGTTATAAAGAACGGATCACCTATCATACGTTAAACTGCTTGATCTTAATACGACGAGCCAACCTCAAATTTGTCAATGGGTACGAATTGAAGACTATTTACGATAATGTTGTGTCGGAGAACGTAGATGTGGTTGTCATGGAGGTGCTTGACTTTGAAATTTTCCAAAGAGATCAGATACAACTCAACGTGAACATTGAAAACAGCTTATCATTTATCTACAGTGATAAGAGCTATATCAAGGCCTGTAGTCCTAATAGGGCACGAAACTCACTCGAAACAGCACAAGTGGAGCAAGCTATACACGACAGTTATGATGATGTGGTTTCGATCTGACTACTTGACCAAATGGCCATCTCCTTCTCTGGCCAAAGCACTAGGTATAACCAGATCTTTTTCATATTGAAGGCTATTTCACACACTAAAAACTAATCATTTCGATATTGTCATACTACAGTCCGTGTGAGGCTCTAGGCAAAGTATTGAGTCTTCATGATTGACCTCATACCTATCACCTTTTCGTTCTTATCGGATGCTCATTTTGGTCTACATCAAACACTATCTACAAAAAAATGCCCTTTCGAACGATATTTTGTTGCTCTTCAACTTAGCCCAAGTGATACTAAGCTAGCAGCGATGTAATTGCACAGAAGAATCATGAAAATTCACCAACTACAAAAAAATTCAGTTTGTGGTTTTTCAGTGTTTTTCAAAAAAGTTGCAAAATTAGTATTTTATTCAATATGATATAAGTACGATAGTTAGGACACCACGGTAATGACCTTGAATAAACTTTCCCAACAACTTGACCAGATCGCAAACGAGGCATCGTTCTGGGATGAAAGTAACGAATCGTTGGTTTCTGAACCACAACCTGAGCAGGAATATCAAGAAATAACAGAAACAAGCACTCATCAAGAAGATCAAATAGATGTAGAAACTGTCCCCAGAGGATTTTTCAGAAAGATATTGTGGTACCTCCTGCTGAACAGAAGAGAGCCAGAGATTGAGCCCATTTTACCGATCCACAGCCCTCTTATCGTTGAACCTAATCCTAGTACACCAAATCCACCAGCACCAGCGTCATTTATCTTGTTTGAATTTTTTTGGAACTACATTCTTACTGATTCCAACAGAGAGGTCATGTACAATTACCGATGGGTTATCTTCTTGTGTCTTTTGGTCATCACCGTTGGTGTGTTTGGGTTTACCGGGAATTTAGACCACCTTTCGTTTTACGTTCAGAATTTGCTATGTTTCATCATTAATAGTATAACAAACGGGGGTTCTGACTGCTATAGAATATAATGTATATATAAAAAAATTTATTATAGTGCTTTTTATTTACAAGTAAAGTATCAACGTCTTGGTCTATCCTTGACTTTCCTCTTATTGACGTTCTTGAACTTTCTGGTCTTAGCAAACTTCTTGAGACCCCACATAGATTGCGAAACCTTGTTTGACTTGGACTTACCTCTACCACCTCCATGAGGGTGATCGTGAGCGTTCATTGCTACACCTCTGACGATAGGCCTTCTACCTCTATGACGACTTCTACCAGCTTTACCCCACGAAATTGCTTGGTGCTCTTTGTTAGACACAGTACCTAAAGTTGCATGGCAGTTTATGTTAATGTAACGGTGTTCGCCAGAGCTCAATCTAACGACAGCCCTGTTTGTCTCTGGATGCTTAGATAATAATCTACCAAATGTACCAGCAGATCTCACTAATTGACCACGTCCGGTTGGATGTAATCCAATGTTGTGAATGATGGACCCAACAGGCAACATGCTTAATGGTAAGCAGTTTCCTCTTTGTATAATTCTGGCGTTCAATAAAGCTTCGTCGATTTCACCGTTATTATTCTCATTCATTTCTTGAAGGAAATCTGCAGGCAACCCCTTCCTGAACGACTCGACTTGGTCCCCTGCTCTCAAACCGTTGGCTGCTAATATGTAAGACAAGTTCCCGGTCTCGTTGTGTTTGATCAAAGCAATGTGGCCGGATCTGTTTGGGTCATACTCGATTCTCAACACGGTCTGTTTGCCCCCCTCCAAACGGTGGGAGTCAACAAACCTCACTCTTTGCTTGTGTCCTCCACCTCTACCACGGATCGTTATGTGCCCCTTGTTGTTTCTTCCTGCTGTCTTCTTTTTTGCTACTGTCAACTCTCTAACTGGTCCGCCTTTATGTAAATGATCATGAATAGGTTTTTGGAAATGAGTGGATCCCGGCTGCAAGTGCCCATTGGCATAAGACTTGACCTTGACATGCGCCAACGCAAGCTTTCTCTGCCTCTTATATATTTCATCTCTTTTCTCCAACTCTGTTATATCAACGTCGCCTGACTCACTTTGGTTCTCCAAAGATGTGCTCTGAAACCTCTTCTGAAGCCCGAAAAAACTGGCAATAGGTCTACTGCCGCCTCTGGCCATCCCGCTACCTAAGCATTTCCTAGCCCACGGCAACATGCTGTTGTAAGTTGTTGGTTTCAATACTAAAATACTAAACTAGGTTAGAATTTGAAAAAAATGGTCAGAAATTTCAGTACAAAATTTACGCGTAATTTTGGTAACCGCGCGTAAATTTCAGTAACCAATAATTTTTCATTTGCACCAGTGAGAAATAACCTATACCTTGTCCGAAGTTGAATTTTAACCATAAAACCTTAGATTATTTGAATCTAGCAGGAAATCTAGAGGTAAATATCAAAAAGTCGAAAGGAATATCTACTGAAAATGATGGGATCTCGTTTTTTCGTCCGTTCTTTGGCATCATCAGCTAAATCAGTTAAACCACCTATTCAATTGTTTGGAGTTGACGGAACTTATGCCAATGCATTATACTCAGCATCAGTTCAAGAGTCCAGTGTGGAAAAATCGTTCCAGGGATTGAGTAAAGTCAACGAATTAATTGAAAAAGACGCTAAGGTTTTCGAATACTTGCACAATCCAGCATTGACTAAGGATGGTAGAGTTACAGTAGCAAGCACTATTGCATCTAACTTGAAGTTGGACAAGACCACTTCCAACTTTTTGAACGTGTTGGCCGAAAACAACAGATTGGCAGACCTCCAATCCATCTTCAAGAAGTACTCTGCTTTGAACGACGCCTACCAAGGGATTGTTGAAGCTAGAGTTACTTCCGTCAAGCCATTGGACTCCAAGATCTTGAAGAGGTTACAAACTGCCATCGGCAAGTCCTCCTTCGTTGGTCCAGAGAAGACCTTGAAGCTCACCAATGACGTTAAGCCAGACATTCTCGGTGGTTTGATCGTGGAGGTTGGTGATAAGACCGTTGACTTGTCCATCTCTTCCAAGGTTGCTAAGTTGAACAACACTTTGAGCGAAGCTTTATAAATTAGATTCATTTCTAGCTTGAAATGTGAAGAATTATGCTAATGTCATTATAGTGAATACACATTGAAGTATAACTTTCTTTTCTTTATCCTTTTTACCTTTTCATGTCTCGAGCTCGAAATTCCTCTTGCAATGCAGTAATCAAGTAGTTCCTATCCTAAACAATCAATACTAGAGAATATGACACGATCAATTGACTTATACCAGCCTTAATCGATTCCGTTCTGGTTTTTGTCATTTTCTCTATTTACCTGGACCAAATAGAATGCTCGGCCTCTAATTTAAATAATCTACGTACGATATAGTTTGAAGTCAAATTCACCAAGAATGACAAAGCAAGTGTACAATATAGTAAAGCTAGTTGCAATTAGCGTTGCCGTGATATTGAACTTATTTGTCTACTTTTATCCAGATTTATTGAATGAACACCAACTGTGCAAATGGTATGAATACCCAGATTCACACAAGCTTTCGAGCCATAATTCCATCATAAATTCTTTACCTACAATTATAAAGGAGAAAATATTGCTCAACTACCCGAAGCTTCAAGACAGATCTTTGCAGGAAATCAAGTCTCCATACGATTCAGAACATAAAATAAAAGACATCAATTTATTGGCATTTGGTGATCCACAAATCAATGGCAACTGGCCTCTGACAAAATACATAAAGAGGTTGGATAACTACGGCAATGACTATTACTTGGGCCATATTTACAGGACAATGAGGTATAGGTTGAACCCTACTCATGTTGCAGTTATGGGAGACCTTTTTTCTTCTCAGTGGATTTACGATTCAGAGTTTTACAACAGAACTTACAGATTTGTTGAAAGACTATTCACAAGGCTTCCTGAGTACAAGGAAAATTGTATCGAAACATACCGCAAACACGAAAACTACGACTGGCCAGAATGGCTGAGAAAGGAGAAAGAAATGGATCCTCAAGAAAGATTCAAATCAAGAGTTTATAAAGACGTGTACGACTGGTTCAATCCAAAGGATGCATATCCATCATGGAAGGAACCTCTCTTCATAAACCTCACTGGAAATCATGATATAGGGTATAGTGGAGATGCAACTTGGCAACATATGGCTAGGTTTCACCACTTATTCGGCCAAAACAACTATGTTATAAATTACAACAAAGGAACTCCAGAGGAGTGGAGACTAGTCGTTCTAGATTCCTTGTCTTTAGAAGGCCCTGCATTACAAGAGGAGTTTATTGATTATACTTGGTCCTTTTTAGAGAACTTAGAAAAAGAAGAGAATAAGAACTTTAGTGGTTCAACGGTACTACTCACTCATATACCTTTTTACAAGAAAGAAGGCTTGTGCAGAGACGGACCAGAACATATATATTATGAAAACTACGCCAGAGAGCCCTATAAAAATGGGAAGTTGAGGTCACAGAATCATTTGTCCCATGATGTCTCTCAGAAAGTACTCAGCATTATATTCCCTAAACATTCAAAGAATGGAATCATTTTAACTGGTCATGATCATGAAGGGTGCGACAGTTGGTACAACTTGATAAATGAAGAATGGGTAGCCTCAAAACACATTGACTCCAAAGGAGAGAGTTTCCCCGTCAGAGAAATAGTGGTAAGATCCATGATGGGAGACTTCGATGGCCAGACTGGACTTTTAACTGGTCACTTTGACTATTCAAAGTCTTACTGGAAATTTGCATTCACTTATTGCCTGTTTACAGTACAACATTGGTGGTGGGCATCTAAGGTATCCGCTGCCATTGCCATTTTCTTGGTTTCCATTGGTCTCTTTTGGAAACAATAGTTGTATAAACGTAGTTTAAACAAAAGAAAAACATGCATTTTTAGCAATTTATAGTATAACGATATATAACCTCAGGTCAATCAATGAACAAGAGGCAGCGAAACGGGTTCAGACAAGACAACCGATGGCCTATTGGCACGTCGTTAACACTCAACAAGCTCAATTCTCTTTCGCTTCTTCTGGTTGTCCTTTTGGCTCTTCTTTTGATTCTTTTTTTGGTTCTTCTTTTGAGTCTTCATTCTCTTCTTTTTTCGTTTCTTCATTTGTTTCATCCTTTGACTCTTCTTGTTTCTCCTCTAACTTCCCGTCATCTTCTGCACCTGCCGTGTCCTTGGACTCTTTTAATTCTTCTGACGTCTCATCCTTAGTTTCGCTTCCAACGAATGTTTCAATGTCGCTCTTGGCACTCTCAAAACTTTGTTCGGGGCTTATAGCGATCTTTTTCACCTTCAAAATACCATTTTCGAAAATCCAGTGGGACCTTTTGATCCCAGAGGGTGATTTTTTAGCACCTAACACTCCAATCAATTCCTTGGATGGATCAGACAACAAAGGATACTTCAAATGTTGTTTGGTAACAAAATTTTTTTGTGCCTTTGGCAAGTCACTAGAAAGACCAAACACTTTGGTATTCTTACTTTGCAAGTATTCAAAGTTGGCTTGGAATCCACATACTTGCCTGGTGCAGCCAGGAGTAGAGGCCTTGGGGTATGCAAATATAACTAAATACTTCCATTTTGAGGCCTCCTCTCTCAAATTGACCTCATTTTCATCCTCATCAAGTAGTTTAATACCAGGTATCTCGTCTCCCACTTCAATTTCTTTCACTGATGTTGACTGGACCTTTTTCGCAGGAGGTTCAATTGGTTCTTCCTCTTTAGTGGAAGACCTCGAAGTTTTCCGGGATGAGCGACGTAATTCTGGCATCTTGTTACTTCTAATCTAGTGATTGGTGATATGATATGCTCCAATGTCAATGCTTTTTTGAAAAATATCTTCTTCAAGATTTCGGAGTAATTTTGAGTGCTGATAAATTGCTATGCGCCATACTTTTTTCTTTTTGCAGTTAAAAGAAGTTGATTATTCGGAAGACAGTTGGTTTTTTTTCAACGACGAGTAGTATTAGTTTAAATAACCGTGTCTTTTACCTCTAAGAGCTTTCCTTGTTTCAAGGCGTCACTGATACCCTTCGAATTTCACTGGTTGGCATTATAGCTTCTTTTTCTCTCACTTCTTCCATGCTGTGGACATAAACGTGAACCGGGCAATAGGTATCTGTATTAAACGTGATAGGACTTTCAATGCTATTCTTTATGGACTTGTTATTCTGTTTGTTCTGTTAACCACCTCTACAGTAAGGTGATATCCTTCTCAGCGTGAATCTTTTTTTTCATTAAGTGATAAACATTCTCTCCATGAACCTGTTGTACATGCTACCAATTGATTATTGAATAGTAAGGGCTTAAAGAGTTGGTACCTTCTTTTCCACGTAAGCTTACACCCTATTTCGTGATAATTAAGTTTTCGGCGTGTTTTTTGAAGTAAAAATACAATATCACTATGGGTGCAAAACAAAAGTAGTAGGAAAAACCTTTTTCTGACTTATCATAGTATACCAGCTCCTTTGACTTGTAAGACGATAGTGGTGATACTGAATCAAGTCGTTGTGAGGAACTAGTGCTTGTTGCTAGTCTGATTGCCAACAAAGCAAAATTTCAGAGAATTATGAATCATCTACTACAGGTTTTGATATTTACTTTCGGTGACTGGACATTATACTACAACTTGCTTATTTAGTAAACGGATTGCCGCTAAAACTATAGAAATTCTTTATTGTGCATTACACCTTGAGTAGTCTTTCATGATCATGCAAAACTACCAGTTTTCTGGTGTCTCATAAAGTGTTGTGATAAACTGGAACCAATTTTAATGGGAATCTCGACATCTTGAATGAGAAGTAGTTTTTTGATGTTGATATTGATGGAATAGAGTTGAATAGTCATTTTTTAGGTCTAATAGGATTAAAAACATGTCTGCGGTTTGTTCTAGTAGCTCTTTGAGGCTACATGATTAGAAGTGCCAAGTTTTGATGCAGGTGTTTTGTTGAAAAAATTTTAAGTTCCCCTTAGAAAGTTAAACTACTTAAAACGCTAGTCCATCAGAGAGTGAAAATTAATGTCATATCTCAATCCTTCAATTTCTGGGTTTGGGTTTATCATTTTCGATCTATGGTAGCTAGACCTTTTAAGTTGGTTGTTCGCTTCTTTATCACCAGGTGCGGCTAGAACAAGAAAAAAGAGCTTGTTCCTTTAATTTTAATTTCCAAAGAATTGATGGTTAGCCCTCTAGGATATAGGGGAATAGAAGATCATTACTGGGAAGATGCTCACACACCCGGAGGCAGACAAGGTCCTGATGAGTCCTGTGTCAGTGAGACACAGTCAAATTATGAAAGATCGATGTCACATATAATGGAGGATGAATTGTTAGATCTTTCGCCAGCAACATCTTTGAATCATTCAGTAGCTCTCTCGGATTCAGAAACATTAGCTTTTAATCGAAGGATGCTGACGGAGCTACAAGAGACGTATGGGGATAACTTTAACTTCTACATCCCGTATCTTATCAGACGATCACGGTTATCTCAGCGAAACAACGAGCCCGATACGATGGCCCACGACTGTATCTCAGAGCAGCGGACAGTAGTCGAGGACGATAATGAGACACCTGAAGGGAACACAATCCTTGGTAAAAATATATCGTCTTTTCAGCACAAGAGAAAGTTTCTTATCGTCAATGAGTTATTGAAGCAAAATACGTATCTATTTGTGAATGAGAGATCATTCAAGCTATTCAAAGAATTACGAGCTACGAGTAAGAAAGATAAGAAGACGCTGTTGCAAGTTTACGATAGGGATGGTAGCGTGAGAAAGATCGCCATAGGAAAAGACGGTAAGCACGAATGTTTAATAGATAATAACTCGATCGTGGACAATCGACCTCACATAGTGCCTTTAGATTATAAAAGCAGAGGCTTGGGACTCCCTTTGCTTAAAATGCTGGCACCGACATTCTCGTTGCTAAAAAAGAATCCACCACTCCTAACATTCCACCGTTATCACGAGGTGCCTCCACCTCCCAGTTGCAGTGAAGAAGCAAAGCAGGAGTTCACGAAAGGGTATGAGACGTACCAGTTTTGTGTTGTTTACTGCAAGCTGTTTTACAAAATAAAACGGTTCACACTCGAGTTTTTCCCACAGAATAAGGACCCATTCAAGGTTATCGTATTTCAGCATAATTTCAGACCGTTTGCCGATTTCAATTACGCAGGCAGTAGGTTTCGTATCATTGGAACCTCGGTCTCAAACATATATGTGAACCAATACAACCCTTGTATGAGACTATATTTGATTGATAATGACAAGCCATCGTTGTGCGACAACGTCATCAACAAAAAGAAAGGTTTTGAAATTCTGTCGTTGATCAAATCAAGACGCAAAAGCCATCTGGGCGCCTCTTCCTGCGACCCTCACGACGAAGACCCTATGGCCAACCCATACCCTAATCCAAAATGCCCTTTGCTTGGAGACGCCCGCGAAGTAATACCATATACATCTTCCTTGGCGATTCCAGTGGCCATGCCTCCGTTTGGGAAGTTCGAGGATATCAACACTTTCCGCGACTCATTCAAGACCATTATCCCCAGAAAGTATACAAAGCTAGGCGACTTCGAAGTATATCAGGACACCTCAGACGTGTCCGAAGATTTGAACAGCACCCGCTCTGTCGACATCGATTCTTTGGTTTTAAACTGTATCATGATGACCTTGAGAGAATCAAGCATAAGAATCACCGCTAGGGCAAGATCCACCCATGGAATCTTGCGCCAGGACGCTGCTCTTCTTGTCGTTTGAACGATGTTGCTTTTCATGAGCGTAATCGCTGTCCACGTCCTTGCCATCCCAGCTCATCCCAACTCGTTCCAACTCGTGCTATTTATAGCTTTACGTAAATGTATACCCTTTAATCAACATCACTGCTGCCATCAACGACCCATTCCCTTCTTGTCTGCTGCTAGTAACGGCCACAAGTGGTTTCGCTTGCAGCCATAAGAAAAAAACACCCCAACACCAACAAACACAAAACCAAAAGCACACAAAAAAGCTCTCTCAATCTCCCCATATCTCCATATAAACCTGTACACCCGCAAATTTCTCTCCTATGAGCTTAAGATTTAGCACCGAATCTAGATTCATAACTGCGATACTACCATGAACATGATCATGTGCATAAATCATGTGCATACATCACGCGCATATCATATGCACGTAATCATGTGTTTCAATGTCATGTGTATTATTTCATGTGATCGTTCACGTTACTTTTTTCTTTTTTTTTTTTTTGTCCCTATTCCAATTTTTTTCCCTATGGTGTAAGGTTGTTTCATCCCCAACATTTCGTTGCACCCAACATTGTCCTACTCAGCGGGTTTTTCTAGTGTGCGCTTCATAGTTAAGCCTGGCCATCGGGAACAGCAGACTTCTTGGTAGCCAAAAAAAAAAGTTACACAAACCACTTCGTATCATTAACACTCTATACCAGCGGCTAATGATAATTTTTGATTTTTTACGGACAAGTTAGCATCTAATTTATGAACCCCAGTTTATTAGCAAAAAGAGGTTGTTGAAGTTTCGATAGAGAAGATTTACAAACCAATTAATTTTTGAAGACAACTTCCAAATTTCAGGTTAAAGCTTCAACAGTTAAACTGAAAGCCAAGTGTCAAATTTATTAGTTTCAAATATTACACGGTGTTGAGTTTTTAGTGAGTTAAAAATCAAGTCAGGAGGTGAAAACGAAACAAGAGAAAAGGAATACTTAGAGTTCTCTAGCAAAAGACTATTAGAGAGGAAGTACAACACAAGTGATTCACAGCGGATTAACAAAGCAAGAGATATGAGTGTCCACATGGAGTCTAATATCTTGAACGAAGATATACTAGACGAGTTTCTAGATCAGCGGGTGTACGACATAACGCCGGGAGACGTGAATGTTGAGAACGAATTGCTAGACGACATCTATCAGCATACATACGATGGGTTGGAAAACATGGAGCAACAGTTGACGCCCGAGAATGGCGGCAAGTTGGCGACGTACGATGTGATCCGAGACGAGCTCTCGAGACTCAATTTCGGCAACGCTAACTCGCACTCGTGTCCAAAGACGGTAGAGATCGAGGACAGGACGTTGCTTGACTTTCTGCCTCAGGCAATGGCGGCGTTGCCTTACGAGTTGAACATCTCCAACTTGCCCTCGTACTCGCGGGTTGAAACACAGATCAAGTTGAAGTTTTCGCTCAGTCCTCCACCGCCCCAGCTCCTCCTTCACATACCTCAGGACCTTGTGTCGAAAAACAAGTTTTGTCTCGAGACCAATATCGACGACATCTCGCAAGAGTTGAAAGAAAACATGTTGTACTTGGACACATACGTACTCACGTCTGACTTGTCTAAGTCATGCAATATCTGTCTGCGCTGTATCAAAAGAGAGCAGAAAAGAGCATCGAGGAGGAAGAGTACCTTGTCTGGTAATGAGTCTGAAGCTCCAGCAAACCCCAAAGAAAGTATTAAAAACAATTCCGCTTCGTGGGCTGACGAGAATATGATGAAAAAGGCCATCATTTTCAATTGCAAGGAAATTGTTTCTTTCCCCTCGCCAAACGGTTTGAGCATAAACTCTAGTAAAGCTTTGGAATTGTCGGCGAGAATCATCTGTTACTGTAGACATCATAAAGAGTCCGATGGCTTCAAATTGCTTTTCGTGGTTAAAAACCACCACGGCGAAGTGGTCGCTAAGGAATTATCTTCTAACATCATGATAATGGACAGAAAGAAGACATCAAAGAGCAAGCTGGTAGACACTCCAATGGATCTCTCCAAAGACTCAAGGGAGGCTACTGGTTCCATGCATCCTTTGTCACCCAATTCAATAGACGAGTCCAACTCCGACCTTCAAACGAACACAGACTCTAATACACTTTACACCCAAGGACAGAAGCGGAAGAAGTTGTCGTTTGACGATTCATACAATGAGCAAACGAATCCTATGTTCAATGGCAGTGTCATAGGTTTCAGTCCCTTGAGTAATAGCGACACCAACACCTCTGCCTCTTTGCATCCAACAAATCAACAATATGTCTTACAAAACCCCCAATCATTTGTTTTATCTCCATTGAACCAAAACCAATTACAGCAACCTCAAGCAAAAGTACCTTCCATACAAAGAATAATTCCAGCTGAAGGTCCTGTTAGAGGGGGCGTCGAAGTCACTTTGCTAGGATTCAACTTTAGAAGTGGTTTAGTAGTGAAGTTTGGCACTAATCAAGCTTTAGCTACGCATTGCTGGTCAGAAACTACCATTGTTACATATCTTCCTCCCGCATCACAGCCAGGACAAGTCTTGGTGAGCTTCGAAAATGAGAACCATAATACTATAGGAGGTCCACAACAGCATCAGATCTTCACTTATACCGATGACACTGATAGGCAGCTAATAGAATTGGCTTTACAGATTGTCGGGCTCAAGATGAATGGTAAACTAGAAGACGCAAAGAATATCGCCAAGAGAATAGTCGGTACGGACAATGGCGCCAATAAAGGAGCTGATTCTAGCGTTGATAGTTCTCGTAACAATAGTACCTCCAGCCAGATGCACGACTCGGATTCTGTAGTTGGCTTATCCCCCTCATCTACCAATATGAACCAAGCCAACATAGAATGGTTTGATAATGCTCAAAAGGCAGTCAAACAACTAACAAGGTCAGACCTTTCCACGGAAGAAATTTTGATAAACTTTCTCTCGTTGGTGGATTTACCTAACTGCCCAATAATAATTCCCAACTGGCAATTATGTAATTATCAGGGTCAAACCTTATTGCATTTAGCAACATTGAAGAATTACGGCCAACTCATTAAATTCTTGATAGCACATGGTTGCAAAATTGATGTTAAAGATAATCAAGGTTTAACACCTCTTTTCTTTGCCTCTCTTTGCGGCCATAGGAAACTCATTGAAGTTTTCATAGATTGCAAATCAAGCTGGAACATGAAATTAAGCAACGATAAGACTTTGAAAGACTATTGTGATTTGAATGTTTTAGACATATTCAGCAATCTTCAGGATCAGGACGAGAAAGAGGAACTGGTGAATGTTGTGGAGTCACCTAATAAAATTTCCAAATCCGTAAGTTTGGACTCATTGAACTCTATGTTTGCAATGAACTATGGTCGCCATGTATCGACAATGGTCATGGATAGATCGACTGCTACTGATAAGAAGGCTGTGCAACCTAATGAAAAACGCAACGCCAACAAGCCTCTTGAGACGCGTAGGTCAGATAGTGGTTCTGATTATTCAGAGTTTGCCGACTCTGAATGCGATCTGAGCGACTACACTGATGAAGAGTCGAACTTCTCTCAAGAGAGAGTTGATACTTTCGCTAACAGCCCAATTGAAAATGTGGTGGAAAGGAAAATTCCGGATGATGTACAATCTAACACATCAGAAAGTACAATAATTCAACATGGTGATGCCGATAATAGCAGTGATGAACGTTTATCTCTGGGACTGAAGAACGGATTGTGGAATAAGGTTAAAACTGTGTTCAATAATATGGACGACGAGTCTCAATTACCTTCTTATGACGATCTCTTCCCATTTGGTCCCGCATCCTTCCATCTGAAGCCTAAGTCATCAACTGAACGTAGGCTTAATCAGATCAATAATAGCGAAGTAGGGGTTTCGTCTACGCCGCAAACTGAACACGAAGATGGAGAAGTCTCATCAGATTCATCTGAAGATATGGTTGTGTCATACATTAATCATCCCAGGAAGACTGTGGAGAACGATAAGATGTTATTGTTCTTCTGGTTCCCTGTGCTAATTTCAATAATAGGTTTGGTCTTCCTGATATCTGTCATGGGCTACAAGTTTGAGTTTATTGAGGTTTTCAAACATCATATAAGAAATAGCTTGGGAAAATTTATGGTTGGAAATGAAAGGATTGGTAGAGTATTCAAGCCAAGTAATGTTGCTTCTGTTGCTAAAAGAGCAGCGGAGATCGCTTGAGGTTGTATTTAGTTTCTTGTATTTGTAATTTGGTTATATATCTAATATTAATATTTTCTTTTATTGTCGCTCAATACTTGCCCACTTAAATATCTTATCTTAAACAAAACGACAACTCTCAAATTCTGCGCATGGATTTGAATCTGGTTTTTTATTCACTGATATAGCATTGATCGGCACATTGGTTATAGTCGACTATGTCTTCTGTTCTACTCTTGAAGAATAAGACTACCCCAAAAGATCCATATCATAACAAGTTTGAAGAGAATGGCTACAACCCCATCTTCATTCCTTTGCTTGAACACAGTCACTACGATAAGCAATCAACAATTGATTACTTGAAAAGTGAACACTTTGCCAGAATTCCAAAGTTCATTGTCACCAGTCAGAGAGCAGTAGAATGCTTGAATGAATGCTTGTCCGAAATCGACGACGAAGAAACCAAAAAAAGGATATACAGAAAAATTGGCTATACCGTTGGACCTGCAACTTCCAAGTTTTTACAGGAATCGGGGTTTGAGAGACTCAGAGGAGGTATGGACGCTGGTAATGGTGCTATACTTTCGGAGATTATAATCAAAGAACACTTTCCGGGAGAGGAATTCGTCTTTTTTACCGGGGAAATAAGACGAGATATCATTCCTAAGGCTCTTGATAGGGCAGGGATAAAGCTAACTGAAGTGGTAATATATAAAACTAAAGAGAGGAGTGGAATTGAAAGTAGTTTTTCCCAAGCTATATCGTCTTTGAACATTGAAAAGAAAGCATCAAAACCGTGGGTGGTTTTTTTCAGTCCACAGGGAACGAAAGGAATAGTCGAACAAATAAGAAATGATGATACCATCTCATTGCGCATCGGTGCAATTGGTGCTACTACTGAGGAATACTTGATTAATTCTGGTCTCAAGCCAGACGTGGTAGCAAAAAAGCCAGAGCCTAATTCCCTATTCGACCTGATTTATACCTACAATTGAACGAAGCTGATGATATATTATCCAAGTAGCATATACAAACAGATATTATTACGTAGTAATAGACAAACTGTCTTGTTCGGCTCTGAGATTGTATAAGAAGTCTGATCCTCAACGCTTATGAAGTCGAGATTTTTCAACAACGTCAAAGATCTGTGCCACAACTGCCGGGTTAGATAGGGTAGAAAGATCACCCAACAGATCACCTTCACCTGCCAAAATTTTTCTCAAGATTCTTCTCATGATTTTACCCGATCTTGTTTTAGGCAAATCTTCCACCAAGAGTATCAACTTGGGGGCTGCAAAAGGCCCAATTTCTTTACGAACGGTAAGCACAAGTTCTTTCTTAACAGCTTCCTCGTTGTCTACGTCTATGTGCGACTTCAAAGACACATACGCTGCAACAGCTTGGCCTGTCAAGTCATCAGCGTAACCAACAACAGCACATTCGCTAACCAGCTCATGTTCTAACAAGGCCGCCTCAATTTCAGCCGTGGACAACCTGTGCCCAGAGACGTTGACCACATCATCCACTCTCCCCAAAATCCAATAGAAGCCATCCTTGTCTCTTGCAGCACCGTCCCCAGTGAAGTAGTGGTTAGGATATGGCTTCAAATATGTGTCGATAAATCTGTTGTAGTCATTATAGATACCTCTAGTAATAGAAGGCCAGCATGATTTAATACAAAGCACGCCTTCGACATCTCGTTCCTTCAATTCATGGCCATTGACTGGGTCCAATATTCTAGCGTCTACACCGAAAAATGGCAACGAGGCAGACCCTGGTTTAGTAGGTGTCACACCTGCTAAAGGAGTCAACAAGTGTGAGCCAGACTCTGTTTGCCAGTAGGTATCCACAATGTGACATTGGCGTCTTCCAATGTGATCATTGTACCAATGCCAAACCTCAGCGGCAATAGGCTCTCCGACAGAACCCAAGATCCTCAACGAGTCTAACTTGTAGTTCTCAACGTACTTGGAGCCCGCTCTTTTCAAA
This sequence comes from Millerozyma acaciae, assembly GCA_001600675.1. NCBI lineage: Eukaryota > Fungi > Ascomycota > Pichiomycetes > Serinales > Debaryomycetaceae > Millerozyma > Millerozyma acaciae. Next base: position 1,026,386 of record BCKO01000002.1, on the reverse strand, counting down.
AGCCTCAATGCGGTGGGGGCAACGTAAAACTGATTGACTTTGTATTTATCAACGATTTCCCAGTATCTTGAAAAATTAGGATAGGCTGGTGTGCCTTCGAAAATCACCGTAGCTGCACCATTAAGCAAAGGACCGTACACAGCATACGTGTGTCCCGTAATCCATCCCACATCACCGGCCGTAAAAAGAATGTCATCCTCGTGGACATCGAAGGTGTATTTAGTCGAAAGAAGTGCCCCTAGGAGATACCCCGCTGTATTGTGTTGAATACCTTTGGGCTTCCCAGTGGACCCCGAAGTGTATAGCAAGAAGAGTGGATCTTCTGAGTTTACTGGCACAGAAGGAAAGTAAGGACCGTATTTAGCCAACTCCTCGTGCCACCACAAGTCCCTCTGTTCCACTACTGGTACGTGAGGATTCCCTGTACGTTTGAAAAGAAGAACATTGGTCACACCAGGGCAATGTTTCAAAGCTTCGTCCACAATCTTCTTAGTCTCAATTGTTTTCCCTCCCCGCTTAGACTCATCTGTGGTAATAACCACTTTCGAATCAGCATCCAAAATACGATCTTTCAACGATCCAGACGAAAAACCAGCAAACACAACCGAGTGCACTGCGCCAATACGCAGAATAGCCAATAGGGCTACCACGGCTTCAGGAATCATAGGCAAGTAAACGGCAACTGAATCTCCCTTGCGTACCCCAAGTTTCGATAAACACTGGGCCAATTTAGACACTTGCTTCAACAACTCGCCGTAGGATACAATTCTACCTTCACCCACTTCATCGGCCTCGTAAATGAGAGCAGGCTTGTCTGGGTTTTTGAACGCCCACCTGTCAACGGCATTGTACGACGCATTCAATTGCCCATTGACGAACCAAGCAGGAATATCGCCGTTGGCAAAATCCAGTTTGGGGTCAGCAGGGTGTCTCGCAGTGTCAAAGTCCCGGTCCCACGACAAGAGCTTTCGGGCCTGTTCCCCGAAAAACTTGCCTGGGTTCTCTATCGACTCCTTGTACATTTTTTTGTACGTCTCCAAGTCTACCGCATTGGCAGGCCCCTTGCTACGTTCTTTGAACCCAGCTGGCACCTCAAACCTCTCTTCGTGTCCAATGGTAAATTGTTCAACCATTTTGTCTCTCGTTTGATAGTTCTTTGCCCTGTTTTGTGCTGTATCTGCTCCGCACAATTTGCAACCTATTTCAAAATCCTGGAGCTATCTAATCTGATACACACTAGTAACCACCGTTTACTGTTCTCTCTTCAATGTAATCGTGGCGTCTTCGAGTCTCGTTAAAAACTCGCGCTAAGCTTCAGCGATTTCTATATTTGCTAGTTTGCTAGTTATCCTGAGTTTACTCAAGTATTGCTGACTTTTATCTCTGATATTCAAAATGAAAATCCAATAAAACAACCTTTGCTATGACTAGTTGTCCACAGAGCCATTATTTTAATTTCGTCTAGTGGGTTTTAGCTACCCTTTATATGCTGTTTCGGCCTTTACTCAACCCCTCCTTCCCCTCGTCTGTAGATTTTCATTAACCATGAAGAATCTGGGGAAAGATGGGTCTGGTGACAGTCAAGAAAATTTTGGAGAAAACACGACAGGATGGAAAATGAGACCAACAAAACCCATAGCGGCTAGCGGTTAGCGCCTAAGTGACAGTCAATTGAGGCCAAACTCAAAGGTAAACCCACTAGTCGAGTACAATCAGAACCAGCGACCTAATTTATGGCAGTTATTGAACGGGTAGAGTTGGTATTATTCGATTAAATGAGCGGACTCGCATTAAAGTTCACATCGCTATTAGTTCGAACAGTGGCAAAACCTATTTCGAATACCATCAAGGCCCAGGCTAAAGAGCATGAACTGTTTCGAAGAGCATGCATAAGCTTTGCCCAGAGGTTACATCAGACTGACATAAAGCTCCGTATGAATCTTTTAGGGGAAAAAAAGATAAAAGTAAGGCCATTAAATGATAAAAAAGCGATTGAGAACGGCGCCAATTTCTTGAGTGAGTTTTTTGTGTTTTCGGTCGCTGGGTCGCTAATCTTTTTTGAGTCGTACCGAAGCCGGCAAAAGAGCATTCTGGAGAAGGCTGGAGTTCAGGATGATATAACGTTGTTGCAAGACGAGATCGAGAGTCTTCAACAAGAAGTCGGCCAGCTCAAGGCTCAGCTAGCAAAATTACACCTTGTAGAGACAGGTGCTCTGGAAAAGGTTTCGCTGAAGAAGACGGAAGGCGCTGCACCAGACGAGGGAAGAGGTGGCGAGCAGCTGTTGTCTGTGGCAAAGGAAGATGTGAAGACAGGAGTTGATGGGGAGGTAAATGGTGGTGCTACCAAAACGACTCCCCAAGTCGGTTAAAACCTCGACAACGACGGCGTGGGAGAGCAGCTCCGTTTTTCTAGACAGTAGAGGCTAGGATCAGGGACGTAGATCATAGCCAACTGAGAAAAAACTATCATTATTGTAAATAGAGTTAGAGCATAAAGATAGACAGTACAGGATATCGCAGTCTCGCAAATGTAAACAGGGCATTTTTCGTTAAAAGCTGGCGGACGCTTGAAGCACGGCTGGTAAAGCGAAGGCATAGATGGAGCCATGCATACTCTCAACAGCAGTTTTAGCTGTTGACGCTACAAATTGCTCTTCTCATCAAACACAGAGTTGGCTGCGGGCCAGTATATTATAAGATACAAACCATATATAATACAAATTCTCGAAGAATTAGACAAGCTGTACTACTATTTTTGCTTCTTCTTCTCAACCTTCAACAACAAAGCTTTGTTTATATGTGGCAAAACACCTCCAAACGCGATAGTAGCTTTGATCAAGTTGTCCAATTCCTCATCTCCTCTAATTGCCAATTGCAAATGTCTGGGTGTGATTCTCTTGACCTTCAAATCCTTGGCTGCGTTTCCTGCCAATTCCAATACTTCGGCCGTCAAATATTCCAACACTGCTGTTAAGTAAATTGCTGATTTGGATCCGACCCTGATCTTATTTTGAGCTGTTCTCTTCAAGTACCTCTTGATTCTTCCGACTGGGAATTGTAATCCGGCTCTTGCAGAATGTGACGTAGACGACTTTGCTGTCTCCGAAGACTTTCCTTTTCCTCCATGAACTTTCCCTTTACCTGACATCTTTAACGTTGTACTTACAGAAAGAAAACAAATACTTTGTTTATAATCTGAAGCTTTCATAAACAACCGCGACATATTAAAAAGGTGACACAAAATCGAACGCTACCTATTACCCGGTCACGTTGGCGTTCTGATAGGCTTTTTTAGAAAGCATTTGTGAAAGATTCTGGTGATGATCCAAGGAAGATCCCTTAGATCACTCGATGAGACTAACTATTTACCATGTCGTACGTTCCAAGCAGGCTCAAAAGCAGCTCAACTTCGGTTCTGGATTTTTGTAACTCTGTGCATATGGAATCGAAGTGTTGGAAACCTCTCATCAATTTGATTAATTTCACAAGATCTTCCTCCTTCTCCGACCATACCAGGGATGGTAGCTCCTGTAAGTCATCTTCTTGTTGAGATAATGAGTCGTTTGATTCTGTATCAGAAGAGCTCAGCTCGACATCAGAGTCCGTCTCCTCACCTGCCAAGTGAGGATGATTGTCAGCGTTATAATTAAAACTCACCTTACGTGTTGATTGGTTCGTAATTGTATTCAAGCTCGCTTCTCTTGTGGAATCTTGCAACCGGCGGCTTGAGTTAACAGTCGACATTGACTGGTGGTTTCTTTTGATCCAGAGTTTGGTCTTAAAATACTCGATAAGCTCGTCCAACAGGCTGCTGTCGTTTTCTATGCATTTTGCAATGGTATCAGGAACCGGATAAGTGTGCACCCTGTAGATCAAGCCTCTTATAACACCAAAAGTGATGAAACGCCGAATATCGATGTTTGCAAGATGTTTTTTATGTTCTCTGTACCATTCTTTGATCGTTTGTCCCTGATTGAGTGATCTGTAAAGATAGAACAAAGTGGCCTTTGATGGTACGACAAAAGTTTTGGTTTTATTTCTCGTCTCGAGATAATTTGTCATTTTGCTAAAGGGGGAAAATGAATTAGGCAAGCTTGGAGAGCCAGTCTCGAAATCCTCCATAGGTAGGCTCTCTTCCAGTGACTCCAATTCGTTTGTTATGACATACGCCTGGCACTCTTCTGTCATTCCTTCGACCTTGAGGAAGTTACCTATACGGTTGGTGGGGGCATACGTGCCATTGAATTGAAAGATGTCTATGATTGTTATGCACTTGTAATGCATCAAATGCTGTATACATTGCTTCGTTAAAATATAATCTGCGTCTGCCAATTTGCTGATCTTTTGAATTGAATTGATACCATCTATAAATGGAAGAATCTTCAACATTGTAGGATCCCAATTGATGTCCACAAGCAGATGTAGCTTGACTGTTAGCACGGGCACTTGAAAAGCCTTGATGTTAATTGGGGGAGCGAGAATAGGGAAAAGCTTGATATCTACCGAATTGGCGCTATCCAATGGGATACAGCATTCGGAATAGTTGTTGAGATCTTGGAATATCTGCTGGGTAAGTGACTGGATCGACGACAAACTGACTTTTTGCGTTTTTCTGAATCCAGGCGTGATGTACTCCTCCAAAGACTTGTCTATTGGGGACAGATCCGAATCCTTGAAAAACGACCCTTTCTTATCCAACCTCGAGAGCATAAAACTCTGCTCTTCAAGCACCAGAAACATCTTCCCCATTCGCCGTATCGCCGACTCGTAAGGAGTGGTATCGCTGTTGTAGGGGAACACAAAACAAAAATTGAAGCTGAATGAGTTTCTAGAGTACTTCTCATTCTCAATGTTCACAGGGTACCCCAACACTTTGTGTTGTCCCACTTTGATGCTGATCAACCGATTACAAAACTTAGCCTTCGGTATGATGTAATTTTTGATTGTGTTGAAGTCGAAAAGACTGCCATCGCTTCTGCTGCTGGTCGCTATACTTCCCTCTGGTACCTGATTGAGCACCTTGGTGCCTTCAGTGGGATGAAAAACAGCATAGAAAATGGCCGTGATCGGTACAAATCCATCACTTTCCATTATCTCTGGCACCACCAACGCTCCCTATCTATGTCTTTTCCAGTCACACTGTACCTCTAGATCTCTTGTGGTAAAATCGTTGGAGCGCTTAAGCGCCCGCTGCCTTTCACGCCTAGCACAATCAAATGACGGTTTTGTGTCACATATGTTTTTGTCATTAGTGCACGCCCTTATTCGATTTGTTTTTCTTTTATTTCTCTAGTGAATGAATGAATGAGTGACTGAGTGAGTGCTTTTTATTTTTCGGCGGTTCACGAGAGTTATTGCCGCTGATGTTGGTGTTAGGGTGTTAGACTTGTCACATGCTTATCACATGATATTTAGCACGTGAGTATCTTTCTCTCTTTTTGAACAAAATAAAATAAAAAAAACCTCAGCGAGCGGCTGCGAAACGAGACCCCCAACGCGCACTAGCACTTCCTTTCTAAGACGTACACTCTTCGCGAGCGTTCGGGTATTTTTGTTTCGTCTTTTGTTTCTCTTTTCTTTTTTTTTTTATTCTTTCCTTTTACCCTAAGAAGTATAATTAATGACAATTGGCGTTTGTTCCTTTTAGTGTCTACATATCAAGTCATCGGCTGTGCTTTCCAGCATCGCCCGTTATTTAGTTGCTCTTTGACAGTCTCACTCTCGGTTCATTTCTCAATTTTACAGCCGAACCTCTACTAGCTGCTATTCACTAGTCCTCGCAAGAATCTTAACTCCTAGCCAGGAATGGCGTACACCACTGCTTCAGGAAGTAAGTCCGGCATTTTTCTTGGTGGCAAGGAGCTATGACGAGGTCAAGTTCTATAAAAAGCCTTGCACAGAAGCAGCCGTCCCTCCGAGCACTGAGTCCTCTGATGGCAGAAAACTCTTTCTTCCACCGGAGGAGAACTATTGTTGAAATGAGTTTCAGTGCCTTGTTTCGACCCTGAGCTGCCGCTGCCTCTACTGATGCCCCTGCCCCTGCTGGGTAAGCAGGATCTCCTGCTGTTCGAGATCGACAATATGAGGAATGTCTGCTCTAGTCTGCCTGTGCTCGTGAACGCTCAGTGGTGCTAGTTGTTTCCATGCTTGAGCCTGCACAGATACAAGTATAGTCTTATTTGGGGGCTTGGGCCTATGTAGGCAAGACAGAGCACTAATAAACAATCGAGATGGAAAATCCGCTATCTCCGCAGTAATTCGTCCTCTACCGTTTCAGCGGCAGCGATCTGCCTACCAGTGTTAATCCCTGTTCCTACCCCCCTATCGAGCGCCCGTGCCCACCTCAGGTGAAATTTGCTTGTTTCTTGCGACACTTAAGCTTCTTTTGCCCGGTCTCTGCAACATGCAGCTCCACTAGCTACATCTTCCGGACACAAACTTCTCTCAAGATCTCAGACAACTGCATTTACGCTATGCGCTTCAGGCCCTATACAACATGTGCTCTCCCATTTCTGACCATACATTCTTCTCTCCTTAACTACTGCCCGCGCAGCCAGAGGTTCCGCCAGCAAGTCCTCCCCAACCTCTTTGCTAGCTTACAGTCCGCCGTTCTTCTCCCGACTTTTACTGGTTCTATTCTCAAGCGATGCAACCGCGCACAACAATGCTTACAGCAGGTTGAAAGAAATGAAAAATTGATGTGCGCATTGTTTTCTTCCCCAGTCTCACCTATTTCTCTCAAAAAATCATAAGCTCTAACGGTCCTTTGAGCTTATGGCCCCTTGAGAAGGTTATTGAGCAAAGCCTACATTCTGTCTGGTCCCCTTTCTGCCGTTTTCTATCTGTTTCATTTTTTTTTTCTCCTTTTTGTGCAAATCATCGAGCCATCAGCATTATGTGTTGATATTACCCTTTATGTTCAATTACTCAGAGGCCTCGGCGGAAGTTGTTGATGGATGAACCGAACATTACACAAAAATGATTTTTTTTTACTATAATGTTCTTCCAATATATATATATAAGGGGAGAATCCACCGTTGAGTTTGACATTTGATAGCTAAGTAATAATTGACAAGCGGCTTCAACGCTAATATATATTTGCTTTAGTACTACAGAATTCTGTTCAGCAGTAACCGTTCCAAAGTACATAATATATCATCAGTAGTAGCAGCAAAGCAACAGTTCGTGGCCTAGTTGAAGAGATGTCAGATACTGCAGCGAAAATAGAGAAAGAGTCTAACACCCCTGTGGACAACTCTTCGTCATTGACTCAGTCGTCCAATACCAATGTGCCGGGACCCAAGTTGGAAGAAGATAACGTGGAGCCAGAGGCCTTCACTGGAGACTTGGAAAAGAACGATGAGGGAATACCTCCAGGTGGAGACGAATTGAGTCGCTATGAGTCCAACCCGGAGGCTTCCCGAAGCTTGAGTCGTAGAATGACTGGCAGCGATAAGTTGATAGAGGAAGCCAACAACACCGATGAGCCTATGCCTGTGATGGGTGGTGGCCGCGATTACCCTCCACCATTGGGCTCTAGAGAGCCATATATGGTTGCTTTTGACGGTCCAGACGACCCAATACACCCACACAACTGGCCCACATTCAAGAAGGTGTATATATCTCTTGTTGTGGCCTTGGGTGCTCTTTCGGTCTCCTTGGGTTCTGCGATGTTTTCAGAAGCTAGTGAAGCGGTGATGATGAAGTTCCATGTTGGTGCTACAACGGCAACTTTAGGTACTTCTTTGTTCGTCTTTGGTTTTGCTTCTGGTCCAGTTATCTGGGGTCCTTTGTCAGAGTTGTACGGTAGAAAATTCATTATGGTGCCATCCGCATTAGGTTATGTTTGCTTTTCGTTTGCTGTTGCCACTGCTAAAGACTTGCAGACCATCATGATCTGTCGGTTCTTTGCTGGTTTCATAGGTGCTGCCCCATTGGTCGTTGCTCCTGCCGCAATGGCTGATTTGTTTGGTGCAGCCATCAGAGGTCAGGCCATGGCACTTTTCTCCATGGTGTTGTTCGGTGGACCAATGTTGGCCCCAATTTTCGGTGGCTTCACCGTTAAAAACAGTGCTTTAGGTTGGAGATGGACCTCTTACTTCAGTGCTCTTGTCGGTGTACTTGCCCTTCTTGGTGCTGTGTTTTTTTACGAAGAAACTCACCATCCTTTAATTTTGGTCAGGAAAGCAGAAACTTTGAGAAGAAGAACAGGGAACTGGGGTATACAAGCACCACATGAAGAATTTTCCTTGTCCATCAAGGAAATTGTTGAAAAGAACATTTCAAGACCAATGATCATGTTGCTCACCGAGCCAATTTTGTTCTTGATTACACTTTACAATGCTTTCATTTACGGTATATTGTACTTGTGCTTGACTGCCATGCCTTTAATTTTCACTGGAAAGTACGGCTGGTCTGAAGGCGTTGGTGAATTGCCTTATTTATCCATGTTTATTGGTACTTTTATTGGTGGTTTCATTTGCATTCTTTTCGAGAGAAGATATAATGTCAAAATGCAAGCGAATGGAGGTAAACCTGTCCCAGAAGAACGTTTGCCCCCTATGATGATTGGAGGTTTCTTCTTTGCCGGTGGTTTGTTCTGGTTAGGTTGGGCCGGTGACTTCCCAGATAAGGTTCACTGGATCGTCCCCACTATTGGTGCTTCTTTTATCGGTATTGGTTTGATCGCCATCTTCTTGCCTTGTATCAACTACATTGTTGATTGTTATTTGTTCTTCGCTGCTTCTGCTTTGGCTGGTAACACCCTCTTAAGATCCCTCTTTGGTGGTGTCTTCCCTCTTTTCGCTCGTCAAATGTTCACCAAGATGAAAATCAAGTATGCATCTACATTGTTGGGTTGTGTTGCTGTCGTTTTGATTCCAGTGCCATTCTTGTTTTACTACTATGGTTACACTATCAGATCAAAGTCAAAATTCGCTTTCACCTTATAGTCAATTTTGACCTCTCATGTACCAGCATGTTAACTCACTTCACTCTTTACATGAAATCATTAAAAACACCCTCACTTAATAATAACTAATCCATAATCTTTAATAATACCATTACCTTGATAGTAATTTAATCTACACAATAATTTGATGTAAACTACAAGTCTATCCTGTCATTAGCCGAAATGTATGCCTATTCTATACTCTAGTTCATCAAGAATGATGCTTTCTTCAAATTATTTTTTTTTTTTTTTTTGTATTTCTGACAGATTACAGAGGTACCATATGTAGAGTATATTTGAAGAAGAAACTCTACTTCAAAATCAACACCTGTAGTCCCCAAGTCAATCACTGGTAGATCAGTGTCTACCAAAAGTTGTTGATTTTTTGCACTTCAACACGACTGAAGAATCTTCTCGAAATTCTTAAAGGCGAACAAACTCCACTGTAAAAAACCTATAAAATAAGAAGAAAGCCGGTATACGCCATCAAGCAATTTCGTACATAAAAGTTGCAAGATATTTCTTAGACCAGCAATATGTTGAGATCCAATCGTCCAGTTGTTAAGAAGTCTTTATCCGCCTTCGTCCGTAATCTTTCCCACAAGGAATTGAAATTCGGCGTCGAAGGTAGAGCAGCACTCTTGAAGGGTGTTAACACCTTGGCAGACGCTGTTTCTGTCACTTTAGGACCTAAGGGAAGAAACGTGTTGATTGAACAACAATTCGGATCACCAAAGATCACTAAGGATGGTGTTACTGTTGCTAAATCAATCAATTTGAAGGACAAGTTCGAAGACATGGGAGCCAAGTTATTGCAAGAGGTTGCGGCTAAGACCAACGAGTCTGCTGGTGATGGTACTACCTCTGCTACCGTGTTGGGTAGATCAATCTTCACTGAATCAGTCAAGAATGTTGCTGCCGGTTGCAACCCAATGGACTTGAGAAGAGGTTCTCAAGCAGCCGTCGAAGCCGTGGTTGATTTCTTGCAAAAGAACAAGAAGGAAATCACCACCTCCGAGGAAATCGCTCAAGTAGCTACTATCTCTGCGAATGGGGACTCCCATATTGGTAACTTGTTGGCTTCTGCCATGGAAAAGGTTGGCAAGGAAGGTGTTATCACCGTCAAGGAAGGTAAGACTTTGGAGGATGAATTGGAAGTCACCGAAGGTATGAAATTCGACCGTGGTTTCATTTCTCCATACTTCATCACCAACACCAAGTCTGGAAAGGTTGAATTCGAAAACCCATTGATCTTATTGTCCGAGAAGAAGATTTCTTCTATTCAAGACATCTTGCCATCTTTGGAATTGTCTAACCAAACTAGAAGACCATTGTTGATCTTGGCTGAGGACGTCGAAGGAGAAGCTTTAGCTGCTTGTATCTTGAACAAGTTGAGAGGACAAGTTCAAGTTTGTGCTGTCAAGGCACCCGGTTTCGGTGACAACAGAAAGAACACTTTGGGTGATATTGCCATCTTGTCTGGTGGTACCGTTTTCACCGAAGAATTAGACTTGAAGCCCGAAAATGCCACCATCGATTTGTTAGGTTCTTGTGGTTCTATCACTATTACTAAGGAAGACACTGTCATTTTGAACGGTGAAGGTGCCAAGGAAAACATCCAATCTAGATGTGAACAAATCAAGACTACAATTGAGGACAGTCAAACAACTGAGTATGAAAAGGAGAAGTTACAAGAAAGATTAGCAAAGTTGTCCGGAGGTGTTGCCGTCGTTAGAGTAGGTGGTACTTCTGAGGTTGAAGTCGGCGAAAAGAAAGACCGTTACGATGATGCTTTGAATGCTACTAGAGCTGCTGTTCAAGAAGGTATCTTGCCAGGTGGTGGTACTGCTTTAATCAAGGCTTCTAGAATCTTGGATGAGGTTAAGAACAACGCTGCTAACTTTGACCAAAAGTTGGGTGTCGATATCATCAAGGCTGCCATCACTAAACCAGCAAAGAGAATCGTCGAAAATTCCGGTGAGGAGGGTGCTGTTATCGTCGGTAAGATCTATGATAATGAAAACTTCAACATAGGTTTCGACTCTTCAAAGGGTGAGTTCACCGATATGATAGCTGCTGGTATCATTGATCCTTTCAAGGTCGTCAAGAACGGTTTAGTTGATGCCAGTGGTGTCGCTTCCTTATTGGCCACTACCGAGTGTGCTATTGTTGAAGCTCCAGAACCAAAGGGTCCTGCTGCTCCTGCTGCCGGTGGTATGCCAGGAATGGGTGGTATGCCAGGCATGGGCTTCTAATTCTGATAAGGAACACTCGCCTCTTGCTTGAGGTAAGAGTCTTTCGGTTCTTAGTATCGGTAGTACACTCTATAACGAATATATATTGTAAATAGTACATTATAGAGTTAATGGTAATTTACATTGTGAATGAATTCTGCGAAAACTAAAAATTTAGCTGAGATCAAAAATCTGGAAGTTTTCCTTAAGGTCAACTGAAAATGCTAGAGGGACGAGTATACTATGTTTGAGGACTTCTTAAATGATTCGAAATTGTCTGATTCAAAGAAAAAGCACAAAAAACTTGACCGCTTGCTCACAAAGTACATTGAACTCAAGGAATATAAAGCCATCAAAAGCAGAGCTGACTATGAAGTGCAAAAAAAATTGAAACTCCCAGCATACCGAAGTCAAATACTTAAAACTATACAGCTGCAATTATCTAAGAAGGCGAGTCCAGAGGAGACTTTTGAGATATGGCATAATCACAAGAATTTGAATTTAAATTTACAGAAACAGGGATTCACGCAAGGAAAGGCTGAGATAATAGAAAAGGTAATTAATGAACATTTGAGTGGAGATAAAACAGATGGTAATGAGAACAACTATGAGCCTGAAGAGGATGTAAATGGCATAGAAACGCAATTAAATGAAATTTTCAGTTCTTTTGATACTTCTGCCACTTGGGCCAAAGCACATTTTTTGATTAGAACTAAGGGCCTTGAAGTGCTTCCTAGCAAAACTTTCGAAAACTCACAAATTGCGTTGTTCAAAGAGGAGAAGCTAGGACTACGAAGATCCCATATCGAAAAACTAAAGATTCTTTTACATGTTAATATTCTTCGAAAGAACTGGAATATAGCATACAAGGTGTTCAGTTTACTTATACGTTTTCCGAATATAGATATACGATCTATATGGCCTTTAGGGGTTGAAATCTTAAGTCGAAAACGAGGAGAAGAAGCATATACTGAAGCTTCCCGTGATATCTTGAATGATGAAAGGTTCTTTCTTTGGTTGTCCTCATTTTATCAAATTAATAAAAACTCAAGTGTTGCCAATATACACTCACGACCTATGTCAGCCCCTGTTTGGAGGTCTGGTTCTAGGACACATGCTCCATTATACGTGACAACTTTCTTGTGGCTATTAATAATTAAAAATGATTTACGAAAGGCGAAAGATAGGCTTGAAGAGCTTCTTTTAGAACCTCCTTTCAGTAACGACGGAGTATTCTACTTTCTTATGGCCCTTTGCGACTTACTAGATAATTCAAAGCTTTGTAATGAATTTAATGTGAAATACGATGATGCGGGAGAAAGCAAGTTTAACACTGCCCGTGATGCTTTAGAAAAGAACATATCTAGTAACACTGAACGTGCAATGAAAAATCTTGAAAGATGCAAAAAGTTAAATTTTGAGTATCCAGAACAACTTATACAAGATCATATTCTTCGAGTTTCTCAGTATTTAAACAAATTAGGGGATTTTGAAAAGGATGCACTCGATGATGATTATATGACTCCTCCACTGCACTTGCCTTCTTCTCCCATTCTCAATCCTTCTTGGGCTCCGCTAGAGTTGGAACCCATTTTTCATAACGATGATGAATATTTGGAGAATGGAGAAAACATAAACGATGCTACTTCTGCTCGTAACGAATTTATCCAAAATGAAAGAATACAAGGCACTGGTAAACATTTAGAAGCCGGTGATTCTTCGGGAACTGCCAATAATAATGATATAGACTTTGAATTCGATTTTAATTAAACGTTTGATCAGTATACATAAAATCTATTTTTTATTTACAGTCAAAGATTACTAGTAAAATAGTTATAGTTCATTCGAGATGTCCATGTGTGTTGAACTAGGACCAACAGATTCTAGTACATTAAGACTTGTAGGCAGTTTTTTTTGTAGTATTTTTAAGGTTCCTTTTTGAGTATTGGAAAGATGTAAAGTATACGTATCCTTGGAAATTTTTGATAAGGGCAATAACGTCCAATCTGGGGGTATAAGCGCATTTGGTGGTAGCCTTATTTGTTGAAATGCTTCTTGTGAGGATTGAATTTCGCCTTGTGAATTAATATGTGACGCGTCAGCTGAAATATCAGCATGATTGTTGAAATCGTTGAATGTGGTATTAGGTTCAAATTCCTGAATTTGTCCATTATGTCTCATTAATGCTCCAAGGCCTATACTCGTATCAACTGCTGGAATTCGTGAATCGTTAACCATGGTAGGAGAGCTGATATCTTGATCTTCTATCGTTTCCTGCCTGGGCTCCCTGCCATCTTCTGGTCTCGTTTCTGGTTGTGTCCTTGTAGGTAGCGGTTCTTGCGTTCGAATGGGAGGTGCGTGTGCTTCATGTTGCGGTTGTGGTTGGGGTGCTGGTGCTTGTACCTGTGTTTGAGGCTGTTGCTGCCCATGGTCACTTTGAAAGACATTCCTTCTACACAAGGGACATAATTCTGAGCGCTCCAACCAATCTTTTAAACATCCCATATGTAAAATATGACCACATCTCAATTTCTTAGGTTGTCGCCTGAATGGCAATCTTCTACCATGAGCCACTTCGTATTCTTCTGCTGCGTGCATATCTTCCCGACAAATAATACACAAGTTGTCAGCAGCATCTAGCTCTTGTTTAGTAGCATTTGGAAGTTGGCTGTCTAGTTTCTTTGATGACTCTACGAAAGCCAACAACTGTGTTATTTCTTTGTAGGTCTGTTTCAATGAGACATAAGTACCCTGCAACATAGATATGGGTAAAGCCAAGCCTGAGTGAATTGTAAGTAGGTATATGAATGCAAGGTGCGATACGGCTTTGAGTGATGCAGAACTAATATCAATCGCTTTGCTGAATAAAGCTTTGTTCTCCCAAACTCTCTCGTTGTCGTCTTCTTCCTCTTCCTCCAAACCTCCGGAATGATCGCTATGAGCGAACTCCTCTGTATTTCCAAATGAATCTTCATTTAGTGTATCTGTAACGCTATCATGGGGGTCAAAGTTTCTGTAAAAAGATAGTTCGAAAACATTCAAAAGTAACTTTCCGAAATAACACAAGGCATCAACACCTTGTACAGCAAATTGGAATCCGAACAACAAGCAAGTCACTGAGTTGATTCCCTGAAATACGTCGTATACAAGAAACTTTGCAATGGCAAAGTCAGTAACGAAGAACCCCAAAATCAACCAGAAGTACAATGTGATTAGGTATTTCTTGATAACCTGATAACGGGTGAACATGCCATTAGTTACAGCATTATAGATCTTCATATGTACAAAGTCCATCCTGTCAATCAGTATTATATGGAAGATCTTGAACCCTACCGTAATGCTTAGTAACACACAATTTAAAAGGATATTGTTATCATTTGAGGTAAGATTGAATAGCAAAGTAATGAAAAACACTGGTGCTCTTTCTATGATGTGCTCTGCTTCGATGATCCTCAATTCTCCGAATAATACCACCTGCAACAACTTTCCTACCCCTAGAAAAAGTAGAAAGATAAAGTTGATCAAAATCCCTAAATTGTAACCCGTTGTTAACTCTGTTAGAAATATTAATGAATTGGTCGAATTTTCTAGTGAATTGAAAATGGACCAACCCAACAACAATACTGATATTGCAGCATATCCTATAGTATACCTTTGGGTCTTGTTTAATTCCATTTCTGAATCTTGTCAGATTTCATCAACAGATTGGTGAACCTAACATATATAATTGAGGTGTCAATTTTGCGTAGTGTGACCAAATATGAATACGCACACAACATTATATTACATGTCTATATTATACAAACTATTTGAGACTAGTACTAAGAACATCGTCAGAAAGCTTTCTTCTTTTGAAATCTATAGGTATGTTTTCCTTTTCAGAAAAAGCACGATGTAACTGGGGAATTTTCGATTTTTGCAAATGAGAATTAGCATTTGTAGCATGTGGTAACTGTCTGTGGAGTGGTGAACGCCTCAACGGAGACTGTCCACTAGATTTTGATGATTGACTTGAAAGCCCTTGTGATCTTGTAGGTGAAATTCTCGAGCCTTTACTAGGAGACTTGACATCATTCTTATTCAATAATTTATGTGGACTTGGCGTTCTCTGTGTATTGACATCTGAGCGAAATTGATTCGATATGGCACCCAAACCCGAAAGGGCATCGTACAAACTTCGATTCTTTTCTTGAAAAGTAGTTGTAAAATCAGTCAACTTTGGAACCTCTTTCATGAAAGAGTCATTATCTATTAGACTTGCAAGTCTGCGTAAGTTGGGATGTATTACCTCGCTTATCGAGTCGGATATGTTCTTACTTGTCAAAGCCAAATTATGCAGATTGTTCTTGCTGAACTCTTGGTAAGATTTGCCAAGAGATGTATTGTTATGAGAAATTGATTGCTGCAACTTCTCCGTCTGTCCCTTCCAATTCAGGTGTCTGTCAAGAAGGGTCCGTCTTTCTTCATGGAAGACTGCTGATGACAATTCATCCATTGAGTCTTTAATTAAAGACTCGTGATTGAAATAAGAGTCTTCTATAGCTTTTGTAAATTGGTGCAACAAGTGAGCCTTCAGAGCCGATAACTGTTTGTTCACCTTTTCCTTGACAATTAGATTTATGGCATGCTTGACATGTTCCGGATTGAGATGCTCCTCTGTTATGTACCCCGACAATTTTTCACTGGCCACTTTCAAATCAGAAACGTCACTCTTGATATTTGCTTCTGTCTGATCCATCATTTTGTCAAACTTGTGAAATCCGTCTCGTATGCCATTCATTATTGAAGGTATCTTGTTACATGACTCCTCTAGTTTCTCGTTGATACTCTTCAAAGAATTACCAAGCTCGTGTCTGCAACTTCGAACATCTCCATGCAATTTGCTGACGACATCTTCTAAATAAATACTTTGGTTGTTAGTTGATGATCTGAACTCAGATATTATGTTATCAATTTGCGTGTCAAACTTGCTTAGATTATCAATCATTATCCTGTTAATCTTTACCTTGGACGCTTTGTGGTCTTCGCTCATAGCACTGAGTTTTTCGCTCAACTCGGTAAATCTTTGTTGACTCTCTAGTATCTTTTTCTTGTAATCATTCTCATTCGACTCATGCATCTTGATTCTTTGATCGTACTCGTTGATTTTATCTTGATACTTCTTGGCATTTAATTCACTAGTTTTCTTAAAGTTGGTTAATTGAGCTATTTTTGAATTGAGCCCGTTAATGCTTGATTTGGCTTCAGAAAGCTCTGCCTTCAAAGCTTCATTATTATCCAAAAGAGCGGTATAGTTTTTCTCATCCATCCATACGCCATTCTTGTTGCGAGTAGCAATCAAGTCATTATTAAGTTTAGAGATTTCTTTAGACATGTCTTTAATAAGAATTTTCTTTAGCATCAAGTCACAGTCTTGTCCCAACTGAGGTTTATTCAAGATATTCTTTGCTCTCGATGCATACTCTAGAGTAGATACTGTCTCGTCCAAATTGATTTTTGCGGGCGATATTGTCGCAATTAGTGTAGTCTTTGTTTGACCCCCGATAGAGTCCTGGAGTAATCTAGTTAACTTAGACTCTCTGTAAGGAACATGAGAAACGTTGGAAGTAGAGGAACTTTTGTCACTCAATGAGTTGATAACACGGCCCAAAGTGAGTAAACTTTGATTGATCAGACCAGCTTCTTTAGCCCTTTTATTTACCGCACCAGATCTATTGATATTCTCGGAACCAGCCAAGTCTACTAAGTTCATTTTTGATACCCGGAAATGATTATCATCTTCCTTTTTGTATAAGCTAATGGTGAATATTGTGTGTGATCTTGAAGAGACGTCGTTGAGTTTTGTGCTTGCAGTCTTACGTTTCAAAAGACCCTTTTTTAGAATCTCTAGCCCATCAGAAGAATTATTGATGTACTTTTCCTGGAGATTTTGAATTATAAGGCTTGAAGTTGTGGGTTTCTTCAGCTCGAAAATCCTCAACTTGTTTCTATCAGAATCGTCATTAAGGAGGTCTCTAAGGTCTTCGTTATAAAGTTCAATAAAAGAACATTTGACAATGAAATCTGTGCTGGAGATCTCGAGGCTCTTGAATAACTCACTCATGACCCTAGGTATTATTCCAGCCTGTTCGTCAAGCTGAGGGGCAGAAGCACCATTCTCGCTATATAGCTCATCAAAGTTGCTGTCGCCACACATGGTGTATGTCTTCCCTGTCCCAGTCTGACCGTAGGCTAAGATCGTCACATTCAACCCATTGATAAAGTCATTGTATAAAGGTAATGCAACTTTCTCAAACACCAATTGCTGATCTGCCTGCGAGCCGTACACCTGGTCCACTGTGTATGTCTTAGAATTGATGCTGTTGACGAGACCAGATACTGGTTGATCCTGGTTGATGGTTACGATAGGACTGGTGGACAGGAAGGTATCGTTGGCTAGCTCCACCATTATTGGTGATTTTGCGGTCAACTCACGCGAGTTTCTTCCTCTGCATCGTACCACTACTTGTATGTTAGATGCCATCTTGCCCTCTCGTGTTGACACTGCTATTCGAGTTATGTATACTATAGTCTACTATTTATCGATGTTTGTTTACAAAAATTAAGCTGATATTTATTGGTTTATGCACTACTGATGGGTTTTATATGGTGGTAGCTCTGGGGGCGACCAAAGCCCTCAAAAGCACGTCTCTGAGCTAGTCAAAGAAGTCGTCTTCGTCTGAGTCGAGGTCGGTTGTCCTTCTGTCGAAAACGATTTTTGTTTGTGTCTGCTTTTTCTCGTCTCTGGCCAAGCTGTCGAGAATTTCCACAATATCGTCCTCAGATAACTTCCGCGAGATGCCTCCCATCGCTGCCATCTTGATTATGTACTGTTCCACCGCATCGGCTCTGTCAGGACGGACAATTCTGACTCTGCTCAACCGTTCCCGTGCACTAGGTTCCAAGATCTGTGCTAGCATCGACACTTTCATCTCATCCTTTTTATCACCTGCTTGAGGTCCACCGCCTCCTTGAGAAGTGTTTTTTTGAAGCTCTGCAAGTCTAGCTGACCTAATAGCATTCAATTCGGAATCATCCATCTTTTGGGCTGTTTGCGTTGCCGGTTGATCGTTATCAAAACCTGTTGATGGCTTCTAATGAACAAGGGCAAATGAAAATTTTGTGCGCCAACCATAAATCGCAAAACCATTTTCACAATTCTTCTTCAGTCTAGCCCGTACATCAGCCATTTCAAGGGTCTAGCAAAAGAATCAAGCGTAAGGGCTACTACAATGTCGACGGCGGACAAAACCAGCATCCTCCGAAAGTACAAGATTGTCTTTCTTGGGGACCAGAGCGGTAAGTACATACATAGCAGCGGCGATCAAAGGCGATTTGGAGAGTCGAGGTGAAGAAATGGTAAAGAGGTTGGCTCAAAATTGCCCTTGTTCTGCCAGCAACGACAGAGCACAAGAAGGAGACAAACACTAACATAGCAGTGGGAAAAACGTCTCTTATAACCAGATTCATGTACGATACGTTTGATGACCAGTACGCAGCTACTATAGGAATTGATTTCTTGCTGAAGACCATGTATTTGGAAGATAACAAGACCATCAGGCTTCAATTATGGGATACTGCAGGCCAGGAGAGATTTAGGTCCTTGATTCCCTCCTACATCAGAGACTCACATGTAGCAGTCGTATGCTACGACATAACCAACAGAAAGTCGTTTGAAAACTTGAACAAATGGATCCAGGACGTAAAGCTAGAGCGGGGAAACGACGTGATAATAGTGGTGGTGGGCAACAAGCTAGACCTCAACAACAAAAGGCAAGTTACTTTGGACGAATGTGAAAGTTACATCAAGACCGTCGACGCGAAATTCTGCATCGAGACCTCTACCAAAGCGAACCACAACGTCAAGCTTCTCTTCAAAAAGATAGCGGCAAGCTTACCTGATTTTGAAGGTCCCTCAAAGGAACTGGTTCTGCAACCTGAAACCATCGACATAAACGTTGAGCAGAACAAGCCCGATGCATCCTCCTGTTGTTGACGGGGTCGTTTAGCTTGTATCCCAACTTTTTAAAAAATTTTCGATGCACGTCGCACTAACTATTTCAGACATTCCCTTACTCAATACTCCATACTACATAGCTGAATAGATATTCCGTGGTATCGCGTCTCGTAATCGTACCACCTACGTGACTCGTTCCTATAAATTGCCCCGTTCAGATGCTTTTCCGGGTCTCGCTACCTATCTAGATCTTTTTACTTCTGCTAGCCAAGGCATTTCACTAGACGTCTTTGCTTGGTCTTGACTACTTGGGACTTGACATACATGATCCTGTTTCTACAAGCTTTTTTAGCCCTTATTCAACCCTTTCTGCGACCTCATGTGTACCATTGTCATTGTTCCTCGCTTTACCTCTCCCAATTCTATTAAATGGTCAAAGAATAAGAAGATGCAAGTGAAATGCCCTGATGGTTATGTTAACGAAAATTTTTGATCAACGTAGTGCTTAGGCACGTCGAACAAGTAGCCTGCAGTTTTGTTATTTGTTGACCTTGAGTAAAATTTTCTTCTACTGACGGGCATAAAGCAGTACAGTCCGTCCACGTCAGGGAGCGTTTGGACATTTGAACTAAAAAAAAAAAAAATTACCTACACCATCTAAATTTGAGTAAAATAAAACTTAGGAATAGTTCGACAAGAAATAACGCTCATCAGACTCTGATCGTTGTAGAAGCAATAGAATTGGTAAAGCCAAAGTACGTGCGAGGTCTGAAAGAAAGATTGAAGATCACAAGACGATAAAGCGCCCGGTGATCAAAAAAAAACAGCAGGATCGACTAGCTTTTAAGAGCTAGGAATGTACTATAAATAAAGCTGAGTCCGAAATGAGAGTCAAGAATGATTTACAGGAGGAAGAGGCTATGAAAACACAGATTGATGAGATGGAAGAAGGGGGTAAAGCCAAGGGCCAAGCGGATGGGCCAGCTTCAGAAGAGCGGAACGAAGGTGAAAAAATGGCAGACAGTGAAAACGAAATAACAAAGGAGCAAGAAGAAAGCCGACAAGGCGGGCGCGAAGAAGGCCAAGAAGTGCGGGAGGTGGAAATGACTGATGATAACGAAAACGACGAAAAGAAGAGCAAAGAGCTGCTCCAACATAGTAGTCCTGAAGAAGAAAACATGTCACAAGAATCTGGAGGGAACAAGTCGAAGAAGAAGAGGCCATCCAAGGGCAGGGTTTTCCAGTGTACAGGGTATCCAGACTGTAATATGTCGTTCACGAGGTCTGAGCATTTGGCTCGACACAAGCGGAAACACACTGGAGAACGGCCTTTCACCTGCCCCCATTGCTCTAAGAATTTTTCCCGTCTCGACAACCTCAGGCAGCACAAGCAGACTGTCCACGGATACACAAGCAATGGAGGTACGTCAAGAAGCAAAGCCAATAGATACTCGGCTGACATCACTCAAGTGCAGAACATAGATTCTCGCGGTAATCAAAACAACAGGGGACGAGCACCGTACCAACCTATTTATTCTAACAGCAGACCCTACAAGACCAACATCATCGGTAACACCCACTCAAATGAAATCCCTGTGACACCATTGAACGCTTTTTACAACCATAACCCACATAGTGCGCCGTTAATCTCGCCTCCAAATTCCAACTCCCCTGTCAACTATCCAATGCTTTACCAATACAACGGCTTCAATGACAGCTTGTATAAGAGTCATTATGTTTCAACCCCAAATATGAGCATCAGTCATTCCTCAGGCGGTTATTCAATTCCTCAAGCAAACCTAAAGACACAAACAAATGAATTCAAACCGAAAAGAAGACCAAAACCCCTAGACTTGTCCCATTCCTTCACTGACCCTTCAAACAATAATAACGCAAATAATAATGCAATACATATGAGACTGGTGTTGAAATCGGCACCACCCATTCAGTATGGTTTCGGTCACGTTGTGAAGTCATATGCCCCCAAGTCCGCTACACTCACTCCAAGTGGTACAAGTCCCTTGTCGCCATTATTCCACCAGGCATTCAGTCAAACAAAAGAGGTGCAACTCAGATCACCTTATCCTTCTTCAAGCAACCCACATTTAGCTCCTTTGCACAGTCCTCATCACAATAACACTTTACCTTCACTTCAACACCTTCCCATTCCCACCCAATTTAGACCTATTCAAGAGTCAACCTCCTCAGTCGAGGACAAGGCTGACGAATCGCTTCAACCTACAGCCTCAAAAGATCAAGGCACGAAAACACAAGCATCGGAACCGTATCAATCCAGAAAGCCAACAATCGATATTCTCCTTTCACCAAACAATGATGATAAATTTCCTGATTCAATCTGAGGTAATCTCCGAAATTGATAATGACAATACAGTTGATACTTCAATAGTTAGGCACTTCGGTTTATTCTGGCCTAAATATGATCACATTAAATTTCAAGAACAAATCACAACTCACAGAAGAAACTCCTCAAGAATAAGGAGCGCTCGATAACCCATTTCCCATCTCCAACAAGCCTCAGGTAAGAGAAGGCAATCCGAGAGGATATAATTAATATTCACTCTTCTCATCCTACAAAAATTCCATTCTCGTCAGAAGGACAAGTTCAAAGTAAATGGTTTGTTATACCTTTAACGGGTTGCCTACCTTTGCTTGTCCATTTAATCGGGCTTTTCAAACATGAGACTGAAAGGTCAACTTGAACAGTACAAACAACAATTTATAGCCCGTTTCCCATCGATGTTTTGGCCTGCTCATTAATTCGTCTACTCTTTTACAAATTGGATATAACGCAACAAACCTAGATACGTAAAATTTTCTGCTGGCCCGGCCTAGAGAATTTACTCCATGTTGCATTGGTCCGACATGCCAAATTACGAGATCTCAGTAGACCAGAAATCAGGAACTTTTGTTTAACGTCATATTGATGCAAGTTTACAATGAGCTGTTACCATACATGTCAGACAACAGCCTTAATAAACGTTTTTTACAAGATCTGATATCGACTCATTACTTAACAACCTAAATTTCCAAGACTTGGGACGAGTAAAGTCAATGCGTAGTGAAGGTGAATATCGGATTTCGACTACAATTTGTTGATTCACGCTTCGAATGACATAACGAAAGGCGCAGCTCATGTCCAAAGTAAAACTTTGAACGTATCCAAGCTCTTTATGATCGCTTGACCGTAGAAAAAGAAAGAGCCCCACTTCACTGAAAAACAATTAATAACTCCAAGCTCTCATTTGAGGAAGACGTTGAGTTTTCAGTTTTATGATGAGTGTTTCTGATCAAACTATAATATTTTTTTTACGTTGAGTTTACATTTGTTGAATCAAAGAGAGAAACCTTTTCTTGGAATATTGCAACACAAATTTTTTTGTTCGACATTCACATATGTCCTGTTACACCTTTCCCATGTCTTCATACTTTGACATGATTTGAGGCTATTTGACGTGAGGCTGGCTCGAAAGTCCATTAGTATCATATTGCTTTCGAAATAACGTAGCGCTCAACATTGTGAATGTGCTACGTAAGTAGAGAATGTTAAAAAATAGGGTCAATAATGATCTCTTCAGTCATCAAATTCCTCCACAAATCCTTGATAGTTATAAAGGTTTTCATGCCTCAAACATAGTGTACCTTTAGATAACGACTATATAAGTTAGCCTTAAAAAATCGACGAGTTTTGGAAATTTTCGGTTTTCGATAAATACTAGTAGGATGTAATTTAAGAAACATGAGTGAAACTCAAGTTCAAAAGGGTTACACTGCTTTCGTTACGAATGGTTTGAGAATAAAACTTCAGTCAGACGTCAACACCTTCATCCAGTGGATGGCACTATTGAAACCCATTGACCCTTCTGGGGAGAAAGCAATGGAGTGCCTTGAAGGTAACTTCATTAACACAGTGATTGACTATTTTGGTATTAAAGGTGGCAATGAACGGCTGGAAGTAATCACTAGCTCAGAGTGCACTTCAACCAAGTGACACAACGAAAAGTTCAGACTTTAATTAAGGGTGGGAGTAGTAGATTTCCTGTAAGAAGACATGGTTACGGTAAAACTAAAAGACTCAATTTCGATAGATCTACATTCTTCAACGAACGTGACTTTGAAAAAGCTTCAGGATCTATTGCATTTGTGATTTCTGACGTGGGTGCTTTTCTTTACAAGCCTGTAATGAATTACATGTAAATTTTTCAATTTAATCTTTGAAGATTGTCTTCAAAGTTGACGTACCACTTTCATAAAGCTGTGAAATCGGCTTTAATTCTCAGTTTTCCTTCTCTTTACTTCAAGCTTTTATGGGATGTCTTCTGCGGCTCACTTCTTGACTAAGATTCTCCCTAATTGACTTCCAAGCTTGACATACTTGCGAAGCAGCAGTTGGCGAGTTGTTCAACAACCTCGCTAACTTTATGGTCTTGAACTAACGTTATTACCTCCACTAAGTCTTTAGCTAATGATCTTTTTATTCACAAAAAAGAAGACAGCAATCATAAATTTTGCAATCTATGAAACTCGATCGTTTAAGCTCTTCAAAAGGACTTCAATTGAGCTTAGATTCTGTTCTACCGTCAAATACTGTTCATTTCCGTATGATTCATCTAAAATGCTTGACATCTGTTTGCATAATTCAGCAATTTTGTGCAAATATGAAGTTATATGGACATATTTTTCCCATAATGCATCGGACTTTTGGAATTTCTGTTGCACCACTCTATCTCTTACATCTTTCAAAGCATCAAGATCATCGTTTTCAGTATCTGGTAATAACTGGGGTATCGCTAGGTTAGTAATGAAATCCTCGTAGTCCTTGATGATATGATATAAATCATGATTCTTCTTTATTTTAGAGTCCTTCGTCTTTTCTAACCTTATTATATCACAAATTAACGCCTTGACTTCCTCATTACTGACACTATTTAGCTTCTCTTCATCGATCTCTATATCGTTTAGTCCGTATTTTTGTTCCAATAGATTGCGAACAGTATAACCCGAGTTCAGATTAGATGTTATGTCTATGTTGCAATTTGGTACGTTGGGATAAAGAAACCTGTAGTCAAGTTTTGAAGACAAGTTTGCTATAACTTGCTGATTATCTTCTACCTGAGCAGCCAATCTCTTTGATAATTCGGCTAAAGGTGTTATGCTTTGCGAGCTCAAGAGCCTTTCGTATCCATTACCGTGACTTGAAGTCATTGAATCTTTATAATACTTAATCAACTTTATCAAAGAATATAGAACTAAAATCGTTACACAAAGTTTTATATACTAAAAGCCTATTTATGAGAATTATAAACACTAGATGAAAATAAATGCTTGATTAACGCTTCCTGACTATTATTGAACGTACTGCTCCTCCAGTAAGGTTTTCAGTAAATTTTTCTATGCCCATGAGGAAGAAAAGGTCCCAAAAAGGATTAATTGACTATTCATTAGATTGTTCTATGAAGTGTACTCTACTTGTTGCTGTAGCTGAGCCTTCTTCCTTTCTATCCTTCCTTTCTTCATTACTTGTTTCAAGGCAACTCCATCTAAAGGATCTAATAGCTCGAACAGACATAATAACTCATCACTGACACTCATCACAGCTCCCCAATTATCAAATTCACCGCAGTAATTAGGTGCAGAAAAGACAGTAACAAGTGTACGATCATTAAAAAACTCGTAGCCATCTTCGACATGTGTGCCCTACAGACCAAATCAAACCCAAACTTTTGTAAAAATTTGTTTATAGCAACTTTAGAGAACACATAAGAAACACCCCTTTCGTTGTCCTCCCATTCATTCATAGTATCGGCTGGGTCCGACCAAAGCAAGTCATTCAAAAGGCCAAAATCTGGAACATCTGTGGGACGTGCAATATTCCTTATTTCGTCCAAAGAATTCAAAACTGGAGATAAACCTCCATGAACACAAAAAATCTTTCCAGCCACGATTGCAGCTATAGGTAAGGTATTAAATGTATCTATGAACAACTTCCACGTTTTTATGTTACAACGACGCTTACATTCATCATAAAATCCATAAACTCGAGTGACATTTGCACATTCATGATTACCTCTTAATAGGAAAAAGTTTTCTGGGTACTTTATCTTGTAACATAACAAAAGTAGAATTGTTTCTAATGACTGTTTACCCCTGTCCACATAATCACCCAAAAAGAGATAGTTCGTTTGAGGTGGAAATCCACATTTGGTGAAAATTCGAATCAAATCACCGTATTGACCGTGAACATCACCCACTACCTTCACTGGGGGACTGAGCTCCAATAAAGATGGTTGCAGCAAGAAAATCTCTCTGGCCTTAGCACATATCAACTGGATTTCTTGATTTTTCAAGCATACACTTTTTGTTTTCTTCCCATTATAGCCAGCGTCGAGAAGCTTTTGGATTAAAGTTTCAATATCAATCGAATTTTGATTTTGCGTATTTGCAGTATCAATAGAGTTGGGCTTGAGTGTGTTATTTGAGGGACTACTTACGTCGTTGCCTTCATTCCCTCTACCATCAGCTGACTCTGCTAGCTGATCCTTTCTTATTTCTTCCTCGTTCTTGTTCGAGGTACTTCCCGAGCTTTGTTGCGGAGATAGTGGATAGTTGTGTAAACTCCCTGTTTTACTAGATCTTTGTGAATGGTTGGTTGATGTTCTACTGATGGAATTATTGTAGTTTTCAGGAGGAGAGTGAAGAAACGGTGAAGTTGAAAAAGACTGGTTCTTCGGGCTCATGGGAACACTATCTGAGTTGCCGCCATTGCCCCTTCTTATCAAGATGGGTTCCATCGGTTCCACTTGCACCATAGAGGGTGGCAAATTAAAGTTGTTCGATGAATGCAGATTTGAATGATTTTTATGTAAACTCATGTTAGAAAATGACCCCGACAAGTTATTAGTGGAACCATCATGGGAATTGTGATGAGGATTGCTCGGTATATTGATGTTGTTACTCCCCAGGAAGCTTGTATTCAAGCTTGTTGAAGAATTTTTTCTGGAGCCAGACCTTGGTGACTTCGGTCCAAGTTTTGGCGATCCATTAGAAGATCCTTCATCTTTCAGCAAAGAAATCCTAGATCTTATTGATCTCGAAGATTTCGCCGAATTTCCTGTGTCACTCCTTGTCAACGGTGTACCCTTTATCTCATGTTTCGAAGTACTGTTTCCCATAATATTGTTAGCTTAGTTCTTTACCACTTACCAAAAAGATTAATAACTAATGCTTCCGTGTATGTGATTAGACAAGTCCTAAAAATGCAAACGGCTCTTCGACAGTGTCGCCTAATTTTCTCTCTGTTACAATCCTACCTTTTCTGTACAATCAATCGCTAAATTCAACCGGAAACTTGAGTATTCAACGAAGTATACGCTTATTGATCTATAGTTTTATCTATAATTAACAAGACCAATTGTTGCTGATAAGTAAATTAGACTTCTGTTCGCTCCTATAGAGATTGCTTGAAGTTGTACTTAACCTACAAGGAGTTGGTACTGTATGTAATTTTCACAAGGCTTTTGTGCAACTTGGGGTACCCTGGTCTAGAACGGCGAATCAGATAAGAAGAGAACTTCTCAACAACGTTTAGCATAAGTCTGTTATCTCATGCAATCTTGTATCCTTTACATCTATCTCTAGTAACCGAACTCTGATAATCTGGTGTATTCTTATTGACTTTTGCTTAAGCGTACTTTTAGGCTCTTGCGATACTTGAGCGAAACCTGGAACCCAAGCTCAACCTTTTATATGACACCAAACTCTGATAGAGTGCGTCATGTTTGCCTACACTTTGGCATCAACATACAAGTCATTTGGTAAAGATAAGACTAGATTCATGATGATTCGCAGCCAACTTCAGACGTGGAGCTCAATTGGAGCTGAATTGGAGCCTAAATTGAAGCCTAAATTGAAGTCTACACCGAAGCGAAAATCTACGCCAAATACCTTTAACTACACATAGTTGACTACAACATTGTAATGGTACGTTATTAATCCCAGTGAGATAGTTATGACTGCCTTTCGATTTATACTTATCAGTTTCCACATCAACATTATAGCAAAAAATTGCAGCTTTCGCATTTTTTTCATTAATTCATGATAGATATAGCTGGAAATAAACAGAGAAGGGCATGCTACGCCTCAGCATCATCGAATAAAAGTAGCTGAGCTATGCTCAAGCATCCCCTTTCCCTTCTTAAATATTTCGCCTAAAGATATTCTCGTGTTTACTAATTTTGAGTTTGAATTGAACCGAGAATGCACTTCCATGTTGCGAAATACGTGATAATTTTGCCTGAGGTCTACTATGGTGCCAAAGTATTAAGGCTCGAGAAGGTATAAACATGGATCCAGGAGGTATCTTGTAGGCTCTACAACCATGCTGAAACGAATTGACATAGCATGCCGATCGTTTAGACTGGAGCGGGAGTTTGGTATTTATCTACGATATAAAACTTTCATCTCAGCTACGACTAAATCCTCTAGTCTTTCAAATTTGTATGAATCACTTCTTGATGCATCACTAATTCTCTTGATAAATCTGCCTTGGATATTTTGACAAGAGCTAGAAGGCTGACTGTTCCTTATATTTGTCATTCAATCAATATTCACCTTTACTTTCATAAATCAGATTAGAAGGAAGTCTTTGATACGATCTTCATCCATTAAAACCTCACAACGTGCTTGCTGGGGGACCCACCAAATGTGCTTTGTGGTCAACCCTATTAATAAGTAGCTAGCTGTAAAAAACTTAAATTTAAATATATACGTAAATAGCGAAAAGAACTGTTTTTCCCTCCACCTTGATCAAATTCATACTTCCGAACTTTTCAATTCTCCTAGGAGTCTACGGATTTTGAAGGAAGCAACACAAATGTTGATGTGTAGAATGTGGTTTCTGTTCACCCACAACACGTATAAATAACTGTCGAGCCTTTCATAGAAACTACACATGAGATAATGGTGCGGCTACTTGTCAATCAGTCACTTGACAACAACGTAATCAACTTAGACGAAGTGAAGTTTTACATATATATAATTAGCTTGATATCAGAAGGCTCGATCCAATTTGCAAGGGAAAACAAATGACATCCCTAGATCCTTATCAGTTTATGCTGGTATTCTGATACTCTACATTAATTAAATTGGAAATGTTGAACTTTATCTACAAAACTCAGGAAACTTACTATTCAAGTTGAACATTGAGTCTACCATCGCCTTTAATGCTATTAGACTATCAACTACTATGTTTCAATGTAGCCCCTATATACTTTCTTTTTGACCTCTTCTTCCCCTTCCAATATCTTCAAACCTAGGCGGTGAAGAACGATATCGATATGATAAGTGGGTTTGGATCATTTGTGCTACTGAAACGTCGTCTTTTTACTACATATAGCTTTCGCCTTCCTTTCGTGTTCAAATCACAAGTCCCTATTGCGGAAGGACTATCCCGTGCTCGTTGTTGCCAAGAACAGCAGGCTGTATCTTATTTCTTATCATGCTCTCCAAATCGGCAGAAACGTGAGAAATATTTAAAGCTAAGAAAAATCCCTCGATCTCAAGAACTTTCTTAGCTTTTTCCTTTCATTACTACAACATTTTGGGAGCAATTAGTAACCAGATAATTTACCAACACAAATGTATGATGTCTACAATAACTACAGAAGAACACCATGAATCAAATTCCAAAGGCAAACCACGACTGCCTCAGTCTCAGGGTGACCAAGACAAGCTCCAAGAGATCACCCTGAGACTAACTAAACAAGGTATGGCCATTGAAAGGGCCAAGCTTAGGGATTATAAAAGAGTCGCCAAGACGTTGTCCATTGGGTTTTCCAAAGACCCATTTGTCAACAACATATTGAATACAGATAAGGATGAGGTCACTAAACGTAAAAGTGACTTGACACAGTCCTTTTTCGAGTATTCTGTCTACGAGTGCTTCAACTACGGTGGAGAAGTGTATGTGATCAAGGATATTGCTTTAGAGATGGAACTAGAGGTGCAAGATGTTCGAGGAAGTAAAATTCCTTACATCGGGTGTATTTTGTTGTTTCCATTGAAGTTCTATGATGATGAGTTTGAGTTTGATTACCCTGAGCACATGAACACGTTTTATAGTGTACACCCCTCGTCTTTGAAATTCAGCTATTTCGCCGCCTTGTCCAAGTGTCGCCTGAAAGTCATGAAGACTGTATCTCCTCTTCTAGATAATACCAGAAGTGATATTCTTTCTTCCATGAATTTGAATTCCAACTCCAATAGGATTTGGTATCTCAGCGACGTTTGTGTGATTCCTACCATGCAAGGACGTGGATTGGCTCGAGACTTGATAAACTATTGCTTGTTTAAACTCGTGGACGTGATGCCTAATTCTTGGTGCTACCTAGAATCTTCTAATCAGCAAAATCGAAAGTTTTACATAAAATTGGGCTTTGAAATTATCAAGACGTTCTCAATAGATGAAGGGCGTAAAAGTGATGGAATTTATTTGGATGCGATGCTAAGAGTTCCAGTAACAAGGAAGTGAAATTTTTATATGTTAATTATGAATACTTATCCTTCATAAATCAAGCCTTATGAAGGATATTATTTGTAATTGATGTATAAAAATTGATGTGTATGGGATTCTTATGTCGTACTCTAGTTAGCTATATGTTTTTTTTTTTGCACCCCTTCTTTCAGAACATTCTTAAAGATGATTTGAATCCTTTTTTTTTTTAATAGCGAACCTTAGGACGTCACTAAGCTTTAAGTATATACTTCTAGTATTGTCCCAATCAGAGAAAGTGAATCAGTTTTTAAGAAGCTTACAAACTTTTGACGGTAAATACTGAATTTTTAGCTTACAATACACAATTTTCTAGTTAGTATATTTTTTCAAAAAAAACGATATGGGAAAAAGTTTGAGTTATCAACCTTCAGTATGCTAAAAAGTTTAAATCAACGATTGAGGCTTTCGAGAAGAGGAGTCTGGGCTAGAAACTTCTCGAGCACATTCACAGAATTCAACAAGAATGATGCAAAAGACGAACCTCCAATAATTAATGGTCTTTATTATGGCAAATTTACCAAACAAGAGTATGAAGATGCTTCGAAGTACATACATGAACAAGTTTCCAGACTAGAGAAGGAAATAAAAGGTGAGTCAAACATTAGAGATAATATCAAGTCCATGCCTATTGTCCCGTCAAACAAAAAGGCTGTTAGGGTAAACGATTTATCTAATCTTTTATCCGAAAGCATCAAAACTATGGGACCACTATCGTTACTGGCATTCATGCGTCAATGCTTAACACATCCTCAGTTTGGGTACTATACCACTCGCGATCCTTTGAGTGAGGAAGGTGACTTCATCACTTCACCAGAAATATCATCGATGTTCGGTGAGATGGTTGGTTTATGGCTATATGCAACTTGGTCAAAGCAAGGGAGACCAAACAAGATCAGGATGATAGAGTTCGGACCAGGAAGAGGCACGCTTGCACATGATAGTTTGAGAACTTTCAATAAACTCAATAAAAAATTTATCAAGCAAGACGATATTGAAATCGTTTTGATTGAAGCTTCGCAAGTTTTAAGGAAAAAGCAGTGGGAATTGCTTTGTGGGCAAAATAAGCTTGAAAGCACCGAGGAAGGGTTTGATATCTCAAAAACGATCTGGGGAAATAAAGTAAAGTGGGTTGATACGGAAAAAGACATAGCGAAGGATACATCCGTAGCAAATTATATACTTGCCCACGAATTCTTTGATGCTTTGCCTATTAAAAGTTTTCAAAAGACCGCCCATGGGTGGAGGGAACTTTTGGTTGAACATTCTCCTAGTGTCAACAATACTCAAGCATCACTCCCAGGTGAGGTGTCTACGTCCAACCATGGCGAAGAACTTGCTACACCTGAATTTCATTTGACAATGTCACCGAAAGAAACAAACTCCTCTTTAATACCTGAACTCAGTTCAAGGTTCAAAGATTTACCCATAGATAAAAGAATTGAAATATGTCCGGATGCAGAATTTTACATCTTGAAGATGGCAGAATTATTAGATAATGAAAGAAAAATAGGCGCTGTGCTAATCATAGACTATGGAACAAGTGACGGTATACCCGATAATACTTTGAGAGGAATTTATAAACATAAATTCGTTTCCCCTTTCTATAAACCGGGAGAAGTAGATTTGTCTGCCGATGTTGACTTCACTAATCTTAAAATCATAACTCAAGGTATGTGTGATTCCTTTGGGCCAGTGGACCAAGGTGATTGGCTTCATGAATTGGGAATAAGTTACAGGGCTGAACAACTCATCAAAAAACACAGGTCAGACATTAGTATTCAAGAGAAAATTTATAAATCATATAAGAGATTGAGTTCCAAAGATGACAACAACATGGGCAAAGCATACAAAGCCTTATGTTTACTACCAAAACATTCTCATTTACCAGTAGGATTTGGTGGTCAACTATGACGTTGAAGAATGATAAAAGTATTTGCCAAGCTGTGAGAGAGGCTGCTCTTTTACCGCAGGTGGAAACTCACCAATATTATAACTGCAGCTTATTGAGCACCTTATCTGCATTTCATTTATCAATCTCAATTTCATGACATATCAAATTACGAAGTGGACTGTCTCTGTGTTGAAAAAAAAATTGCTTTTCAAATTTGAATATCACTTTGTAAATCTTTGTATAGGAGTCGCAAATTCATAAGTAGTAACTTCGAAGAAAGCTTTGTGCTGTCTTTAGAGGAATATCAATTTTTGGTTTAGTGTAGGGTATCAACTAATTAGCCATGGCCATGCATTGATTCCTTCAAAAGAATAATCTGTGGGTAACTCACCATAACAGAGACAGTAATGCCTGAAAAGTAAGCGAATCTCTTCAACTTCATCTATTAGCTCTAAACGATTGATGCGATCTATCTCTGAGTCTTTTATCCATGAATAGTCCTTATCTTTTGTGCTTTCATACCCTCCGACAGAACTCATGTTAGTCAATCTCAAATTAGACAAGCCACATGAACTTTCCAAAAAATGTTTTCTAGTCTCTAGCGTTGGAAAATCAGTGAAGGTCGAAAGCTCAATGCCTCTATTGGATAAATTAGCCATCATTGTTGATCCAAAGCTATCATTCAAAGACATTGGTTCATATATCAAAAAAGAACATAACGCCTTTTCCGTAAACAACTGCTTGAAAAAGCTCAAGATAGATACATTCTCTTTAGATGAGACATAGCATAATGCACATTCACTTAAGATTAAGGTAGGTAAGTTAGGGTTGATAGCTCTTGTAAGGCGCTCTTTCACATTATAGTCTTCCAAATCTCTTAGATCTAATCCCAATAAAGCATAATTCTCTGTAACGAGGTCCGAGTCGTACATGTTAAAGTCTTCTTTAGATTCTATAACAGGAATGCTTGCCATGCATTTTACGAGGTCCTTAAGGTCTTGATTTTTGACTATTGAAAGCTTTTTTATTTTAGAAGACTCCGGAAAGTCAATTTCCAAGTATCTAACATTTGTATTTTCTTTCAAGATCTCGAAACATTTAGTATCCGAACCTCCTCCCAAGGATATCACTTGTGAACTGGGAAATTCACCAATGAATGCATTTATAACCTTTTTGATAATTTCTGTTCTTAAGTATGTGCCCCTATTTATTAAAGGGAATTTCTGTTCTTTGAAAATGGACTTTAACGTTCTTGATGATGAAAGACTACTATAGCCCGAACAGTATTGAAGATATTGTTGATATGACGATATCAAATAATCGATATATGGATCAGGAGGATTGAAATAAGATTTCGCATTGGCACTATAGCGGCAACTCAATGCATCCAAGTCTGTCGCTCTAATCAACTTATCTCGTTTTTCCTGTGGTGAAAGCATAGTTAGTCTTAACTTTAAGTGTTTTAAAATGAGTTCTTTATCTGCGCGATTCTACTTAAATTCACTACTAAATTTCTCTTTTGACTATGATCCACCAATTGTCTTTCTCATAACCTTCATCGACTACTGAGCAAATACCAGTTTTAAGAGCATTACTCACAAGCTCTCCTCTTTTATATAAGTGGTAGTACCTATACTTGGTTTCCAGCATATTCTTTGTTTCATTGGCATCATCTTTATTTGAGACTTTAATCGCATCCAAACTAGCATCTTTACTACACTGATTACGACGTTGCTTTTGAGCTTTCTTCTGTAAAACCCATGGTATTAATACATCTTGATCGTCTCCTTCTTTATAACCTCTCCTTGAATTTTCTTGCTCCAATGCCCAACAATAAATTAACAATTCTCCACCTATTCTAAGCTTTTTCAACATATGTTTAATGGCTTCCACACGGCGTTCTTCTGTTGCGAAATGGTGAATTACTGCTATAGATATTCCAAAATCAAACCTATCATTTGGGTGTGGTAAAAATAAACCGTCTGCTACCCCCAAGTTGTACTTGTTATTGGAAATTTCCTTTGCACATTCTATTAAGCCGTTTGATCTATCGGTTCCGATAATGAACACGTTTTTGTTAACGTTTAGGTACTTCCCATTACCACAACCAACATCGATTCCTATTGAATACTCTTTTCTTCCAAGTAAAAATTTCTCTACTATAGGCCATGGTTTATACCTCGTTTTCGAGAAATGCAGCGCAATTTCATTATATACATCGTGGACAAAGTTATTCTCTTGGCCGATAGGATCGAGCCTACCATCTAACCTGGGCGTATCCATATTGCATTTGATATCATCTTAAATCGACTTTTCAAGATGAGATACTTATGTCTCTCACGTGATAAAACCAAATTAATAGCTGTTGTTCACACTTAATGAAAAATCAGGGTTAAGATGGACAGAAAGAGGCGGTGGCCAAGTCGTTTGTTGGCCCTTATCCTCGCTCTCGCCTTACCATGGGCTCTCATTTGGACCAAGTCAAACTCAACATTGAGTCAAGAAAGCATCAGAGAGTTAGAGTATTTTGTCAGAAATGACTTTACCATCTTAATTCCAGTACATATCAGAACAGGACAGGAAACATTCAGGTTTCCAGATTTGATTGAGGCAACGCAGATTCAATTAGACATAGAAGTACTGAGAATATCTAGAGATAAATTAAAAGTAATTTTGATCGATGATATGGAATCTTCCAACGATTCAAGCAATTATACAAGCCGAGATGAACCTGAGTACGCAGTAGAACTATGCTTTTCTTCTGATGAATTAGTATCAGTTGATCCGATTGATTTTGCTTGCCACTTGTACTATTCTCAATCTTCAGTACGAAACAATGATTTACCATTCTACATTGCACAAGCTGTTGCTTCCTACTTGCTCACACCTGACATTGTATTACAGGCTTACTCTGCTTCCCAAGATGAAATATTAATCAGACATGTATTGCATGTCAATGTCTATTTCGATGAACGAAGTACTTCGTTCTTCTCAAGGTTAAGGTTAAAATCAATGCTTCAAGCACTACAGATGGATTTCAAAGGCTTATCAAATTTAACATTTGATTTTTTCTACAACTCGTACAATTCTACCTTCATAGACCTAAACCCTCTTGAGACAGAAAATTCATTGAATTTCTATTTTTCTGACTTCAAAGGTATATATAAGACGCAGAATATGATTGATCAAGACCAAAATCAAGTGGACCACAATATAGAAACAATCAAGTCAATGATTTTAAGTAAGATCGGAATTTCCGCTCATGAAGCTACAAATGTGAAACTAAAGATTGAAGGAATGAAGCGATATAGAGTGATCCGCAATATATTAGAAAGTATAGATATTCTCAAAAGCTTGCTGACAAGCAAAAACAAAAGCGTTGTTAAAGTAGAGGAATTAGCAGTCGAATTATATTCAGTCATTGAAAAGGTTCACCTCCAATGTTTCAAAGAATCGTGGAATAATATAGTGTTACTGACTGAAGAGATAAAAACATCACTAAAGGATATTGAAGCATTACAGTCTTTATAAACTACTTTGATATCTTTCACTCGATCACGTGCGTATATAATTACATTAAAATAATTTATACTTTTATGTGTTACGTTAATCATTTCTACCTATGGAGACGGACAGAGATAACGAAGATAACCTCAGTGATATTAGTTTAGATGAGGAGGATGAAGAGTTGATATGGAGAGTTTTCTATAGCGGTTATGAAAATAAAGGAAACTTTCTTAATGAATTCAGTCAGGAACATTCACAGGAAGATGACTTCAGCTCCAATGAGTCTATAAGCGATCTATCTGACATTGATGAGGTTGACTTAGTCGAGAAGTATAAAGCTTTAAAATCACTGCCTGTCGAGATACTCTCAGAAGAAGAGAAAAAGAGACTCATCATTGCCAATTTTACAGAGGAGCAAATGGAAAAGTTTGAAGCCTATAGACGTATGACTGTAAACAAACCCGGCGTGAAAAAGGTATGTAATTCCATACTAGGACACTCCATTCCACAGAATTTAGCAGTCGTTCTTGCGGGATTGTCCAAACTGTTTTTAGGGGAAATAATCACTAGAGCCTTTGAAATACAAGAGAAAGAAAATAAGGCGCAATTAATCACAGCAATACGAGAGAAAAAGATCAGAAAGTCACAGATCATGAAACAGTTAGTACGAGGTGAGGAAGTAGAGCTTAATAATCAAAAATTGTTTTATAGTGGTGACGTACAGAAACCTTTACAACCTGAGCATATCAGAGAAGCCTGGAGAATGTATAAGTTAGAGAACAGTAGCTCTTTTCAATCTCAATGGAGTAGACAAGGTGAGGCAGACGGAAAGCTTTTTAGATGATATATTGTCTAGCATCTAGCTTATAGTTTTAATAAGCATAGTTACGAATACGACCTAACTCATGATTTTCTTTTATACGAAAATAAATATAGAGTAATATCATTTTTTTCTGTACATACAGATGTATATCGTTTCTACTTCCAACAACCGTACTCAGTTAAGATATGGTACTGAACAGAAAATTTGCCAGTCATCCTAAGTATACATGTAAGTCATGGGATAATCAGCTCAGGATCTCACTGACATTCCATGATAAAGTTTCTCATAAAATCATTTGAGTAGGGTGCTTACTCTAAGATGACTACTGACTAGTTAGCATTGAAACATATAATAAAGGCAAATACAGTGAGTTAGACTAGGAGCTTAAAACATTTCATCCAGCGTGTATCAGCATTCACCGAATTAGCAAAACCAAAAATGTATGACAATGGAAGAGTACGCTCCACTATCAATTCTCCTCATGAGCAAAGAATTGCTTAGCTTATATTGGAACTTTAAATTACCAATTCCTCTAATCTTGTAATTTTATAGTACAATGCAAAACTCTACAGACATGTTACTAGTGAGATGAAAGTATACCTCATTAAGATCATCTCAAAACACATGCACAAAAGCATTCCTATATCACATCAATAACTTATTATCAATATAGTAATAATTAAAATCGAAAAGATAAATGTAATAAGATAGACGATAAAAAGAATGAAGTGAAAACAAAAAAATCATCTCATTAGAGGTCCTTGACTCTCTGACGCTTTCCAATAAATTTATGTACCTCAACTAAATCTAAAAGCACTCATAGCACAACTTGTAATTCCCAATTTATCCAAAATCAAAAAATAATAACTACCAGGCACGAATGCATGTCAACGGCGCTTCGAAGAATACCGACTAGTTACGATACATCTCTTCCATCCTCAACTATACAGAGACACATTTCTGTACCTGTTTCAAAATAGCTTGCTTATGATCTCAATATTCAAAAGTAGAAACATTGCGGCAACTTGTTCAGGCAAAATACAATTATAATATAATGCTAGCTTCAGTAACTACCTTAAACTACAATTCGATAACATAATATCAAATCAATGACCTTAAGCTTATACCATCTCAGGCATGTCGCTTCCTATGAACTATCCATCTTAACAAAAAGCAATACATAATGTTCTAATCTTGGCTCCAATAAGTCCTCAACTAAGTCACTTTAATTGAAGTACTTGATTTCTCTACAGCAACATATAGTTTGCTCAACATATTGTGCTACATTATTCCAAATAGATGCTACGGTTCTCAAACAGTGTCTGATCCAAACTTGTCTGAAAAAAAAACGATACCTTTCATTACGTGGGAAAGGAGATATTTCGATTATACCATCTCTTAGCATTTATAAACTCTAACTGCAGCAGTCTTTAGTATTATTCTTTAACTGCTGGCATTCATTTCTTTGAATGTCTCTTAAAATTTACGTTATTTTGAATGCAGCATAAATGCGACAATCTTAGTAGGCATCAAGTCTTCATAGTATTGGAAGTACTAGGCAGCATCTACACACGTAAACAGTATATTTGTAATAAGGTTCAAAGCAAAACAGTTCATGATTCAAAGCGATACAGAAGATTTGGCAACTTTTGAACTGGTACATTGAAAATTAATATCCACCTTTCCTCCAAGTATCAGCAGAATTATATGATACATCTCAGAAGACATCTACGATTTGTCCATCATTCTTGCGGAGAATTTAAATGATCCCAATCAACTAGTACAGCTTTTAGGGTTAAAACGTTATAATCATCACTGCAGTAAGGCAACTATATATTTTAACTTAGTAGGAGTAAAGCTAAAATTCAAGTCAAATTGAATTTAGTCATAAACGGCTAAAGCAATGTTAACCTTTGTTAACGTTCACAGGATTGAGAGATGCTTTTTTGTAAAGCTGCCTCTTTGTTGACTAAGTTACGATTTGTACGATACAGGCGATGCATCAAACGTTCCTGATAGATTAGTATGTTCTCTAGTAAAGCGACGGGGCTGCTAAAGACTAAACTCGATACGATCAATCATACTTAGCTTAAAGACTTTCGCAGCCTCATCTGTAAGTATACATCTTTACTAAGCGTCAATACTATGAGGCTTTTATCTTAAAGGGTAATAACTCTGCACAGCAAAAATGTATAACGTTGCAGACATTTTCTCTGTCTGTGTATATCTCTTTTAGAGAACTCACTTTTTTGCGGGTGTTGAAATAGGACTAATATCTAGTTGAATACCTTATATCTTTAGCAATAACGTACGTGTTCATGTATTTGTGTGTGGTACCTATTCTAAATTTGTATAAGTGAGTGACACTCTTTTCGTTTGTTTTAGATGGAAAGTAATTTTATATAAGTCTATACTATTAAGATAGTCTTGTCTTTGTTTCACATTTATCTAAATATGCACTTAATGATATCTTCCATATGTTTGAAGGTATACTATTGTATTAAAGTGAAAGTCTTGAAGCTGGGCATGAGGTCTTCTAAGTTTGAAGATGATTATCATAAGTTGTGTATAGTTGAGTGGGTTCGTTACACTTCTTATTTGCTCTTTCAGCACTTTGAAGAATACGTTTCTTCAGCTAAAAGTCTTTGAGTCAGAAGCTAGCTACATACCAAAATAATTCAACCTTCGATTGAGTTTCTCATATCCTATCTTTTTTCAGAAAGAAAAAGTGCTTTTCCTTCCCATTCGTGGCCCGAAGTTGTTATGAGATTTTATAAGGCTCTACTCCTGTTGTTGAATTTTGTTGCACACTTGTATAATGTAGCACAACATTGATTCACATAAAACCTACGGCTTTCAATTGAAGAATCTGATGAAGTAGTCAATAGCTGCTTACGCTTAACAGTAAAAGCATGAATATTATAGATATTCAAAAAAAAAAAAAAAAACGCTATATAATTGATATCTGTTGGACATGTTCATTAAGATGTACATTACACGGCGGTACTAGCACATAATGCTGCCCCAACACCACTACCATCTTTCGCAATAGTCAAACGAATCTTTTTGTTCTCGTTAGCAAGTGGATTGATAATTTCAAGCGCTTCTAATATTGTCTCTCTGAAATGAGGATAGAACTCAACAACTGAACCATCACATCCTATTTCAAGGTCTCTGTTGTCATTGGTATATTGCGATTTGACACGGTTAGCAATGGAAGCAATAGGAACGGCACAAAGATAAGCCGCTCTTCGTGATATAGCACGAGTTAACCTTTGAATGACTATTCTCTCTTCTCTCGTAGTTGGGAGCCTCAAGGTATTCTCTAAGATCAATTCAGACATCTTCAAATTAGTCGAATCATCAATCTCCAAGTAAGATAAGACTTCTGATGACAACTGCCAAGGTTCGGCTAATCTATGAGGTAAAGAGCCACCCCTTTTCTTATAAAGCTCAACGAATATATGGCCACTATTGAATAAATCCATCAAGCATACTCTTAAAATTTCACCTAAGAATAAACCACTGATTCTTTTCTCAAAAAGATGGAAACCTTTGTTGAAAGACTGGGAATCAACAATATCATCATACTTAGTTCTGGGTAAAACTTTGAGAACGTTATCGAATGAACCCCATTCAGTATTAATAACCATACCTTTTGCACCCTCAGGTATATTCGTTTCCAATTTCTTTATATTCTCTAATGATTCGAAATAAGCACCATTCGTACCAGTACCGAATATCGAGCCTACAACAGTATTGGCATTTGATTTCGATGGGTCATTGGAATAGGCTCTTGATAACAAAGTACCAACAGTATCATTGGCTAAAGCAACCACATTTACGTTTGTCTTCAATAAATCTAAGTTTGACTGTAACAACTCAACAACATCTTTACCAACGCAATCTGGTAAATCAAAACCTTTAGTCCAACGGATTAAAGTTCCTCTATTCAAGCCAGTTTGGTTTATAGGAAACGAAAATGTGAAACCCAAATTCAATGGATCCTTAGAATTGTACTCTGAATGGTGTTCATCAACGAATTCGGAGATTTTTTTGGCTAAGTAAGAGAAAAGGCCATCTGCAGTAGAGTTCTTCATCAAGTCCTCAGGAATCTTCGCTTTCGATTGTTTTAATTCGAATGTGTGATCACCATTCAAATGCACAGAACAGACTCTGAAGTTTGTGCCTCCTAAGTCGGCAGCAAGAAACAAACCTTTTTCTTTACCAGTAGGAATGGATGTTACAAAAGTTGGGATCATTGGCATGTATTCTCTCGACGAAGCATCATTTGATAAACCACCATCCATTGACCTAACAAATTCTTTACTTGCTTCTACAAGAAACTTAGGTTCAACAGCAAATTGCTTGGTTATTTCTTCAACTGCGGCTTCGACTTTGGGATTCAACATAGTGTGTAGGTTATTTTGCTATTAAAAGCTGGAGTGCTTGTAAAATTTATGATATGAAAAGCTATTTATTAAATACTTGAACACGGAGCATACTTTTCCTTCTTTTGAGGTAGGCCGAATATTCTCATGAACCGATAAAAAAAAAAAAAAAAAAGAATTAATAGACCACTGTAGGGGTTAACTTCTGTTACCCCATAGATCTGGTGATTCTGGAGTGGAAAGTTTATGGAGGCTATTTTATGGCCTAATTTGAATGTATGATCCTAAAAAGATCGGACGTGTTCATTCCCAGATTCATGACTATCAAATGTATGTATAGTGATATGACACCACCGAACATTAAAATGTTCGAGTGAGAAATATTCAAGATTAAAACCTAAAAGTATTTGAAAGAAAAATCTCAGTCTTTCATACATCATGGCTTCCCAAGAATTCGTTGAAAAGGCAAGTGAGATTATAACTAGGCACCCTTATGTCATGTTGTCGAAGTCTTGGTGTCCTGATTGTCACTATACTTATGACATTTGGAATAAATTTAATGTGAAGGATAAAATTCACATAATAGAATTAGACAAATTCGAAGACCAAAAAGAGGCCGAAAACTTGGAAAAGGCTTTCACTCAACTTGCAGGAAGGAAGTGGGTGCCAACAATCTTCTTTCATGGAAAGAAGTTGGGAACTGAGGAAGATTTAAAAACATGGCAGAAAGAGGGAAAGTTAGAGTCCATTTTCAAAGACGCAGGCTTACTTTAACTTAAATTTATAATCGACGTATTTTATACTTATTTCAGGAAACGTTTAGAGAAATGAATGAATGAAGTTTATACAGATAATGGAAAGTTACCAGCCCATTCCGAAATTTCGGCCTTAACAGCTTGTAATCTCTCATCCTTTGAATTTAAAACTTTGCTCTTGAAGTCTTTCAACTTGTTAGACTCCTTAGGCAATGAAGCCTGGAGTTCTTTTGCGTAGTTTACAGCAAAGTCAATGTAAGAAACAATCTTAGCAAAATCTTGCTCGCCTAATCCTCTGGTAGTCATAGCAGGAGCACCAATTCTTACTCCTCCCGGCACCAAAGCTGACTTATCGCCTGGAATAGAGTTCTTGTTCAAAGCAATATTGATGTTCTCACAAATTGTCTCAACACGAGCCCCATCAACATGTTTATCCTTCAAAGAAACTAATACCATGTGAGAATCAGTTCCATCGGAAACCAATTTATACCCCTTTGCCTTGAATTCATTTTCTAAGACCTTAGCATTCTTCAAAACTTGTTCCTGATATTGCTTGAATTCAGAAGTACTTGCCTGTTTCAAAGCGGTAGCCAACGCAGCGATGGTGTGATTATGTGGACCACCTTGGTGTCCAGGGAAGACTGAGAAGTTGATAGGGTTCTCCAAGTCATATAAAATTTCTTGGCCACTTTTTGGGTTGATGGACCTGACTCCCCTTCTAAAGAAAATCATGGCACCTCTTGGACCTCTCAATGACTTGTGAGTAGTCGTTGTAACGACATCTGCGTATTCGAAGGGCGAAGGGATAACGCCTGCTGCAATCAAACCAGAAATGTGTGCCATGTCAACGACCAAATAGGCACCGACTTTGTCTGCAATTTCCCTCATTCTCTTATAGTCAATAAGACGGCAATATGCTGAAGTACCAGCAACCAAAATCTTTGGTCTGTATAAAATTGCTGTCTTTTCCAACATATCGTAGTCAATCAATCCAGTATCCAAGTTAACCCTGTAGGGCATGGTTTCAAAGTAAGTCGAAACTGCAGAAATCTTCCTTGAATCAGTTTGATAACCATGGGATAAGTGACCTCCGTGAGGTAAGTCCAAACCCATTAACCTTTCATGTGGCTTCATCAAAGCTTGGTATACTTGTAAGTTTGCTGGGGAACCTGACAATGTTTGAACATTGACACCCCACTTGTCTGGAGTCACACCAAAAGCGTGTAAAGCTCTTTCTTGACATAAAAGTTCCATTCTGTCAATGTGTTCATTTCCCCCGTAATATCTTGCACCAGGGTATCCTTCGGAATACTTGTTACACATTGGGGTACCTAATGCATCGAAAACTGCGGTTGAAGTGAAGTTTTCAGATGCAATCAAGACTATTGAATGCTTTTGTCTGTCAACTTCATCCTTGATGATCTGATCGACTTCTGGGTCAATATCTTTCAAATGTCCTTCGACTAATTGTTTATGGGAGTCTGATAAAGCGTAAGGCATTGTTGTTAGCTAGTTTAGCAGGTAAAAAATGATTTAAACGATACTTAACTGATGGATTCTGAAGTATCTTATATAGTGCTGAATAAATAATACTTCGTGGTTAAATTAATTAAACCTTCAATTGTTATATACCAGAGTCATTTTTCAAAAGAGTCAAGTATACACCCTGCATAATAATGTAAAACTAAATATCAAATCTAAGACCTTCATCCTACGACTATTACAAGTCTTGACTAACAATAATGATACAAGCAAGTCTTAAAAGCTGACTTTGACAAAAGTTCTTGAACTAAAGTTTTCAAATACGATCATTTTAGTTGAGAAAATAATTGCAAAAAAGGCTCTTGGAAACTACATTTGTATGAAACGATGAACATAAATTTGACATTATTCATTTTTCGAGGCTTGAAACTTTGAAGGTGATACTGTGTTACCGACATATGTTAGCAGATAATGCCAAAGTTTGAAAGATTGGATTGAAACAACCTATCTCTCAAGAAAAAATTGAAATTTGATATCTTACCGGATATGATATTGACCCTTCATCAGTATAAAGTAACTCTTAACCTGTGGGATATAGGAAGTTTGGGTATGACAACACACAAGCAGCTAATACCATTCAATAAGAACAACTTTAAGTTGTAGTTTGAGTAATGCGTACTTATAAGGAAGAGAGCAATTGGCACCATCATTAAAAATTTCTTGGTAGGAGTGTACTGATCTCCATTGTCTATTTGCTCCCACATATTCAAGTTATCGTAAGCTCCGGAGTTGAACTCAAAAGGTGTCCCCTTTACCTGATGAAACATGATGTACGAACCGATATTATATGTAAGGTTAGTTAAAGTCCACTTCCAATCATTATCCAACACAGAAATAAAGTTGAGGATTATCTTAAGAAGTATGATCAATACAATATGGATTCCCCAAGCTCCCTTTGAATTTACCCAGTTAGCGTTAACGTTAGGGTTTAATGACTGATCGATTTTAGTCTCAAAGTTATCTGGTTCAAGATGTTGAATAAGTGATGAAGACCTCCTTTGTCTAGTATGGACAGTATGAGGAGAATGTGCTGAATGAGTTGGTGATAAGTGGTTCACTTCGCCATTTTGCGATGACTTCGAATTCTGTTGTGACATTTCCTTCTGATTTGGTAGCTGACCTGTTCGATCTTCTTGTCGCAAGTTCTACCCTGGTATAGTGTGAAATGTGTCTATCTCGATGTGCTGATAGACTTTCAAGTTAGTTACTGAAACTGTAAGAATTTGAGGTTCAATATATGTGTAGTCTATAAAGTACGATAAAGAGTATACATTATTGTAGCAGGCGATTTTTTTTTGAATGACTTTGACCGCACAACCAAAACATTACCCGCACATATCGCATAAATCACATAACTATGAAAGAGGTATATATACACCACCAGAATGCCATCCTCCTGCTGTGATGGCAAGCCATTTGCCTTCAGGTGAAGGTGCTTTTACCATACGTGGCCTATTCACAACCATGCCTTTCGTAGGACCCAAGTCCGATACCAGGTTATCGTTGTTTTGGGATAGAACTTCCTGTTTGGAACCTAAACCCAAACACCCACATCTATTAGACTCTACGCCCCAAGAAAACAACTCTCCTTGGTCTGTGAGAGCTAAATAATGATAGTCCCCGATAGCTACATGAATAACGTTTCTCTGTTGTAGTTCGGGTATAATGATTGGCTTCTCTTCGGATTCTTCTACGCCGGTTTCCCTATTACCTAACAAAACCATTCCATCATCAGTAAAAGCTGCGAAATTTTGATAACAACCTGTAATTTTTGTAAACTTGGATTCTTTGCTATTCTCAAGGTTGTACTGATCAATCCATTCATTGTAGTTATCGAGAGGATATATTGTACCTTCCAAAGCACCTCTTGTAGGGTTCTGTGCAACTTCTTGAGCATTAGCGTTAAAGCGATATAGATTACCATCGCTTTTAATGAATAGGACGGAGTCACACCCAGCATGAAAGTCGACCACCTTATTGTTACCAGTGCCGGGAATAACATGATAATTGGCATTAGCCATCATCTCATTACTTTCGAATGATTCTCTTGTAACACTGTCTCTACTGAACCAAACTACAATACCAATATGATTTATGTAGCACGCCAGTAAATTCCATCCAGCTGAAATCTTACTAACTGAGTTGAATTCAAGCCCGATGAAATTCAAATGAACGCCAGCATGTCCTCTATTACCTGTATCCCAAGTAATGATGTTGTGGTAGTTGTCCAAGGCAAT
The DNA here is from genome assembly GCA_001600675.1 of Millerozyma acaciae. Taxonomy (NCBI): domain Eukaryota; kingdom Fungi; phylum Ascomycota; class Pichiomycetes; order Serinales; family Debaryomycetaceae; genus Millerozyma; species Millerozyma acaciae. The sequence goes on along the minus strand of BCKO01000002.1, from coordinate 981,490 downwards.
GATATGCTCTCTTCCACTAGATATAGAAATTACCTTTCTATCAGGAAATTTTGCATTCTTGGGTAAATTTAACTGAGTAATGAAGCTGGTTTCTTTGACACTTCCTTCATCCGCATTGGAGTTCAGACCTTCGTGCCTTCCATGGTTGTCTAAATTTACATTCTCTGGCGGAAGAGTAAGATTTGGGTTTGTGGGTCCTACTCTTGAAGTAGGAGCTGCCCTGAAATTGTCAGTGTGCCTCGAGCGACTTACAAAGAACGGAAGACTTACAACACCAGGAACCCCATTAGTATTGAGTGTCTCTGCACTAATTGGTGGTCTGTAGTCAGAGGAATTCAAAGGTCCGGGAGTCAGTATAGAATGCTCACTTCGTTTCCAGTCTGAACCGGTAAAGTATAAACGCCCATCATTTGTGAGAATCAGAAAACCAAATCCGCCGGCATTGATGTCTAAAATAATGATCTCGTTAAAGTTGTCAATATTCGTTGGGGTATGGACGCCCTTATAAAAGCCAGCATTTGCAACATTATTTTCCGGAATATCATGAGTAGAGTACCCCAATCTACCTAGTTGTGAAGAGCCCCAAGTAGAAACTTTCACCTTCCGAGAGCTTCTAATAGCGAACAACTCTTTCCAATTGTAGTTCAAGAGATTGAGTGGTGTGGGTTTAGAACCGAATTTTTTTGAATACAATAAATGGTATACTTCATTTGTGATTAGATAACGATGCAACGTTTGACAAGTTAATGACAAATTTATTATCTCTTTAGGAGTTAATAGAGGTGCAATGTTAGAACAAATGATATCTTCTCCCAATTCTACTAGCAACATTTCCAGTAAACTTATATTGAACAAGTATTAATATACCCTTTTTTTCTGTTCATGATATAGTTTGCTCGTGCACTTAGAGGTGTGATTAAGAATGACGAGCGATAAGCATTTCAAATCGAGAAATCTACATGATTAGTTTATAAAATTTATATGTATATTAACAACTACCAGTCGAATATCACTTAGTTTTGACTTTTTATTGCTATGGCCGATATTTGATGCTGTGACAATTAGTTGATCTGGAATTTCTAATATATCACCTTGAACGTCGCATCACAAAAAAGGAGCGCCAGTTTCAAGGTCCACATAGAACTTCACGGAGTCAATAATGGGCACACCATCAACAGCGACCGAAAGCCACCAAAGTCAACAATTACTGGATAAATCAACTAGTCTTGTTCTTTGTATCAGAAATGAAAAAAAAAATTACACAAAAAACCCAACCTTTGAACCTCACTAAATAGACAAAAACACATCGATATTTTCAAACCCACTGAAGTCAGAGTTATCAAACTCGTTATTCGAGATATCATTGTTTTCAATATTACCCTCCAAGTCTGAGAACAATGACTTATATGAATCATCAGTAAACTTCAAATCAAATTCATTGTTCGTAGATATGTCATTACAAGAAGTCTTATTAACTTCCTGGAAAATGTTAGACCCCATGATAGGCAGTATGGTTGGTGCTGCAGACCAATATCGAGTTACGTGGAATCACCAGTATTGAGCGACTGAAACTTGAAAGTTACTTCTATGCTTTAATCTTGACCAATATGTACCAACTATAGGAGATTCCACGTATATTAATTTGATCAACTTTTCCCGCCAGGCAATTAGATACCAAATTAATATACAGCTCCCGTAAATACATATCGGATACTTCAAGACAAGCAGAGAACTTTCAACGTTCAAAAGCTTGATACCGACGACCCATCATAAGCTCTAGGCAACAAAATTTCTTCTGAATTTTGCCCCATACCTTCATACTCCTTCATGGAATCACTATTAGATAATGACAATGGAGGTAATTCCTCGTTGGATTTTTTCAATGTGAGATCTATAGGTGAATTCACTGGTGAATTTATCGAGATCGGAGACAAGTAATTGAAATAAACATTGTCATTGGTGACAGATAGTAATTCATTGGACTCACTTTCTGACTTAACTTGAACGTCTGTGACAGACTCCGTACTATCAGCCACTGATTCTGCAGAAGACTCCTTTTCCACGCCAACAGACACTTTCCTCCTCTTGATGTCTTGATCCTCGTCCGACTGAGTCGAGTTTAAGTTTGCGTGGATCTTTTCCTTCAACTCCAGCAAGTCATCAAGCTCTTCAACATTGTACTTGCTCAACTGACTAGGACTCAACTTCTCAGTTACTTTGTTATAGTTGTTTTGCAACTTTTGCATGTTCTCCTCTAGTTTCAACACGTAGCTCTCCAAGAATTCGACATGTTTTCTTTTCTTCTCTCTGGAGGCATGCGCTGCTCTTCTATTTCTGAGTATCCTTTCCACCCTACGTTGTTCCTTTTCCTCCTTAGTCTTTGCCCTTTTTCTTGGGGGCAACGTAGTCTTGAAATTAGGATCAACGATTTCCAACTCGGTCATGTTGCCAGTTTCAAAGAATTTTCCTATAGTAATGAGAGGGGTATTTTACTACTAACAAAGACAATTCTAATAGGAATATGATCGCTAAGTCTTCACACAACTAGTTCCGATCAAACGATTAATACTATATTTTCAGAAGAATTATCAGATTGAAAATTTCTTGAATCGTCAAGTTTGCCTCCTATATATATAATTGGGCTGAAACAACGCCAGGACTTCTGGACTGGTCGTGCGCTGAATGAAAATTATGCCATGGCGTGTAACTTGCGGGTTAATTTTGGCTGTTATTTTTAAATGTAAACACGAAGGGTAGAGGGGGGCGTAGCGGCTAGGTTTATTCGTGCAACATGTGCCTCCTAATTATGTAATATCTTACATAGAAAGAATGTAAAAGAAGCTTAGTACAAAAAGAAAAGGACACGTATCACACCCGAACACCACAAATCAAAAAATTACCCGCTTTCGAATCATCATTCGAGACTATTAGCATGTTATTGAAACATTATATGCAAACTTAAATTATGCGATCGGACTGCTCTTACAAAATCGAATCGGTATGTGAGCAATAATTCTGGCCAGACTAGTGAGGATTTATTTAGGACAAGTAAACTATACACAAGAATACTGTCATGGAACTTGGTCGTCGTAGTTTTTATCCGAAAAAAATGAATGGTAGCTTTCCTACGTATTTCAGGGGCTGGGGTGCCCAACCTCCGATTGAAGGTCAGCAAAAGCCAAAATCGAACAAAGTATGCAATACTCTGAAAAAACCCGTTTACGAAAGCTCACCCAAGTATAGAAAATTGTAGCGGTGATTAGTAGTGCAGGTACGAGAGACGGTAGTTGTAGTGAGATGAGAATATGGGTTTGGTACACATGTTGATAAGAGCTCTCATACTGTTAGTTTTTAAGTGCGCTCACTCTGATAGCGAAAAAAAAAAAGACTATAGGAATTATGTTCGTATATTCCTAAAAGCCCGTTACCTGGTAGAGCGGTAGAAGAGGTTATGAAAAACGTACTATCGATTCAGTCGCATGTTGCACATGGGTACGTTGGTGGAAAAGCAGCCATCTTTCCACTTCAATGCCAAGGTTGGGAAGTGGATAACATTAATACAGTCGAGTTTTCAAACCACACTGGATATGGGTCCTTCAAGGGAAATACTATTAATGAAGAAGTTCTAGGTGCATTGTTTGATGGAATCAAAGATATCAATGTGACTTACGATGCTATAATAAGTGGATATATCCCCAACGCCAAGCTACTCACCCAAATAAGGGAAAACGTCAAAATATTCAAAACGTTAAGACCTCAGTCGGTGTTCTTGCTAGACCCTGTGATGGGAGACCAAGGGTATCTCTACGTGGATGAGTCATGTGTTGAGTGTTATAGGCGAACTCTTTGTGATGGCATTATAGACATCATTACTCCCAACCATTACGAGTTGGAGCTCTTGATGGGCTTCAAGATAAAGAATACAGAAGATTTGAGTGCAGCTATAACTTCTTTGCATAAAGATTTCAAAATTAAATACGTTGTGGTCACAAGTCTTGACAACATGGAAAACCAGTCTGATGATGTGATCTATTGTGTTGTATCTACTATTTTTGAGAAAAGAATGGAGTTATTTGAAATACCATTGATAAAGTCTTATTTTACAGGTGTTGGAGACATTTTCAGTGCTTTACTTTTGGATAAAGTTTTCGCCAACATACATAATAACCGATTGAGTATGGATGCTTTTGTGAGATCAGTAAATCAGGTTTTGACGATAATGACAAAGACTCTTCAACTCACTCACAAGATTGGTGTCAAGCAGTACAATGAAGCTAACGCAAAAAACGATTTTTCAGCTTCTCCAGATATTCAAATTAATGATGAATCTATGAAATATTTCGAACTAAAAGTTGTTGAAGCCAGAGAATACTTTAGTTATGACCAAGATGGAATTTACCTCTCAAAACCTTTGAAGTACTGACCACATTAGTGCTACATCTATAGACTTGATATTTTTTGTTTTATAGCACTTGAAATATAGAGCATGAGAGCGAAAATTCAATATTTTTGAGAAAGTGAAAAAAACACTTGAGTCATAACAGTTGATGTCAAAGGGAGCAAAGGAAAAAGTATTGATTGTTGGTTCTGGTGGTGTTGGTGCCATAGCAGCATTGAGCTTGTCCATCAATCAAAAGGCAGAAGTTACGTTAGTGGTTCGCTCAGATTATCAAAAAGTTTCGAAAGATGGCTTCTCTTTTGATTCCGTAACTTACGGCAAGATTTCTGGATGGAGACCTCAAAACATTGCGAGGTCAGTGACTGAAGCAAGTGAGAAGTTTGGTGAGTTTGACTTCATCCTCCTCACTACAAAGAATATTCCTGATGGTCCAGTGACTTGTGAGGAAATAATTAAACCCGCTGTTACTCTGAGGACAACAATAATTCTTCTACAGAATGGAATAGGAATCGAGCGCCCCATGATTGAGCAATTTCCAGCTAACATAATCTTGAGTGGAGTTTCTTTAATTGGTTCAACTAACGTAAGTTGCCATATCACAAACCCCAAAAATGATCAGATTTATATCGGTGCTTGGAAAAATGGATATGATGAGCCGTTCAAAAAATCTGTGACCGATAAAATCAATAAGTTTATTGAGCTATACCATAATGAGAAGTATAATCAAGTATTCGTAGACAGTAATGTCGAGAAAACAAGATGGCAGAAACTATTGTTCAATTCATCTTTCAATACTATCACCGCCATAACCAATTTGGACGTAACTAGATGTCAAATGACAGGTGCTAATGACACATTGTTTCGCCCAGTTATGAAGGAGATCCAACTGATTGCTGCTAGTGAAGGTATCGATTTTGACGACTCAGTAATTGACTACTACCTTCATATTTGTGATGGTAAATTTTACTCACCTTCAATGTGTATCGACGCAAGAAAGAATCGACTTATGGAATTAGAGATTATATTGGGTAACCCAATTAGAATTGCCAAAGCTAAAGGTATTAGTACACCCTTCTTAAATACTATATATGGACTTCTTCTCATTGTTCAGTTTAGAATAAAAGAGCAAACTGGTCTCATTAAAATCAATGAGGAAAACCACGAGCATGTCAATTCTGACGAATACTTGAATAAAAGTATTTAGATTTGAATGAAAGTTAAAGTTTCAGCACCATGTAAAAACGGGCGGTTTGCTCTTCACTTTCTCCAATCTCTCAATAATGACCTTCTTTGTATTAGTTTCTCTATCTTCATTGTCATTAGCATAACCATCATTAACGTTTAAGTTATACTCATACCCTGACATATTTATCTGAGGATCACTGGTTACAGAGGTAAAACTAGCATTGTCGGGTAGTAAAGGACTTCTTTCTGTCGGTTCTACTTCATTTATAGTGTTGATTTTTGCAGACCTGACAAATTTCGAGGGTCTGTTATTCAATTCGTATATGCTAGTTTCCATAGCATTCAGAATGACATGGTTGTCGACTTGAACAGGCACATTCATTTCGTCATCCCAAACTAGAAGGTGCTCTCTCCTGGTCAATTCAAGGGGCCCAGCATGTCCTAGTTTAAGGACCTCGACCACGTTAAATGCTTGACCCTTCAATACAGATAATTGCTTATGCCACATACGTTCACTAAAGTCATTATCTTTAATGAAAACAGACTTCAACTTTTTCACAGTACATTCCCACCAATAAGTGGATGTGAGTAGAGGTAAGTAGTGATTTCTTGTTTTGACGGAAAACGGTTGTCCAATTAACGACAAAGGGAGGAAAAGCCATCCGAAGGGAAAAGACCGCCACTCGTCAGGATGCTTCCATGGAAAAGCTAATCCTGAGTCTATTGCACCAATTTTTATATAGGGAATGACTTTTTTAATAGTTGAGTTTGAAAATGTTTCCTTCCACTCTAGTTTTATCATCCAATTGTCCAATCCTCTATCTGTATTTCTCATAATGTAGTCCAAAATTACTAACTTTTCAAGCTCTTCTCTGAATTGTCTTACACTTGACAAGGACCATCTAAACTTGTGGTCAAAATTAGTCTCGTTAATGTCTACCACAATCTCACTGGATTCGGGCAAATTTGATAAATCAAGAGGAAAGGAATACCTCTTGAACCAAGACTGAGCATCAACATAATTGTGTAAGAAACACTGGAAAGAGCCTATTTTGTAGGGTAGTCTCGAGAGTATTTTCCGCCTTTTCCAGTATGAATAATAGAACGCTTTTGACTTTAAATGAACAATTTCAGTATGAGGTACTATATATGACATCAATTGTTGGTCCAAGGTGCTTGCAGCAGCTTCACTAACATAACCTAAGTTCGGAATCAAACATGAACGTCCAAAGAAGCAAGGGAAAAAAGTTCTGTGAAGCCATTTTGTCCATTTGGGTGATAAAGGGCCATATGGTTCTTCATCTTTCGGTTTGAAAACGCCAGCTTTTCTAAATTTTATGACATGGGAATCATGACCCGCTTCATCCAAACATCTTTCAAATACAAAGTAGCTACCTGAGGAGCCTTGTGAGATTCTTTGAGGATTAATGTCTTCCTCCTCAATCAAATGTACTATATGGTCTAGTTTTTTTGAAAAATTCTCTGTACTTAAGAAGTTTTCGTGGTACTTTGTTACAAAAACCTCATCTTGGAGCAACATCTGCTCATGCAAATTACATTCTCTTTCATTTTGAACAGGAGGGAGGTTTCTAGGTGGCTTGAAGACAGAATATTCAATCGCATATTGAGGTTTTTGTCTGTCTTTCTTCTGCTTATTATTGTTGCTTAATGGAGAATATGCCCATTTGGCAGCAGGAATGATGTAGCTTTTTGTAAAGCTGTTGAAGTTTCGCATTGAGTTTACAGACGATCTTCTAGATGCTGTTCGTGACTTATCTCCCGTACAGTCGTACTGGATTGGGGGTTGAAGAGCTGAAGTACTAAACGGATTCTCCAGAGTAGCAGAAGCAGATTTATTCAAACGAGGATTATTTTCAAAACTTTCTGGGTCTCCCATTCTCTTTATTGAATACAGTTGTTTATGGGCTGTCGCTTTATTAAAGTCATTTATATCAATCTCATCATCTTGAGTTGAAGTATCTGAGTTCGTTTTCATTCCTCCGCCCAACTCCTCTAGACGATTGTATCCCGAAGGCCTTATACCTCTCGAGGGGCTTTGAGTGGCTTCGGAGTCAAAATCCCCATCAGGAGCCATTAGTATGTGTTATGGTAGTACGAATGCTCCTAGTTATATAGGCGAGTTATCACCTGAAGATTTACTATCGATGAATTTTGTATACAGTACACAACGTATAATCATGAATACTTGTTCCAAATTTATTAAAAGTGTAGATGGCTGAATCTGAGGAAGATTCTTATGAAAATAAACAACATACAAACGAAGGAAAATAATATGTTTGGGTAATAAAATCTGTTTCGTGTAAAAAATTGATGATGAGTGAAAAGCTTTTGTTTTAGTTCTTAAACAAGTAAAAAGACTCCTCCAAAGAATAATGATTGGACACAAAGCAATGCCTTTATAACTGTTGTCTTTGGAAGTTCCCGTTGTGTAGACCCTGAAGCTGAACGATGCGATGGTGTAGAAGACGAGCTTGATGATGAACCAGAGGCTATTGCACCGAGTTTATAGTTTAAGCCCGTTTCAACGACTTCTTTCTTCTTCGTGGAAGTTGGCTTCGAGGATGATGATGATGATGATGATGATGATGATGATGGAAATATTTTGTCATTTAATTCTTGGAAAAGACCATCATCTTGTAAATCATCAATTATGGACAGAACTGCTTTCATGTAGCTGTCTACTGGTAAGCTCAGGTTAGAGCTTTTGGAGTTCAGATCACTTAACAAACCCAGAACAAGACCAGAAATAGCTTTGGGGTCTTCAAGAAGGGCAGCGACAAGACCAGTGATGTTGAAGGAACTCAAATCGAATTTGAGTGCACCAGTATTATAGATATCAGTGACGAGCTCAGCTGTCATATTTTGGTATCCTTCATTGGCAATAAGTCTCTTGACAACATATACAGCAACCCCAGTATCATTTAATGACTTACTGACATCGGACACAGAGTCGATAAGTATGTTGGAAGATAACACGGTAGAAATGATATTGGTGACAAAAGTGTCGAGACTTCCAGAGTAATCGGACTTAGCTCTTTTCACTTTCGATGATCCTTTTGCAAATACGTCGTCAATTATGAAAGCAATTGCATTCATATTGGATCTAACTACTCTTTCAATTAATTTCACAATGACTTTCCTGTAGTCTTTGTCCAATAAAATCCCATCGAGTATTGACTTTGGTAATCCGGAGTCCATTACTGCCCCAATAAGGCCAGTAGCATTCACCCCAGAAGCTACCTTAGCAAGCTGCGCAATATCAATAGATCCACCAAGAGACTTGATGAGGTTACCGGTAGCATTGGCCACCAATTGTATTCTTTTTGGGTGGCCTTCAAGAGCATCCAAAGCTTCCCAAATTATTCCTGATTTGTTAACAGCTAAAACCAAGCTGTCCAACGAATTTGAACTACTATCTCTTTTGCTGAATTCGGCTGCCTCAGTTGCAATATCTCTTTCTTCGTACAAGTCCTCTACGAAAGAGGTCAAGTCAAACTCTCTTTCCTCTAGAGGAATAGCTCTTGGAAGAGCTAATGCTAGCGTTATGTAAAAGCAAAAGAATGAAATCAAACTCAAGAACCTCATCTTGTGCTTTGTATCTAATGTTTTTTCTGTACCTTTTTCTTCAATTCAAATTTTTCCTACCTTCGAGGTGGGAACCGGAATCTTATAAGATATGTCATTTCGATGTATTCAGTCCAGGTCAGTAACTATATCTAGTATACTCCTCTGTCTTTGGAATTGTTATAAACATAACTTTTAGCATATATCTGATTCAGGGAAAGAAGTACAAAAGAATTACCTCATACGGTAATTTAATTAACACCGTTCAATGAGTATTCCTATTTAGGCAGTTTAATAGCGTAGCACATTTTCGAAAGGTATGGCAGCCACCTTCACCTGCCAAGAGGCTCCTGTCAAAACCACGAGTGTCTTGTAACTCACCTTTCCTTTCTACAAATTTTCTAGCTTTAGTGAGCATTTCGATGCTTTGAGTTTTCCCTTCTTTTAGCGCTCGAAGAGGGTCTCAAGAAAGAACCTTCTAAAGCAGTACCGAATTTCGTCAGAAATTTTTACGTTAGCGGATATGAAATACAGTATCGAATGCTTTTATACAGAATTTTCATACATATAACTTCTTCATTATTTATAAATTTCTGTTTATGAATATAAATTAAACAAAAGAAGGATCAATGTACAGTATTATAAGCACAAAATTTTATTGTTAAAGAGCTCACATACAGTAGCTCTTCTTTTGGAAAGAGTTGATAGATTGATATGCATATATATGCAAGCTCTGCATAAGAATACAATTCCACCACATGCTTTCGTGAGTAGATCATAGATTCCCAAAATTTCCTAAAACGACCAAGAGAAGTCTGATCTCCTCTTGAAATGAAGGTTTAACATGTTAATAATATATATAATGAAATCTAAGTAATCTCAAGTCAAAAGAAGTTCAAAGATTTGTTAAATTTGTTATTTTTTCTCATTCTAAGAGGAATTAACTTGAACTTAGTTTAAGTGAAGTATCAGCTCAACTAGAAACATCAACGTATAACGTCTTGAGTGGAGTGGCAACAGGTAGACATGAAGATATTTGGTGTTTTGTTGGGAGCCTTACCCATAATAACGCAATGCTTGGGAGAGAATCAGAGAAGCGAGGAGATGGGACAAATTGAAGCTTTGCAAAGAGTTGATACGCAAACCGGCAGAGGAAATTCATACGTGAGCGGGCCAGCATCAGATGTGCTTGACGCATGGTTTTATGGAGAGCGGACAGTAGAGGAGTTGCAAGAAGATGTTAAGATACTCTTGGAAGGTGAATTAGAAAAGAGGTCCGACAGCACTGTAAACCAAATAGAAGAAATATTGAGAACAGTGAACAAGTCCGGTGTTCTCTTAGATATATTGAACAGAATAGCGGATTCAAAAGAGCAGCAGAACAAACTAATCAATCAAACAACGATGATTATAAAGAACGGGGGCGGTGTTCTCGAAGGATTCAATATAACGATGAATAGGTCAGCATTAATTAACTCCGTTTTGTCTTCTGGCTTAATTCAATCTGTTGCAGGTGGTCTTTTACTAGATGATGAAAATAGAGACTTTCTCGCAGATAAGGTGGGAAACATACTTCGAAAATATGCTGGCATAACCAAGCTTTTAGTTGGTATAGGAAATGGTAAAAAGCTCACTATAGACTACACTTTCGATACCTTACTTCATACCAAGACGAAGAACCCAAAATATCAATACATGAATGAGGGAAAGCAAGTCGTACTTAATGCAAGAGATGGGAAATATGAGGGAAGCTTTCAGACCTTTATCAATAACCTTGTGAATACCGTCGTACAGTCACAGGTGGTAGGTGAGTCCTTGGATGATATACTAGTGGCTTTAAACAGATCCGAAATAATTATACCCATAGTCAAGCAAGTTATGAACGACACAAAATTAGGTGATATGGCAAAGTATATCGGTACACAACTATATTACAATGGAGCTTTCGATGATTTTGACTTGAATAAGTATTTTGTGATAGCAAAAAAGAGGCATATACTATCAAATGGACTACAGTATGTTTTGACTGATCCGAAGTGGTCTCCTGGAGTGGCCAAACTTCTCAAAAAGATGGAAGATGATGGTGTCTACGATGACGTTGAAACAAACCTTTACGGTCCGAACAAAAAATAACGCTTCATATTGTAACTATAAATAATTTGTTTCTCTTCACAAAGTAATTAATACCATGACTACAACACGTATCACACTGTAAATATTGCCATCTTATCGGAACACTCACTTTCAACTCAGACAAAGTTAAGGAATTCGAAATAACTAAGAACGGAACTTTTCATTTATTTACAAAACAAAGTAGAATACAACAAAAACCCAAATAAGTTCACCAAAAATCTTTTTCTAAGGTGATAGAACCATAAACAAAATCATATACTTTTAAAACTTCAAAGACGTCATAATACCATAACCAATCGTTATCACACAAACGTAAGCAATAATTGATGCTGGAACACCCCTGGTAATAAAAGTGTTGACAGTTAAATATCGCTTGCCCACTTCATCTGTCATACTTATAGCTGTGACGTTAGGGAACCCAGAGGTAGGCAAACCCATAGCAGCTGAAGCGATTAATGAAGCTCCCATCACCAAAATCAACGGATGAGGAGTGGGTAACTTATCACCAACTTCTTTCACCAATGGAATTATGATTAAGGCAGCAACAGTGTGAGAAACGAATGTGGCTACAACTAAAATCAAAGCACCAAATATAACCATGATAACGAAAACGTTAAAGTGCTCAATTTTGTGTTGTAAAGCTGTTGCAATTGTCTTCAATAATCCGGATGAGCTTACAGCTTTACCTAAGGCAATACCACCCATTGCTAACAAAACAATGCTCCAAGGGAAATTATTCAAATCATCTGTGTTCAACAACCCTGTCCCAAAGAAAAGAACTATAGGTATAATAGATATGATACCTGAATTTCCGAAAGCACCTTCAATTTTAGTCAAGAGACACCATAACAAAATGGTAGCAATAGTGACGACACTGATATAAATTTGCTTCATTGTGAATCTCTCTTTTATAGGCTGGTATGCTTTAATTTTGACTGTATTGATCTTGAAAGTCAAGAACAACTCTACCCAAATACCTAACATCGCGATGATAGAAACTGGAAGTGCAACGGCGAACCACTTACCCCAACCTGGATTGGGAACCATTGATTCTATGGCAACCATATTCTGAGGAGAAGCAATGGGAGAAGCCATACCTGCTACATTGGATGACAATGCAATACCCAAAACCAAGGCTTTTGCAAAGGGCGAGTCAGTTGGAATTGTACGTAAGACGGGTTGAATCAATGAAAAACATAAGACAGGAGCTGCAACGTTAGAAATCCACATAGACAAGAATAAAGACACACTCATAATGGAAATCAAAACATTTCTAGGCTTAGTGCCGGCCACTGCCAAGATGTAAGAAGATATAATTTTTGCGATGTTGTATTTTGATAAGGCTGCAGCCAAAGTAAACCCACCTAAGAGCAACATAATGACAGAGGACCACATTGTACTCAAGATGTAGGTAGCTGCATCGACACCTCCCATATGCCCATTTCCATCTTCCTTCTTCAAAACTTTACAGACGACCACTAAAAATGGCACAAGCATTGCAGTAATATATAACGGCATTGCTTCTGAAGCCCAAAGCATTGCAGACGCTACTAACACCGCAAGGCAACGATGCTGTTCGGGATCATTGAAAGTTTTAACACACATCAACACAATAAATACTACTGCAGTAACTAAAAGTTTTACTATCTGCCACGTTAATAAAAAAGCGGGAACTTCAATACTGCTGCGATTGAAAAGCCTTATGTTCCAAGGTAAATCCATGGTTCTCATCAGTATTTTCATCATGTTCACAGATCCTTCGTCGCCCATTTTCTTGGACTGCGTTGCTTCTTTATCCAAGTTCAAATTATATGATCTCTTTTCTAAAGAGAGAAGATCTTTCCAAACAGTGTTCCTCTCCCACACGATGTGATCCCTCAAGTGGGATTTGAGTTCGTTGCGAATAGATTCAAGATCTTGCAAAGTAGTTTTGGATGATAATCTACCAGAAAGTAGGGTATATACCTTCACGACTTCGTTCAACTTTATATCGACGCTAGCTATGGTAATGGGGCGGAATATTTTTGAGTTACATGGCAAATAGTTGTCTATGAAGTCTCTTTTGATATTGTAGTTGCAGGTCTTATCAAACTTCTTCGTGATCTTCGTGAAACCGATTTTGTTGAGCTCGATGAAAGACTTAAGTTCTGACAATGATATGAATAAGTTGACAGACATTTTTCTGAGAGTGATCTTCTTTTGCTCCTTCACGTTGATGTCGGAGTGACCCAATAATGCAGAGTTTTGGCTATGGTTTTCGTCGTCATCTTCGTCGTCGTCAGAATCCTTTTCCATATCGTACTGATCAGAAAAGTGTCTCTCAGCATCATGATATTCGGATGTCTCGAAACGTTCCAACCCACTGTATAGCGACAGATGTGATGCTGCGCGGGATATCATCAGTTTTCCCAGAGCGTCAATGGATGCCGGATTATGTGACTGTTGAAATGCAGATGTCGACTTGAAGAGACTGTTTATGTCAATCTTCTCCCTCTCTAAGTCCTTCATTAAATTCTCGTAGTCTCCAAACACATCTCGCTCTTTCACAAGATAAAAGTCATTGATCTTAGCTAACTCACTCAAGAGCAGCTTAGTAAAGACTTTTAGCGGGTCAAAATTATCTGATCTAGGGTCTTGATAATTACTGCTTTCGTCAAAGCTGAACAAGGTCTGCGCATCCATGTCCACCGTGAACGTCTCCGTTGAGCCCTTTTTGTCATCATCCACACCCTCTAAAAACTGCACCGACGACGAGCCAACCTGTTTTTCGTCATCTTCTCCAACTCGGCCTTTACGGAGTCGACTCATAAACCGACTTGAAAACTTTTTGTCATGCTCTCTAGTACTCTCTCTGTTGTTAGTCTGTTCTCGCAATTGCTCCACCAAATCGCTGACAGTCATAGGGTCCGACAGCTTTAATTCGAACCCTCCATCTTGAGGATGTGTCCTCAACTGGTCCTGTTGAAGCCTGTAAATTACCTTCTTTAAGCCGGAGTAATTGATATAATGATCTGACCATTCTGGTACTGCATTAAATTTCAATGAGTGGGAAAACTTCATTAAGTCTAACGGTCTTCTCTATTTCGAAACCTCGTGTGACAAGATACTGGATTAAGCAATATGAAATCTTCAACTAAAACGAACTATAATTTCTTGTCAAACTAAGAATTTTAGCGTCTAATTAATCTCTACTAGCACACGTGTGCCTATAATTTAGATGAGTAGTGCACATAACTAATATTACTATGGGGCCTAGGAAGTCTAACAAAAAAAAAAAAAAAGAAAGAAGAAACGGTCGTCCGACCAGAAAAAAAGTAGTCATAAGATACATAACATTTTAGGAGACATTTTCATATGTCGTTTTCTTTATCGCGACATAGTGACAAGTTTTCTTTCGAGGAAGCCACAGTCGAAAGAATAATGTCTTAACGTTTATTTCCTAGCTTCACCTTTGATTTATTAAGCTAGTAACTCACATGAGTACATAAGAGAGGGGATGTCGTATGGAACCAATATCCACGAAGGTGAGTACGTATCCATTCCGTCTAGACTTCCATTACCTATTACATGTCGATCAGAAACCGAGTTGGCGCTAGACGACAGCGGCAGCGGCAGCGGCAACAGTGTAAATGGGACGAGAGAAAGTAGCAGTACACAAAAACTTCCTAATCTCGTACACAAGTGGTCGCATACGCATTCGATTCTCTGCGTGCTTCCGGCACCGTCCAAGAGTGTCATTTTCTGCGGAACGCAGGATAGTAAAGTGTTGGTGTTTGACGTGATCGATTACAGTCTCAAATATGAAATCAATTGCTGTGCGCACAAGAGCGAGTCTGCGTCTGTATTGTGCTTGACGATGGACAGGTCTGAGCGGTTTTTGTTCAGTGCGGGATCAGACTCTTTGGTCAAAGTCTGGGACATCAGCCAGGTGGAAAAGAATCCCGAGCGCATCCATTGCAGCCATGTTGTGTACTCGCTTGTTGACATTGGAGACATTTTTTCCATCTTATGGTCAGATACCCTCTCCACGCTATTCATTGGTGCACAGAATGCATCCATCCTTTGGTGCAAATTGCATTTGCATTCCTCCAGCGACTCAGAATCCCACTTCACCTTACACAGACTCCCCAATTTTCGGTACGACAAGTTCTTCGACTCGAAGGGCCCGGGAGGCGCCATTAACAACCTACAAAGTAAGCATCAGCTATTGCGGACGACGTCAATGAACTCTCCAAACGAGAGAAACAGATCAAAACTCATCGAGATTCGCAATGAGGACATTGTGAGGTTTGCACATCACGGTTATGTATATTGTATGGAATGGCTTGATATACTGAAAAATCCACAAGACACTTCGGAAGGGTCATCCATCGAGCAGACAGAACAACGTTTAATATCAGCTGGCGGTGATGGTCTAGTTATCATTTGGGACATTGTTACTACTCCGGATGGAATTTCAATAGTTAAGGTCAAAGAGCTTAACAATGATGAATCTGTTTTATCGATGTCTGTGCAAGACAGATGTCTTTACGTCGGTCTATCCGACCCCCGCATCAATGTATGGGACCTTTCGACTTATCAGTTGGTGAGATCGATTCAATTCAAGAAATCACAACAATTGACAGACAGTTATGACGAGGTCCTAAGCCTTGGGATATATAATCATTGCATTTTCAAAGCATCGAATTTGGGAGGCTTGTACAAGTTTACTTTGGGCACTGCTGCATCAGGTTCTCATCTCGATGATGAAGAAAAAAATATAGAAAGAAACTCCACTGTTTACATTGATGATAGTGATGATGAAAACATCAGTAAATGGTCCAAAACCACTACAACTAACGAAGGAGGCGTGTTAGCGGTGAGAATTTTCACTTCCAAATCCGGAGTGACTTATTTAGTTTCAGGAGGTCATAAATCATTATGTTTATGGGATATAAGTAACATTGGCGAGAGATCTGCTGAGGCTCATCCCGACAAGAAAATCGGAAAGACGGCTGACAATGATGCTCTTTTAGAGTCTTTGAGAGAATTCATTTCATACCAAACGGTTCTGAAATTCCCATCTCTCTACTTGGATGATTCTCGTCGTTGCTCGCAGTTCTTGTCTCAATTACTAATGAGTTTGGGAGCTTCGAAAACAGAACTTCTTGCTGTCAATAATGGGAATCCTGTGGTATACTCATGCTTCAAAAGGAACAAGTTTAGTTCAGCTCCAACCAAAAGATTACTTTGGTATGCTCACTATGACGTTGTTGACGCTGCGAGAGACAGTAAGACTTGGACCACAAATCCTTTCACATTGACAGCTCGTGATGGTAACTTGTACGCGAGAGGAGTTTCTGACAACAAGGGACCCACTTTAGCAGCCATTTATGCCGTTTCTGATTTGTACCGTCGTAAAGAGCTCGGGTGTGATGTTGTATTTATAATTGAAGGTGAGGAGGAATGTGGATCTATTGGCTTTCAGGATGTAATAACTGAAAACAAGGCGCTTATAGGTGACATTGATTGGATAATGCTCTCAAACTCGTATTGGCTAGACGATGAAACACCTTGTCTTAACTATGGTTTGAGGGGTGTTATCAATGCCTCAGTAAGTGTCAAGTCTAACAAACCAGACAGTCACTCAGGAGTTGAAGGTGGTGTACTGAAGGAACCAACAATGGACTTAATACAGTTGTTGAGTCAATTAGTAGACCCTATAAGCAACACAGCTTTGATCCCTAAATTTTATGATGATGTCCTACCATTGAGTGAGAACGAAATTGCAATATATCAAAAGATAGAAGATGCTTTCAATAAAAACAATAAGCGAAACCAAGATTTGAACACTTTGATAGCTAAGTGGAGAAACCCATCATTGACTATACATAAAGTAAAAGTTTCTGGCCCCAATAATGATACAGTCATTCCTCAGCTTGCAACAGCATCAATATCTGTTAGGATCGTGCCCAACCAAAACCTTGAAAAGATAAAGGCGCTTTTAGTGGAGAAGTTGGAAGGCGACTTTAAAAAATTCAGTTCACCAAATAAATTACTGATTGACATTTTTCATGAAGGTGAACCATGGCTTGGAGATACAAACAATCTCATATATCAGATACTTTACAAGAAACTCAAGCTACATTGGGGCCCGGGAACACCTGAACCGTTATTTATTAGAGAAGGAGGAACCATTCCTTCGATCAGATTTCTCGAAAAATGCTTCAACGCACCTGCTGCCCAAATACCTTGTGGCCAGTCTAGCGACAATGCACACTTGAAGAACGAGAAGTTGAGGCTCATAAACCTCTTCAAGTTGAGAAGTATTCTTTTCGACACTATAAAAGAATTGGGTGACACAGAGTGAAATGCAGAACTGAAAACCTGTAAAACTAGACCACTATCATATAACCAATGCATTAATTTTCTCCTTGAAAGACTTGTTTTTATAGCACACTCTTTCGATACTTTTGTTGTACATTAAGAAATTTATCTGCTGTACGCCATGTACTTTTTCTTCGTTGAGGCTCAAATCATCCGAATTAATAGCCTCACCCAGACCTAGCTCATAATCTTTATCGTACCAAAGCCAAGAGAAAAAAGAAGGTTTCTTCATTTGCCCCTCTACATTTTCCATGTGAAGTGTTCCTGGTTCAAATGAAGTAAGGCTGGGACTTTCCACAGAAGAAAAGACACTAGAACTATCGCGGGATAGTATTGACTTAACAGTTTCTGAACTTGGCAATGAGCTGACAATTTTGCCGTTAGTTTGCGCCTGTTCGACTATCTCCGGTGTTGTGTATGCCTTGTTTATTCTCGACAAATACGATATAAGCTCTTCGGCATGCACTCTATCTTTATACGATACCCTAACGTGGTGAATGTTGAAAATGTCTTGGAAAGTTTTTTCCAAAGCATAGTTATGTGGAACGTACTGGTCAAACAAGATAATTCGCCCCTCCATGTCTTTTTGCACACAGCTGTGTAGGGCAAAAGAAATAGTTGTTCTGCTCACACAAAACAAAAAAACGTTGGTGAAAAACGATTGGAACTTTGCCATTTCATCTATAGGTATTTGCTCAACGTCCTTCTTGTCTAGTATAATGACATCGGTTTCATCCAATGCAAAATATCTTAAAACCAAGAGTATGTCATTACTTTCCCTTGTGGTATCGTTGAGTAGCACTAAGCTCTTACCTTTTAGCACAATATGGGCATCGTCATATCGGAAGTTTATGTTGTAAACATCAAAAAGAAACAGATAGAAGGGTAGCATTATTTCCATCATAAAGCAGCAATCATGCAAGCCAACATTATCAGGAATTCTTATCAAAGTGCTACTGGCATCGTGTATCTTGATGTAATCTTGAAGTCCTCCGTCAATGTTATAACCATATTCATAATGCTTTTGACACTCATGCACTGTGAAGATGGAGTACGTTTCCTTGCTGAGTACCAAAATTCGTCGTGAAAGATACTGACAATGTATGCATGGAGGTGCGCTTTGCTGAAGACAGGTAGAATACGGAAAGACCAAGTATTTGTCGTTTTTCCTCCTGGCACTGGAAGAACTGTAATTCGAGGTTGAGTATATCCTACCGATGATCTTGTTACATGGGACAACGTCGTATCCAGGATTATGGTTATGGTCTTTGAGAAGCTCAAAATCTTTCTTGAAATTCACTCCAACCATTTTCACTTTGAGAATAGCATCATTTTTGCTTTTACTGTCATTTATCAAGTCCTTGGAATATTTTAATGACTCTACCACTTTTAGTTTTCGGTGGTCGAATACCTTCTTAATTGGTAAACTATCTATATTTGTAGCTTTGATCCCACCTCCTAGTGCTGGAAGACTGGATGTCTGTAACTCTTCCATCGTTCAGTCGGCGTCGACTTATGATCTCATGTAATGAATAAAGCTCAGTCGGCTAACAAAAAGCCTAATATAAGTATCATTTCTTCTCCTTCTTCACTTGCAGGAGATGCTTGATTCCAGAAAAGCACATTCAAGTACTCAAAGTTGTTCGATGTAAGTTCATGCACTATTCACCCAATTTTAACTGAAAGGTGCACAACTCCCGAAGAGTTGTGAATGAAAATTTTTTATTTAGTCCTGTTCTGCTCCTGTCAACATATCGGTTGGCAATGTTCCAGCTCGATGACAGTGCTTTGATATGTTCCGTATATTTCGAGAAAAGGGCATTTGCAACTAAGCCGCAACACCCCACGAAACCAAATGTTGGCAATACATACATAGGCGTAGTAAAAGAATATATAAAGGGCTACATACCAACAGTTACTGAAGCGAGTAGATGAAGGTTTTTATGGTTATGTCAACTTTGAGAGGATTTATCCTCTTGCTTTTGTTGTTTGCCAAGACTCGCCTTCTTCTGTCTCTCTTCTTCATCTAAAAGCGATAGACGTAACGCTTCTTCAATCATTCTATCTTCCATTGTTTGTAAATGACCATTATAGGTACCGCCCTGAGTATTTTCAGCGTGATTATTAGATGAACCTCCTCTTGAAGTGTTGGTATTGGGCCCGTATTGATCTTGGTTGATTATGAGATTAGATGCATGAATAGCGCTAGCGGTCGCAGCTTTTCTAGCTAGCTTGTTTCTGGCAGAACTGAGCTTCTGTTCCCAATCGGGGCGGATGGTATCCACAGTGATTACACCAGGAGTGTCAGAGGAAACCGACATTCTTCTTTTCGGCTGATGAGGCTTTACGTGCAACAAATCACGATGCTCTGACAGGGAAGAAGGGTCCTCCTCGTTCTGGTGTTCGGGAATAGGTTTGAATGGTAGCGTGTAAGAACTGGGTTTCGTTCCATCGATTCCGCAGCGGAAGTCTGATGGTGGATCATAAGTAACCCCGAAATCAGGCATCGCGCAGTAAGGGCACTGCGCTGGCTCTGATATCAAAGTATGAGGCAAAGCGTCTGAAGACTCCTGGTTGGAGATATCGTCATGAGGAGGGTGTGGATCCAATCTTTTAATTTGCACAAAGCATTCCGTGCAAATAGGCTGGATACAGCACCGACTAATATTGAGGTAAGGGGGATAATACAAAAAGCAGATTGGGCATTCAGACGCCTTGCGGTATAACTTCAAAAGTAAGTCTTTCGAGGGAATATCGGGCGAGAAATCGGCACTGCCGGTCTTGGCCTTGAGTTTTTCGTCGTAGAATCTGGCTTCTTCCTCTTTCTGTGTATCCTTCACTCTCTTGAGCAAAGACTTGAGCTTCGCTTTCTGTTCTTGTCTCTTGTAGAAGTTTTGCGACTTGTGGATCTTGTGATTGTCCATATCATCCTCCTCTACATCTGAGTATGCGGTCTCTATTGAGTGAAGCGTGGCCTGCGATAAGATGATGATCAACTCCTCATCTGACCAGTTCTCGCTGAAGTCTTGAAGGGGCGTGTAGAACGGTGCCAACTGTCTCTTGATGATGAGATTCCGAACGATTTCTGTGTCGTAGTCCAAGTTCGATTTATACGTCCCATAAGGAGCTAAATAGCCGCCGTCCACATTTTCCGTGAATCTCACAATCAAATCATTGTAGTGGCTCTCTCTTTGCTTTTCCTTCTCTTCCTGTCTCTTTATCTTCTTGTTATCACCAAAGGGAGGGGCAAAAACACTGGAAGTGGTATTTCTTCTACCAGATCTCGTACTTAGTGACTCTGAGTAGCCACCTGAGGATCCTGATGAGTGTGTATGGGATCTGTTTCTGGTCTCTTTTGTTGGAACATTCCCCATGGCTCGACTATCTCCTAGATGAACTTACCATCAAACGTATTGACCTTGAGCTATACTATAACACTATTAATATTTCCCCATAGTATCGTTTGACTCAAAATTGCTCCTATAATATAAAGTCGTGTATCATTACAAATATATTTAGTCTATCTATACTATTCGTTCTTTATTCCCAAGCCTATACCTATGCCTATCATCGTTAGAGCAATGGCTAGCCATAGTAGGCCCACTGCCAAGCTGATGATCTTTTGAGTTGTCGAAAAATTTTTGTAATTTGGTGTAACCAAAAGATATTGCAGCTGCAGTTGATGATATGAGAAACGGTTCTTATCAAAGAAGCCGAATGTGATTAGAAGGTATACGGGAGGAACGATCAAGCCCAAGATCATGAAGCACAAGAAGGTAGTCCAGCTGTGGGTGGCGGACCTTTCAAGGTAGCCGCGCTTCTCCTGATGAGGGCCTTTTTCGAGATCAACAGAACCAGACGAAGCAGTGTAATAGTTGTTGTAGTTGAGGTTGCTCAACATACGTTCGTGGGATGTGTGCCTCGAGACAGAGTCACGTAGACGCGAGTTGTGGGAGGGCTTTTTGACCACGCCGGTAGTATTAAAACGGGTCAGCTTGTCCTTTTGATCGTTCGTAGCAGGTTGTCCCTGGTGCGACTTTAGGCAGGAGCCTATGGGAGTAACCGGTCTGCTTGAAGGGCTATTGCTGCTGGGTTTCGATGGGACGTAGTTCGGGGAGGCTGTTGAAGATGCATAACTTTTCGGTTGTGAATTCGAGGACGAACCTTCGGAGTCAGAAATGGGGGGTGGCAGGTCTATTATATTTTGCATTCTTGAGCTCAAGGAGTCATGAGTGTCCAGCTGGGGTGCCCTGTTTCTTGTGTCTTTTTCGTGGACTTTGTAAAGCATTACGGGAAGGTCACTATTAGAATCAACGCCAGCAGTGAGTCTGTATTGGTCTTTGGTACTTCTTGGTACTCGTGATATAACTGGCTCGTAGCTGTTCCGAGTAAACAGCACTTCTTTACCTTCTCCAAAGTAGGCCTCTAACTTGCTGAGCAATTCTCCTGAAGAAAGTGAGGACCGATAAGTGGTTTTGCTCTTTTCACTATTATCTAATGCAGTTTCATCGAAGTCGATGGAGTTTGTGTTCAAAGTAGCTTTCTCCTGGGTGTCTTGCTCCAACACTCTCTCCAGTATGCTCGTTTTGCTAAAATCACCAGTGTTATTATGGGCCTCACCACTCTCCAAAGTTTTATTGTTGGTATCAACCACATCAAGGTTGAGAATAGGGCCTTGAAGGGCATTGAATGGTGAATTGCTGTTGGACACGTTGGGTTCAGGGTACTTATCTTCGTTTTTCACGCTCTCCAAATCTGAAAATGTGGTGAGATTAGAAAATGAAGTATTTTTGAATCCATCGACGTTGGAGGAGGTACTTATGATCTTACTTCTATCAATCTTGCGCCTTGTTTCTCGGTTACCAGACAAAATTTTATCGCCGCCTTCCAAAATACCACGATGAGATCCTCGTGTTGAAATCTCACGACTTGCTCTTGCTGACGCAGTATTAGAACTCCCTCCTATGGAAGGTGATTTCAGAGACGAGGATGAACGTTTGGAGTTATTCAAAGCCAGATTCGATTGCAGCGATGATTCATCAAAGTTTTCTATAAACACAAACTGGGGTTGATTAGTAGAGGCTCGTTTCATCGATTTGGAGACTCTGTATTCATCGAGTATTGAGTTGATGGAGTCTGCGTCGTATTCATATGCTGGTTTAAACTGATCGTTTTCGGAGGACGTATCAGCAAAGTCTTCTAGAGTCGTAGGAGTGACTTTTTTTGAGATTGCCGAGTTGAAGTCTTGATCTAATAGATCATCTGAAGTCGCATTGGAAGAAAACGAGAGCTTCGATTTGATAAGTTTGGTGCTGAATAAGGTATTAATTCCAGAACTAGACTGCTTATTGACAGACGCTGGTGGTGACATCTGAGGTGCGATTTGAACGTCTTTTGGCCTCGAGACAGAGTGAAGCTCACTGCTTTCGGGTATACTCTCAACTGAGGTTGTGGAATGTCTGTTTTTCCATATTGTTTTGAGGGACTTGCTGGGAGATCTTAGCTTTGAAGCAAATTCCTGACTTTCTCTAGCTTCCTCATCCTTGTCTACTGACGAATCGTGGATGCTAGCCCCGATGTTCATACTTGGTATCCTCCCTATTTGTAGCTGCTGGGAAGTGTCATCCAAAGCAAGATGCTTAGTACTCTGTAGTGGGTATCAAAAATCACAATGATTGAGAAGAAGAGCCTATCTTTTCTTTGGTGATGAAGTCTATTGTAGCCAGACTTCTTTCCAAGCCCATTGCGTGTGTCTTGGTATGGACTATTGTTGATGTTTTCATATTTCCTAATCGGGATATATAATAGACATAGCAGTTTTGTGTCACTTTCAATCTTGAAAAAAAAAATCTTGCTAGAGTTTCTGATCTTGACACCGCCAGAGCGGAATGGCATTCCAGTCGCCCTGATCCGACATCGTAAAGGCTTCTCGCAATCAGACTAGCATAACCCCGCAAATCCGTATTTTGTACCGTCAGCGGAAGAAGCAAACGCGGATTCTCTTATCTTTTTTTTTCCCACACCTCCCTGCAACTCCTTTGCAAGGCTTTTCACCAAATGGAAGCAGACTGTGACCGGCCTGATCTGGTGCAAGCTTGCGATTGCGCTTAGTTTTCAAATTCCCTCCTGCTTTTCACCTAGTATTCCACTTAAAACGCCTCTTCGCCGCTAAATTGTAGCTACAAGAAGCCTTGTGATCCTGGTCACGATGCCCGGTGTTGGTGTGTTAAACTGTTTGCTAGTGAGAGTGCTAGAACTTTCGAGCGTTGAAATGTCCTGGTGACCTGGTGTTCGGGTGTATCCCACTCTTGTTCTTCCTTGTCCGACGCACTCGCAAAATAGGCATCACAAGGCCCGGGACGTGCCTGGGCGGTAACGAAAAAAATAACCTTTGTATTTCATCCTGATGCTGGGCCGCAAAGGCACTCTTATGCCTGTTCCAATCCACCTCTGTCTTTGGCCAAAAGACCTGGAGTTATACACTATTTCATCCTGCACACAAGCAAAAGAAGAAGAAAAAACCCCCCCAACGGTTCTCTCCCTTATTTCCGTCTCTCTCTTTTCCTGCTCCCAGTGCCCGACGCTCATCGCTAACCATCCTAACTATTTAAGCAATTTCGGCACCAGTGCTTGTTTTCTTGGTACGTTTGCCAATGTCGTCCACCTCTTGCTCCACAATCTCGATCCTTGCTCTCTGTCGTGGTCAAATCGTGGTGATTTCCTATTCCAACCCACTTTCTCGATGTTTCCTGATTCAGCGTCTTAGACAGCGTCCAGATCAATATTTATTCATTTCCTAACGCAGCCTTGCTACTAAAAGTAAAAGGAAATGCCCATCTGTCAATGCAACTAATAAACTAAATACGTAATAACTTCTGGTTTAATGGCCCCTGCTGGCCAATGAGCGGGCCTCAAATGATCCATTCAAGCACCGCAATATTTATGTCTGACTTTTCAAATCGTACTCTCAGCTGAAAAAGCCACGTTAAAAATGGGAACATCATCAAAACGCACTACTCACATGCTAAGGCTTGGACACTCCGATTGTTAGGAACCTTTGATGAATTACATTAATGCCATGTCGTAATTGTAAGCATATCAATTATGGTGATAGAATGAAAAGTTTTCTGCTACAGTGAAAAAGATGAGCATTCTAGTGCGTCATCTCAACGGTTTGTTCTGTTCAAGTGAAGAGGTGGAAAAAAAGACGAAGACGAAACCAAAACGACCTGGTTCGCAACACGAAGGGAAGTAGCATGAGAGCAATTTAGGTTGGAGCAACATGTGGAATAACACATGATGTGCCCCGTAGTAGATACTGCTGGGTCTAAAGTATTGTAGTGCTGAGAATATATTGTTATTGAAACCAGCCAGCATAGTACCCTCTCGGAATGGGTTAGAATAAATACATCCCCCGGAACTGGTTCCGCAGGGCAGAATTTTTTTTCAAAATTGCCCTCGGAAATAGAGTGATCGAAAATTTTGTGAGCCATTCCGAGGCGGGAGCTTTAAATAAACCGGCACCCCCTTTAAAAACTCAGCACTTTTGACAAAATCAAGAATTGAATTATCCTCTTTTTCTTTCTACTTATCAGATTCAACAGAAGTTTAAGATGCAATTCAAGAAGATTTTGGCCGCTTGCGCCTTGACTGGATTCGCAGTTGCAAACAGTAAGTAAAGCAGAGAAGGCACCGGTTTTAGAGAGGGTGAGAAAGCGGGATGTGATAGATCGACACCCTGAACAGGGGAGTTTTTTTTGTCGAGCAAAAGACGATTTCTTCGAGGTTGGACTCTTGCACAGCGGGGGCCAGCACAGGTGTGGTGGGTTTTCACCGCTGCAATGAGCTGGGACTCGGGGTTGTCAGGGTGGTGTCTGAAAATTAGCCGCCGGCGGCTAATTTTCAGACGCCTACCACAAGGAGGACCCGGCACGAAGCAGTGGGATCACTCTCGTCGGCGAACAAGAAAGCGAGCGGTTGTGGAAGGCGCCGATCTGGGGGTCATCGTCGTGGTCGCTGAAAGGGTCTTTGGCAGACGTCATTGTAGTGGGCTGGCGAAACCGAGAAAAGAAGTGTTTTGAGCACGCACTCTCTAATGGATGCCCTAAATACGAAGCGAGCGAAAAGAATAATGAAGAATACTAACCGTTTTTTTAGACTCTACCTTGACTACAAACACCCCACAGGTGACGAAGGCATGTTCGTTCTCGGACTTCACAGCTACCAAGACTGACCAAGTTGCTCAGGTGGCTGCTTGTGCCACTGCAGTTGGTGATATCACCATCTACGGTTCTGGTATCGGGGGTACTCTTGATTTGACTGGGGTCAAGGAAGTGTACGGAAGTCTCCATGTGCAAAATGCCTCTCAGGTTGAGACTTTGAACGCACCAAACTTGCAATTAGTTTCCGGCTCTTTTGAGTTGATTGGAAACACCATTTTGTCTAGCTTGAACTTGGCTCAATTGACCACCGTTGGTACTTTGACCTTTGAGCATTTGTACGCTTTGGAGAAGACTGGTTTGACTTCAGGTATTACTTCTGCTGAATCCATTATCATCTCTGATACCAGTTTGACCTCGTTGGACGGTATCAATGTCTACAAATTGAAGGTTTTCGACGTCAACAACAATGGAGACATTGCCAAGGTTAACTCTGGTTTGCGTCAAGTTACCGACAGATTGTCTCTTTCTTACAACGCCGAGAAGGTTGACGTTGTTTTCGACCAATTGACCACCGCCAACGACGTCTACTTGCAATCCATCAACTCGTTGTCCGCCAACAACTTGTCTACCATCAACGGTTCTTTAACCTTGCGTGACAACAACGTCGAGAAGGCTCAATTCAAGTCTTTGAAGAGTGTCTCCGACTCTGTCACCATTGACGGTAACGACGACTTGACCCAGCTTGACTTCCCTAAGTTGGAGAAGATTGGTGGTGCTTTGAACATTGCTGACAACCACGACTTGGAATCCTTGGATGGTCTTGCCAAGTTGAAGTCCATTGGTGGTTCTCTTAACATCACCGGTAAGTTCAACAATGTTTCCTTTGACTCTTTAGAAAAAGTCTCTGGTGCTTTCCACTTCACCTCCGACGGTGATGTCAGCTGTAAGAAGTTCAAGAAGGTCAGCGTTCAAGGTAAGTCCAAGTGTAGCGCTGCCACCTCTTCATCTTCTTCTTCTAAGAGCTCCAAGGACTCCAAGGACTCCAAGGGCTCCAAGGAAACTTCATCCTCTTCTGACTCCAAGTCCAGTTCTGACTCCAAGTCAAGCTCTTCTTCCAAGAAGTCTGAAGCTTCTTCCACCAGCATGAGATCGGCTGTCCAATTGTTCACAGTGGTCACCGGTTTCTTTGCTATTGGTGTCATTGTTTTTTAATGGACTTAGCACTCTTTAATTGATGGTCTTACAAGGTCTACATTGGGAAGTTTAATCTAATAATCAAACTTCGAAATCGTTACATTCTCCTTGGAAAGAACCTTACAAAGACTAAAAGTTGGAAAAACATTAACATTTGACAATTCTCAACCGCAGTTATTTAGTTTCGATGTTTATAATACAGATATATTTTAATACTTTGTTTCCATTTTCATCATCATTTGGGTTGAAAAAGCTGATCAATGGTGTAGTTTTACTTTTGTACTCGCACTTTTATAAGCTTTTTTATTAATCAAGTAATTTTTAAATAAACTATTTAACCGTAAAATAACATTTTCTTTATAGTTGAGTTATAAGATGAAGTTGTTTCTCATATCAGTTGTGCTCTCACTTCTTCATTTAGTTTATGGTAAAAACGTTATGAATTTGGAGAGTTTCAGGGAAGCTGTTCAAGAAGAATCCCATGAAAAGAGGGATTTGGATCAAGCAACGAATCCCGACTACAATTTCAAAGGACAGTCACCATTCACTATCCTTACCCAAGATTTCCACAAAAATAATCTTGAGTCAATATTGCCTCAAGTCCAGACCATTTCCATCTTTGCCGGGTACGTTAGAGATAATGCAGATTTGGCCGTTAGGACAGCAGACTCCAAGCAAAGCATCATATTTATTGCCCCCATGAATGATGCCATAAGCAGCAAGCTTAGCGGGAAGAAGCCATGGGAGTTCCCCAATGAGTTGAAAGGAGATGAAAATGATGATGACTTGATAAATAAGAACCTCCGTGCATTTGTTGACGGTCATACGGTTCTTGACTTTGAAAGCTCTTTTGACATTCAGAGCAATGCCCTCAAGAGTAAGTTGGCGGATGGAAGAGAAATTGGATTCTCACAAGGTAAGAGCGGTGAAATCCACTTACAAGTTGAAAATGGTGAATGGATCAAGGTTCAAAGTATGAAGCAGGTTAATAATGGGTATATTTTCGTTATTAATGAAGTATTAGTGGGGCCAAAATGATGTTACTAAATCAGGCACCGGTGGGTCTTGATGGGTTTTTTTTTCTTTTCTTTAGGTATTTAGTTCTTTTTGCGTTACAACCTAGTGTTATGATACATATGAAGTTATATAATGAATGTTGATGATAGGCTATCATTGGTTTTTAGGTGCTAGCAGTACGCGGAGTTCAATCACAATTTGCTTACTTCTAAGTATAATGTTTATTCAATTTCAGTATTTATAAGTATTGATACGAATAGCGAGTCTAACATAACTTGCAACTTGACAGCTTTTAACTTTAGTTTAGTTGTCAAGAGTGCTTATACCCGTTTCCTCTTGGTGCTGTCCTTGAACATCATATTCTGCTTTCCACTTAACCTTCAATGCCTTGTTAGCAGGGTTTTCTATGGAAAATTCCTGGGTCAACCCTTGGTTGCTGAATGCGTAAAGATTGTCAGTAGACTGTGGCTTCAAGTCTAACTTACAAGACTTGGGAACAGCAAGAAGAAACTTGAAGTTCGAAATTGTGGAAGCCTGAACATTGCTGAATGCAAATTTGCCACTATAGTTTTGGTTTGTAGACTGTTGATAAACTCCAATTTCGATTCTTAAGTTACTTGATTCATTTATGACTTTATAAGGTTTCGTTGCATTCGAGCTTTGTATCAGACTTGGAGTCGAGCCAGGGAAATTGAGCCCGAAAGGATCTAGCTGCTGACCTGCTGTGTTAGATTGAAGTTGAGGTGAAGGTGAGCTTAATCCTGACAACAAATCAAAGTCAGAACTAGCTTGCGGCTGAGGCTGCTTGATTGTAGTGCTAGGATTGTTTCCAAGAGTTATTGAACCACCAGTTCCAAACAAATTAGCATTGTTATTCTGAGCGTTATTGTTGGTACTATTTTGGTTACTGTCTGTAAACGCTAAATTGGAGAGTTCACTCAACAAATCATTGTACCCTTTGTCGTCACGGCCAGTAGCGTCGTTGCTTATGGGTGCATCATCGTCAAAGTCGATAAGATTCAATGACTGGTCATTGTTCTGATTGCCTCCCTTCACTTGAATTTTCGATGCTTGATCCAAGTTACCGTCCCTCAACAAATTGAATTTCTCAATCAAATGGTTCACGTTATCATTCAAGGCTAAAAGCTGATTGACTCTAGATTCGTCATCGTTTTCCTCTTCAATTATTTTAGTGATAATCGGCTGAGAGCTTTTAATAGACGAGTATAGCTCGATTAACGCTTCATTGGAATCGTCAATTTTTGCGTTGGAATTTTGGAGATTGTT
The DNA here is from genome assembly GCA_001600675.1 of Millerozyma acaciae. Classification (NCBI taxonomy): domain Eukaryota; kingdom Fungi; phylum Ascomycota; class Pichiomycetes; order Serinales; family Debaryomycetaceae; genus Millerozyma; species Millerozyma acaciae. The sequence goes on along the minus strand of BCKO01000002.1, from coordinate 952,162 downwards.
CAACATCTCTCCCAAAATCTCTGCCTTTCTTGTAAGCCTAGCAACATCATCGGTCACTTGTTTCTTATTCTCTTCGACACTGTCGTCTTTGAAACCAGCCATGATTTTCATCAACTTATTCGCCTCTTGCAAATCTCTGGGCTTTCCCCTTCTGATCAATTCCTGCAACTTTGCGCTATGAACTATTGACTCTTCCTTTTGCAAGTCTTCAAGTGACTTCAAGTTATCAGACGGATTCAAAACGGCAGCATCCTCGACCTTGACCTCAGGAAACACATATCCTTTACTCGATAATAACCTATGCATATCCCTGATGTAGCCAAAGTCCTCCTTGTACTTTGAAGTCTTGCAAATGGTTTGGTACCACTCTTCAATCTGAGCAAGGATCAACCGATGTACTCGATTGTACCGCAAAGGTGTTCTCTCGGGGAACTTCTTCACCAACTCGTTCAAAAACTCCTTTCGAGAGATTTGCAAGTGGAAAGGGTACCCACAGTTCTTGACCAAGTTATCTAATAAGGAAAGCGCCAATTCTGACGTTTGGGGGTCTCGTTGGTTTATCAACTTCACCACAGCTATAGCTGCTTCTCTAGGAGCTGAGCCTTGCTTAGCATTCACATAGTCACATATTTCCAAATTGAGCGCTAGATTGGGCTCATTCAACGATGGTCTACATGCCCGATCTTCATGGAGTGTTAGTAGCAATTCCAATCGTTATTGATATCGAATCCACCTATATTACTCGGTGTTTTCCCAAAGACTTACGTACATATTCTTCTCAATAATTTCGGATTGATCTTAGAAAGTGAATAGGAGTAGGATGATGAACTTGATGACATTTTAAGCTATTGAACTATTGTTCTTTGACATCAACGTTTGAAGGTTTCTAAACTTTATTTGGTGATCGTGTAAAAAAGCGAAATATATGAGTTCACAGAATATCATAGAACGATCATCCAAGTGAAGGAGCATGCAAGAACAGAAGGAGGACCAGAACGACGATCCGTTGTCATTAAAGGAACTAGCGTTGAACTTCGACTATCTTACATTCAAGATTCACGACAGAATTGAGTCGCTAGCGGAGGAAGTTTATGCTGCTGTGGAGAGAAAGCAGAAGATTATTGATAAGGGATACTTTCAGGAGATCAGGATGAACGAAAAGCTCGAGGAAAGTGACAAGTTGATTCGGCAATGCGACGAGTTGGAGCAAGAGTTCATGAAGATGGACAAGCTAGAAGAATTTGTGGCCGACTTCAAAATCAGATTGAACTACTTGGAAGAAGAGTTTGCAAAAATTAATTGATATAAAGTACCCATACAGTTACAAAGTGTCTAGTAAAAGCATTTCGTATACGTAGGAAGTGGCCTGGGAAGCCACTTTCATAGTGATTTGAATTCCAGTCGAATCAAACAGCATTTGTATGGTGGTAGCCCATATGCGGTTCCGCTACTTGCTGGACGCCGTTCAGCGTCGGCCTTGCTGCTTGGTGGCTCGGGTGTAGCTTGTCGTGTTTCTCTGGAGAGTATATGTCCAAGAGGTGCTTCTCTAGAAGTACAAAGTTCCGGGAATTACACTTGTACATGATATTGATCAAGTCACCAACAATTGGGATGAGCCCAATACCAAAGTCAAAAGCGACGTTGGCCATCATCCTCAGATGAAGCACAGATGGAAGCCCCCCTTCGATCTGCTGTGCCCTCTTAACAAGACCATAGGCAAAGTATAGCGCAATAACGTCTCCAACCCACGGAAGTAGCCCTATGATCCCGGCCCAGCCTAATCGAAAGCCGCAACAACTCAACTGTAAATCTAGTCTGTATGCTCTTTTTTTCACCGACTCTAAAATTTTACGTTCGTTTGGTGGAATATACGTAGGTAGCTTTCTTTTTCTTCTAGCTCCCTTTCGTTGGTAAAAATGCAACTCATTTTCGGGAATCTCTTCGAAATATGGGTCCTCAGTGGGACCCACGCTTGCGAGATGGTCAAGATTGGTCTGAAATTTTAGTACACTTTCACTTAACTACTCGTGTTTGATAGCATTACTTACTTTCTTGAGGAAGTATTGATATAACAAGTTAGACATCAAAGAGTGTTATTGATAGTAAATAGTGATTCCCGAGAATTACAGCCTGGTTTTTATAGTTATCGAGACATATCGAACTTCATTGTTTGCTACTCTGCGCATTACTGGATCATCACTTCGCCAAAATCCATCACTATCACAAGTTTTCTATATCGTAACGTACACAGGTAAGCTAGCAGTTGGTCTATTCGTTTATAAGCCTATTTATCTTGAATATTCATACTATATGTAGTTGCATTGGAATTGGATTAAACTTTGTTCTGCTTTTTCAACTTGGCGAAATACTCTTTTCTCAAGTTTCTCAAGTCTGGAGGTTGCTCTATACCCATATCGTCTCTGAAGTCATGGACGTTGGACTCCAAGATTTTCTCCCAGTAAACATTGATCAAAGGTTTGGAGTTCAAGCCGCTCTTAATGGCCCAAGGATAATATATCGTGTACAATCTTTCCTTCTGACTCTTTTTAAGGCGAAGGGGAGCAAACAAGGCTCCCAATCCTGACATTGGCATACCTATGTTCATGAATTCCAAGACTTTGACCGCTATTTCGCCCTCGATAATGATAGGTAAGCCGGTGATGGCATGGTAAAAATCGTGACACTCTCTGTATCTTTGATATATGTAAGCTAGTTCATCGTCGTCGATGTATCTGACAGGGACTCGTGTATCTGGACTAACGCCTTCACGCTCTAGCCATTTGACGTACGTTTTACCTATAGTGTCATCTGGAAGTTGCTTGAGGTGATCCAAATCCAACGAGGTGGATGTCATTCTTGGTCTTTCCTTCAAGATTTGCCGTCCCACAGGGTCTGAAAGCATCTGACGCTGCAAACGACGAAGAACCGGATCTATAGCCGTCGACTCGCCCAATGCCACTATGAACTCATTTCTCTCTGGGTGGAAGTAGGCACCGGCCGACGATCCTAAAAACATCAAAGCTTTTTCAAAAGTGTAGAGGGGAACATGATTAGGATAATTAGGCTCGGCTCTTTTGAAGTACTGACCACTATATTCGTCCTTTTTTGTTAACACAGAGTTGATATCCTTGTAATGTAGTTGTCCCTTTTCCATTTTACTAGCGAGCCTGTTGTTCTCATTGAAAATGAAAGACCATAAAGCAGAACCAACTGCAGTGAAAAATATGTTCCGATGCAGCTCTCGATTCACCCTCTTGATCGCATGGAATACTCGACTTTTACCCCCTATAGTTAGCATGAATAAGATAGTTAGATATCATTTAGTCTAAGACGATTTAAATCACAGCATTTAATACTTCAATTAGGTGCAGTATCCATACATTAGGTACCTACTAAGCTATATCGTTTTAGTATTAAGTATGACTAGATATCCTTTCTAAAAGGATACCGATGATTACGATGGATACCCCGAGAGCCGCCCAAGAGTTTTTGAATGAATTAGTGGACGCTTCAGATAGTCTTGCCTTTTCGTCGTCCTCCATCAAGTTTGAACCATTTCGATTATCACTCATAGTTTCTAGGGGAGTAGAAAGTACCGACTCCTTCTCGGCATTGGTGCTGCGTTCCACTTCTTGTTCGGTGTCTTTATTCACAGGGTGCAAAGATGGAGAAGACGCATTTTTCTTTTCGACAATGTTATTCTCAATGGACCCAGCCATGGGAATACCGTGTGCACTGTCTGTTTTGCACGACACATCTTGCACTCCAACTGTTGTGTTTACTAGTTGGGATGTCGGATCAGATTTTTTGTGAATGCCCGACGAGTCACCTAGAGGGTCTATCATCTGTTTTGTTGTATTTTGCTCTAAGTTCAAGTTTCTTAGTGGTAAGGCACTTTTGTTACTCTGATCCAAGATCTCGTTGGTGACATCTTTTGAAGTTTCGTGATTCTTTGCATTATGACTACTATCACTGCTGTTTTTCGCATGATCTAGAGGCAAAGGTCCATTTTTAGTTGCCATTTGGCCTATATGAAATTTTGCTACTTCAAGATCTAGTTCTTTTAGTTTTTTGGTCATCATACTTTTTTCCCTTGATAGCTCTAGATTCTGTTTCCTTAGTTGTTCTATCACTTGCGTTGTTTCTGTTTTATATGAAAGGAATCTTTCCTTGGACTTTTGCGCAGCTTGTTTTTCGTCACGTATTCTGTCTTCGTAAGTTTTAATCTTGGCCTCGAATTCGCTCTCCAAGAAGGAGGAGTTGATCTCGTTGAGGTTATTTTGGTAATCAGTGAGAAATTCGTCTATCGATTGCAATGCATGATTTTGCTTCTTGAGCTTTGTGAGGTTTAGTATCAACTCTTTGATTACCGCCTGGATGTTATTAGCACCCGCTCCTTGTACAGAAGGCAGCGAGGAGTTTCCCTCTGTGTTGCCTCCGCCGTCTAGTCCCAAGAGCGAGTCCTCGATTTGAGGGCTAACATCACCAAATAATGCATTTTCATACGACCATTCGCTCGGTTCTTTTTCCTTTTGACTACCGTTTTCCGAGCCATTGTTGACCTTGGCTAGAAGGTCTTGTATGAATGTGTAATGCTTGAACTCAGGGGTGTCCAAACCTTGGCGGGCCATCAAGTTTTTGCTAAGCGGGATGCTGGGAAGAGAACTGGCTGTGTTCTGCACGATGTTAATATTCTCGACTTTTGCGCTGATCTGCTTGTGGTTTGTGTCCGCCTGGATGTTGAATCCAAGGTATATGGTGTCTCCAATCTTGACCTCCACCGCCTCGCTGCCAATCCTCTCTTCGTTAACGTACGTCCCGTTGGACGACCCCAAGTCTTTGATCATCAATTTGCCCGTTTTCCCATCAACATACATAGCAGCATGGCTTCGGCTCAACACCCTTGAGTCAAAGTACCCATTGGTGACTTCTGGCTTCACCTTTGACCCCACCGGCCGGCCCAACTTCCTTGTGTCAGGGAAATATGGTATCAGCAAGTACTTTTTTGTGAAAGTGTCATTGAGTGGCGCTAGCGTAACAAAGTAGAGTAGGTTGTTACGTTTTTGTTGGCTGTTTTTGGACTTAGTGTATGCGTTGGGCGTCGAAACAACTTGCGACTGAGAATTGGATCTTCTTCGATTGACATTCTCCATGCCCCCCGTTGTCCTATTGTACTGTGACTGACTTTTATTGTATGCCTGGGGTAATTCCAATTGAACTGGTAAGTAAGAGTTACTCATACTCTACTCTAATCATTATATTGCAAAAGAGCTTGTAATTATTACTGGGAAATGGTGATAAATTGTGGTCGATCCAATTCTCATAGTTAAACTTCGCGTTGTATTTTGATGGTAGAATTTGTTTTGAAAGCAAAACAACGGCAGAGTTCAGAGCAAAGAAGATGACACAGCCTTATAATACGCTTTCTAATTGCATTGGATCACTTAGCGCTTCCGTTGCTTTGTTAAACGATTCACTCAAAACTATAGATGAGGCCACAAAAGATGTCCCGAGACTCAAGAAAGTCTTAAGCACCAATAAAGTCTTCGGGCTTGTGCCAGAGCTGGACTTGGATAGCGCAAAGAAGAGTATAATAAACGAGGTGCAGCCCCAGATCAATGCGATGATGGCCAAGATTGAAAAAGAATTGAATAAGTTGAGGCGGAAAAAGACCAACTTGGTGAGCAAAGTTGATCTTCAGCAGGTTCGGCTCGAGAACGCAGCCAAAAGCAACCGGGAGTCGTTCAGCGGCATCAAGGGGATCCCCAGCAGCATACTAGCGAAGGGGGAAATAGACGACGCGAAACTAGCCAGGTTGAGTCTTTTGCAGAACAAGAAAGAGCGGTTGAAGTACAGCGTATCCAAAATGGATCTTCAGGACAAGAAGGCAAGGCTCAGTATGATTCCCTCGCTTCCTCCGAGCTCGAATAAGTGATTTTTTCGATAATAGGTATACACGATGATGCTAAATACTCGAGGTAAGGGACGAGCAGTGTCCTCCCCTTCCAGAGGCTCTTCCAAGCTCTTGCAATTGCAAACTGTTAGGAGTTACACTTGCAACTCCTCTCCACTCATGTGCTCAATTTGCGAGATGCTGAGGTTCTTGGCCACTTCTTTGGCGTAGTTGAATGCGAGGTCTTTGACAGAATCTTGCACGTCCGGTCTCAAGGCCTTGATGGAGGTGGCCGCAGACCCGGGCAACCCGCACATAGTGAACTTGTTGAGAAAATGCAAGTCAGGATCAAGGTTCAAGGCAATCCCGTAAGACGTTATCGCTCGCTGTACATTGCACCCCACCGACGCTATCTTGTTGTCGTTGGGCGACATCCACACCCCGGGATTCTCATTGGTGAAACTCTGGAGATGATAGTTTTTCAAAAGCGTGTCTTGGACTGCCTTTAACAAAACAGACTCCACAAAGCACTTGACAGTAAGGTTCAGAAATTGCTTGAGGTCCAATATCACGTATGCAACCAACTGGCCCTTCCCGTGCCATGTCACCTGGCCTCCTCTTTCGAGTTGGTAAAACTTACATCCCTCCTTCTCAAATGCCTCGATTTTTGACATGATGTCTTGGTCTTTCTTAATCTTCTTCCCACCTGTGTATACATTTTCAAATTCAAACGTTAAAAGAGTGGGAAATGGCTTCATTCCCAAAATCTTGTTCAACAAATTGTCTTCATATTCCGGTAACGAGTAGCCCAGCGCTTCTATATCGTGCTTCTGTTTCTTTATTTTAGCCTCCATTCTCTTGAAATCGAGATTGGCATTCAATATCGTCTCTTGAACTTTTTGACCTCTCGAGAACAGCGTTATTCCTGGAAAGTGTATATGGCGTAATGTCTTGTAATTTTCACACAAGGGCTGGAATTTTTGGACACATGTCGAGCTATTGAACCTCTTCAGGTATAACCACTGTGCTGCTCTCATAATATCCTGCTGAGATCTAAAAGTCTTTTCAACTCTGGGTGGGAAGACTGGAAATTTGAACCTACTCTTCATAATACTGCACACTATGTTTAAATAAGTGTTTATCCTTGACGGAACAGAAGCCGATAACACCAAGAAGAATGCAAGATGAAGCGGTTGCTTCAAAGAGAAGTACGCTATCAAGGGAAGAGGTCGATGGCATTCAGTTCACCAGTCATACAAACAAGAAACACTCAGCGAGCACGGTAACAACACATGCAAACATATTCTCACTGTCTAATTCAAGGAATAGCTCGATAGATTCACTTCCAATAAGACAAGAAGTCACTCCCAAGACACTCAAAATCAAGCACATTGGCGGTAAAGATAGTTCTGGGTTCGGTAGGCCCAAGAAAATTAGTGAAAGTGGGTTTGCTCAACTAGAAACCCCGGAAATTAAGCTTTTACGTAAATTATTCGTACCACCCAAGTACTCGATTCGAAATGGCAAAGTAAGTGTGAAGCAGCTCAGTAACTGCTTGCCTCAGTTGGTGCCTATATCTCAGCATACTGACATTCCAGAGTACATTAATTTGAATTTTCAACTCCATCTTCTTATCAGCTCCATAGTCACAAACTACGTATCCTTGTGGTATTTGGAGAAATTGAACACCGATAACTACGACTTCATCAAGAATGTTTATAAACTAATGTGCACTTTCATTGAGGATCTAGTGAAGAGGATAACCAGCGCAGTCAGGGAGCATCCAGTTGAATTTATCGATGACATCAGTCATATCTTGGATATGCATATAAATGATCTTTGGGACCCTTCGAATACTGATGGCCAGATCAAAATAGCAACGGAGCACATAAAAAAACTACGAACGAAGAATATCCCAGGCAAGCATGCAGATCCCACTTCGATATTGGAGCAATACTTATCCTCGAATCACGTTATATTCAAGTATACATCAATTGAGAACGCCAACATTGCAAAAGAGGATGTCAATGATGCGGACCCCAAACTTCTATACTTCAGGGTGCTTACGAAGAGAATAATCGAGACAGTTTTCAATCCTGAATCAGATAGTACAAAGATCGACGTCTCGCAGTATTCTCCGACTTCTTCAAAGCTAACAATGCAATTCATATGCATAATGATATCTGATCTTGTGATCAACAAGTTGCTTTTGGAGGTTTCCAGGCCAAGCTTCATATTGGAGTCAATGAGGGAGGGTCTCAAGAGTGTTGCCGATAACTATGCCAATAAACAAAAGGCCGACAAAGAAAGTAAACTGTCATTCAGCAACTTGAAGCATTTAGTTGCACAGACATACAGCCGTATCAGTAGGATTATTCTTGCAACCGGCTTTTATCCAAGAGAGAAAATACTGCCAAACCGGGTACCATCATTACTAAACGGTTCTCTCATCAACCTTATAAACACATTGACTGGCTTTTCAGAACGCAAGCCCTTTCTCGCGAGCATGTTCAAGCTTTTCAAAGAAACAGTTCTATACAGCGACTTTATTTCTAAGAGAATAGACGCAGTTCTTGCAGAAAGCCTCCAGTATGGTCTAAATTTCGATCTTGCTAGAGAAAAGTCTCTTTGTGAATTGGTCTCTTCTTTACGTCATAAGATATTTCTTGATGCTGGTGATGAAGCCTCAAACGATCTTCTGCATCCAAAATATATTAACAGCAACGAATTTGCAACAGAAGTAGACCATTTGATTCACGAAAAGCTAAAAAAATCCGTACCTGGACTCAATATATTTCTCGAGAGTGTTAAGTATAAAGACGAGACTAGAGAAGACATGAAAATAGCACTTCAAAATTTTTTTAATATTTTCAACTACCACACTTTGCAAAGTAATGAGCCACCTTACGAACTCAACTTACTAAACCAACTCCTCGTCATTAACCTCCTTGATTGCTTGGTATCTTTCATATACCCAGAGCTATTGCCTTAATCTAATATTGCATTGTATACAGTATTCTTCTATCAAACAGTATACGACTAGTTTTCATAAGAGCGGTGTAGCCGATAACTATTCTCTGTTGCTAGTGAAGGTTATGAATGTGGATGTCAGGGATGAAATAGAAGCATTGGTCAGGAACAGTGAAATATACAATTATCATAGATTTTTGAGGAAATATGAAGACCTAAGGAAGACGCAAGAAGCGGAATTGATTAAATTATTAAATACACTAGAGTTGTTAGCTTTTGGTAGCTACATACATTACATCAAGTATAGAGGGAGCTTTGTCGATATTGATGAACAAGTACTATTGAAGATCATTAAGCTCACAATCATTGATTTTGTTGAGGAAAATGAAGGAAAGGTAATATCGAAAGCCAAGTTCATGAAGGAAACAAGACTACAAGATGCAATTGAGCAGCTCTGTCCGTCGGACATGTCTGGGTATCAAAAGAATTTATATTTAGAGAAAGTGGTAGTTGAAATGGTAGGCCAGCTGTTGATTGAAATCAAATTCGACGACATTAACGAGGAGATATTCGTGGAACGAGCCTTGATCTTGAGGGACTCTTTTGACCCGAGAAGCACCAACTTGTACGTGCTACGAGAAGAAGATGTGAAGAGCAAAGACGTTCGCCAGGCGGTGCAAGAGTTGAAAGCGTGGGCTGAAAGAAAGCTAGAGCCCACCCGAGCCAACTTACAGAAAATTACCAACGGCGCCACCAAGCACAGTGACGATTCCAACGCCCGCAAGAGGAAGCCGTCAAATAACTCTCCATGATTATATCTGTTTCTTTCATGGGAACCGATCATGTATTGCGAGTACCATGACCTTGATCCTGACTGATATGAGTATATATGTAAATATATAACGAAAAGAAATAAATACAGCCTAGTCAGCAGCTATGACAAATAACACATCTCCTAACCTCTTTCTTATGCTCTCCAAATCTTAGAAACTATGTTTGCAATTCCCCCTTCTTTACTCTCGATCTGGTACAACCCGTAACCAGCAACCCCCGTTCCGAACGTCAACAAGTAAATGGCGTAGTTGTGGTACGATCCGTACACTCTTTTTGGAATATAATCAATGATACAAGACTGGAATCCGGCAAAACAGTGGTACAACAACAAAGCTGACATGGTGGAATCCACAACAGTAGACGCTCCGGTAAGGAATGGGTACAAAATAGTAGGGACTAACCCAATGGCCACTGCTCTCTCGGCCGTCCAGTGCATAGATCCTTCCAGTTTCTTTGGTGCTGGAGGAACGTAAGCTTCATTGACAGTTCCAACGACATGTCCCGGAGGTTGTGGAATAGTCTTGATACCACGCACCAAACATGGCCTGATTAACGAACTTCTTGCTGTTATCAAACCTGAACGACTATACAACGACAACATGTTTCCTTGACTTCTTTTGCTAATAAAAAACTGTAATCACGGATAGTTTTTATATATTAACTTAAAGAAAAGTATATACACCCCGGCTTTCTTACACTTAAGTAGTATTTAATTGGATGAGCGGGAAATAGGTCGTGTGTTGGTAAATTTCTATCACTATATACATATGAAGCTAGCACCCTACTCCTGGTCTTCGTCCTCAAACTCCTCTATCTCTGGGAGTCTCAGGGGTCTGCCGAACCTCTCGAGTAAGGGCTTCTCCAAGACACCCAAAGGGCCCCTGTAGTAAACGATTTTGGCCAAGCGACGCAAGGTATTGTCGTACCAAGAGCCGTCATTGACATGGAACACCTTGATGTCGGATAGTAGGGCAAGGCACTTCTTCTTTGCCTGGTAGTTTCCAAGGCTGTCGTACATTTTGATGAGGTTCTGTAGAACGTTGATGAGGATGGGCGAGGCGCGAGTGGAGCTCGCATGAACGTAGTAAATGTCCTCGACGACCTCTTCGCTCCAGGCTAGGGCGTTTTTCTTGAAGCCTTTTGCCCAGGCAATCTCACTTATGTGGGCCTTGATTTCGGCCATGGTCATGACGAGGTTCTCGTTGTCGCAGTTGAATAGTGGGTAGGTTGCCTGGGAGTGTTCGGAGGAGTCTAGCTTTGCTTTGATGAGGGACAACTTCTTCAAGTTGGCAAGGTAGATGTTCAACGCATCTGTGAGGTATTTTTCTTTCTCGCGCTTGGGTAAGCTGGAGCCTACTTTGGCGTAGGTGAACGCCAAGTCGTCCAAACTCAGGATGAGCTCGTCGGTGATCCTGGAGTTGTCTTGGAGCAAGTATCTCTCGTCCAAATAAATCGAGTTGAAAGAGCTCTGTATTAAGTCAATCGCCTTTTTGAGGTAGCTTATCTTGTCGTCATTTCCGGGACAAACTTTACTAAGAAGCCTGCAGCACTGTGACAATCTCTCGACGTCCCCCAACTTGTAAAAAAGCTCATTGACATTAATGATTTTCTCCAAAACTCGAATGGGAACATCCAACTCCCCCTTGGCTAGTAAAGACCGGGCGTACCTCAAGACTATATCGATGTAGAAGTTGGAAAAATCATGGGATTTTTGGTACATCAACGTCTCGGGGTCTATGATAGGTACATCGTATTTGTTTTGTTCTGAATCCTCATCGAAATTCAAATTAGGATCAGCTTTCTTGGCAAGCTCTATGAGTAAACGTCTATAATGCTTTGCTGCGTATCTGGGGCTTCCCAAGAGGTCGTCCTTGTTGATGGCCTTCACTGTAGTGATCTGATCTTGGAAACTTAGCTCAAAAGGAATGTGCTGTTTGCTGTTTGCATCCAGGTATAGAAAGTAAAACAGACCAAAGCAAACCAAGAGCCCTCCGATGTATGCCCCTGCCACGATATTCATCACGAAACCCCATCCTTTAACTGCCTTGAGCTGTGGTGCCGAAAGTTGTATAGACCTTTTTTGCATGAGTGGTACATTGTTTTTAACTGCCGCAAGCCGTAATCTCTGTCTATGTATTTGCCTGTATGGGCCTACCACATTTCTAAGCCCTCGGGTAAGCATTGAAGCTGTTTGGTGATAATGTCAAAAGTTGGAGACTTGATATATTGAAATTATATAAATTTATTTTATACACAAAATTGAACTTATCGATCAACAGTTTAGCCCATCTAATGAAGTCCAATTATGATGAGAAGAAAGGGAGTCAAGAGACTCAAGTCCAGTGACACTGACGAAACGCCGCCGGCAGATAGCTGCCTCAGAAATTTCGTGGTCAACTGGTTGATCACCGACCCTCTGTGGAACTCATTAGATACATTTCAACATTCGAAGCGAATAAAGAACTATCAAGTTCAAAATCACGAAGGCTTGAGGTACATTTACCTTTTTGGCGGTAGGCTAAGGACAGTCAAACAAAAGCCGTTGAATGTCGCTACGGGCGCTATAATTTTAATTCCTGGAATTCTATTCTATATTTTTGAAGCTAAATGGGCATGGTATAATATCAACCCTTCAATTGTGATTATCTTTTCTTACTTGTGGTTTCTCTCCTTTATGTTTTACCTCAAGGCCTCATTGTCAGATGCTGGTGTTCTACCTCGGAACGTACACATACCATTTGATGTCAGTCAAGAAAAGAAAGTCAACCCCCCGGACGAATATTTCAACACCCTTTCCATACCATATCAGGGACATCTCATGACGGAAGTAACTGTGAAATACTGCACCACATGCCATGTCTGGAGGCCACCCAGAACAAGCCACTGCTCAGTCTGTAATTCGTGCATCATCAACCATGATCATCACTGCGTCTATCTAAACAACTGCATCGGATACCGAAATCACAAATACTTTCTTTGGTTCCTATTCTCGTCTGTCTGTGCTTGCATTCTTTTAATAGTGGTATCTTTCATACAAATCTTGCATTACAGAATCTCCTCCACTCCAGAAATCCAGACTTTCAAGGAATCCATTTCAAAACACCCTATAGGACTTTTGCTAGTGATTTATGGACTCATAGCGCTCATCTACCCGCTATTGGTGTTGATAGTACATATCCTACTCACATCTTTAAACATCACAACAAGAGAATACTTGAGCAATGTGAGATCAGAAAATGGTCGCAGCCGATTTTTGTTCAGCCCTTTTCAAAGCTACTCCATTTTAAAAAATTTGTACGTTAACTGGATAGGCAAGCCCAGGGGCGTCTCTCTCGTACGTCTGACAGATTTGTATGACCTGGGAGATCTAAGGTTCAAGAAGATGAACCCTTTGCAATCATTTACTACTTAATAGTGTACTGCATATAATATATACGCCAAATAGCTCCATTTTTAAGATTTTTATCTCTTTGGCGGCTAGATCTATATCAAGAGTAACTACTCTAACAGAGTAAGCATTTTTATAACAAATTTGAGCAACTAGGATTGAGTTTTCGGTCATACAGTACAAAAACTTTCAGTCATTTGAATACCCAGTCGCTGATTTAGGTTATATCATTTAAGCGCCCATGACAACAGATGGGCTGCATCCATTAAACCTCAAAGAAGGGCTAGGGGTGATACCTCTTACGTATTTGGTGCCCAAACAGGATGTGTCATCGATGATAGCGCCTAAAGGGATAAGTGCTACGTGTGAAGACTTAAAGTTTTGGAAAACAGATAAAGATCAATTAGCAGAAAGATTCCGGAGCGCTGTGAACAATGATCCAGAAAAGTATAAAGAGGCAATAGAGCATTTGAAACATGAGATTAGTGAATTTGACGACAGTGAACTTCAGCAATTAGTTTTTAAACAGCCAGTGCCCAAATTTGGTGGCAACGACAAAGAAGTGCAGTTGAACCTACCCCCTTTGGAGAAAGCTTTGTTCGATAGCATGTCCCCCCTCAAAGATTCAGAGTTACAGCCACCTTGGCCTAGTGAAGCAGCGGAGTTTGGAAGACTACTTGGGGATGTTCCATCCTTAGAGAAACTAGATCAAGATTTGCATCAAGGGAACAAAAAGTATAGAAAGCTCTTCGAAGAAGAAAAAGTCAAGTTTTTGAACTACAGGCTCAATTCCTCTCAAGAGGCCATGTTATCATCACCAGTCAAGTCTACAGATAATCAAAAAGAGAGTATGGGTGCGTCAGCAGTCAATACGTTGACTCCTGAAGTTAAAAGACCTCATAAATCGGCTTTGACTCAACGTGCAGAGCTTTCTGAAAAAGCTATGAATGACTTGACTAATTTTTTGAATACTGTTGAGAACAGTGGTCCCTATGTCCCCGGTGAAAGTTTTCGGAAAGCCACCAAAGAAGGGGATTGTGTCTTGAGTCTACAGAGTCTAATATTCATTTTCGATTGCATCTTGAAAATGGGTATGTCAAATTTTATCAGTAGGCTCGAAGTAGATCATGTGGTGACTATACAAAGATACTGTATGAGGTCAATTGCACATGTCTCTACCCTTGATATCACTCCAATTGATTTGGTCCAAGATATCGAACGACAAATTAATTCTCATGATATCCTGAATTCGTTTAGTGCAAGAGAAGGCATCTTCGGTACTCTTACAGCCTGTAAGATTTTTTTTTCAATCATAAATGGTGGTAGAACGGAAAATCATCTATATTCAAATGAAGATTTGAAGCTTGTCGTCAACCTGCTCTATACTTTAGTTCAAGACTTCCTAGTGCCTGCCTCAACAGATAATGCATTGGCTTCGAAAAGTGGAACGCATACGGGTCATTTCTTTACGACCGTTATTGTCGACTTCGATTCTATTTTGAAACTCCTCAACGTTCAAATCTCGAAAGGAAAATTGGACGAATACATTTTAACGAAAATAGAATATACTTGTACGACGTTGATTTTCTTAGAATCCAACCCGAAGGAGAAAAATAGTTTGACTGGCAATACAAATATTATTAATTTGAAATTTCAAGCTTGTCGAACCTTATCACAAATATTCAAAACCCATGCAGATCAAAGGCAATTTATTTTAAATGAAATAATGTCCAATTTTGACAGGCTACCCATTCAAAAACTGGTAGCAAAACAATTCAAGCTAACCAGAGGCGGTAGTATACAATTAGTAACAGTACTACTTATATTATTAGTTCAGACGCACGATTTAGGAAGTCTTTCAAATGATGCCTCGATGGCACTCAATGGTACAGAAGATGCGAATCATGCTATCAATGTGAAAAGCAAAAGGCAGTCTATCATTGAGATGTCTGTCTCCGTGTATGACACTGCAATGCAAACCTCGAATGACATCGTGACATACTTGATGAACAAGTTAGCTAACAATCCGGACTCGCATAGAAAACATTTGTTTGAAATGTTGGTCGATGATTTACTAAATGTGCTCTTATATCCAGAGTGGCCTGGTGCTGAGTTACTAGTGGTATCAATTTTCAAGTCGTTTCTTTATACCTACAAATCAGGAGTTGATTCAGCTGTTTTAGAGGCGCATATTTTAGAATTAGCGAGTGTCATTGGAGCCCGCATATTTTCTTTAAAGAAAAGATTGAAGTCCAATCATCAATTCAATCCGAACTCATCAACTGAAGATATTGCATTTTACTCCGCAGCTTTTCTCGAATCGTTGCAGTACGTTCACTCACAAATGCAAGGCAACGTTGATGCGAACGCAGCTGCATTTTTGACCATGAAGTTCATACGTTTTTTGGAACCTTTTTTTCATCTGGAAATGAAAAACAACGATCAGTTAGAGGCACTTAATTCAGAAAATGATGGGGAAGATCGTAAACTCATAATATCAGATATAAATATGCTATATGATGGTTTATTGAAAGTTATGTCTGAGGGATCTATGGACTTATACGTTTCTTTAGACTCTACTCATGATACGACATCTATAGAGAGTTATATTGAAGTAGTGGCAACACAAGAATTGCCTAGCTTACTTGACAACTTTTTGAACATCATTTTGAGGGCACTTGATAGTGGTAAGATTAAATCAAGGACAAGAGCCATAAAAACTTTATCTACTTTGATTGATATTGATTCAAATCTTTTGGTATCTCCGCAAATACAACAGTCGGTTGCAAGAAGATTGAATGATACCTCTCCATTAGTAAGGGATGCTGTGATCGATCTCATAAGTAGATTCATACTGTCAAAACCTGAAGTTATTGATCAGTTTCATGTCCCCATTTGTGATTGTTTGAACGATGAAAGTATACAAGTACGTAAAAGAGTCTTAAGGATGGCAAGGGACATGTACGTTAAAGTTGATGATCGCGCTATAAAAAGCAAAATCGCAATGAAGATATTGAGACGTCTTGATGACGAAGATGATGTTACCTCGGATTTGGCTATATCCTACCTTCTAGAGCTATGGTTTAAATCTCTACTTGAAGAATCCAAGGATAAAGAAGTGGGTGCAATCGCTATTGCTACTTTGAAGCGTACAGAGATAATGATGGATATTGTTGGATCCGGTGGTAAGAATGCATTATACTTCGAAAGATTTCTTGTGACTTCTGTTTTACCAAATAACGAAGTTTCGTCAATTGAGTGTCTTTGTCTCATGATTGAAAGCCTTCTCAATTTTGTCATAGATTGCGTTGATACCAAATTACAACTGGAGGTTGAAAAAGCCCTACTTTTAATCTGCACCTTTGTTAAACACAAGGGCACCTTGTTGAATCAAAATCAATTAATTTCTTTGCAACCTCTCCTAGTTAATGAAAGAAACACGGGGGGGAATACATGTTATTATAGCTTGCAGATTTTGAAATATGTCTTACCAGAATTTTCAGTTTTAAGACCAGAATTCATTAACAAAACACAGTTGTATCTTTTGAAGATGCTTACAAAATTTAATATCAAAGAACTATATGAAGCTATGCCGTGTGTCTGGAGATTAAGTAAAATGAAGAATGATACCATAAAATTAGTTAATGCATCCATATCGTGCATGAAACTTATAAGACCATTTTTGGATAAATCAAAAAAAGGTACAAACATGGAACTAACATCAAAGCTACAGAGGCTTTTAAACCTACTTGGCTGTTTTGGAAAGTTTTGTAAATTCGAAAAGCATAGAGAATTGTTTTTGAAGTCCAATTTAGGAATGAAAGATAATGAAACGGTCATCAGTTTGATTACCAAGTTCTTATTGTTCTTCTGTGGGTCCTCATTCGATGCTACAATTCGAAAAGTAGGTATCAAGAATATGATCAACCTTTGTTCCTCCCATCCTAAACTCTTCATGTCGGATGCAATTTTAAAAGTTATGGATCGAGAAATTAATAGTGGTCCAACAGATATAAAGTTATCAATTATACAAGGATTCATGGATTTCTTATCTCTGGAGGATGCAGAAGCTCAAAGACGTAATGGGGCAGAGCAGAAATCATCTAATAGTATCAAGCTAGATGTCGCAGTTTTTCACGGTGACGCTCTGTCTTACTTAAACGATGGCATTTGTGCGGGCCTTATACAGAGATACCTCAAGAGCATATTAGACCTTTGTCTTTATGACGATGGAGAAATCTCCTTGCTTCCTGTTCAATTCGTGCAGTTAGTGGTCAAATTAGGATACTCTAATCCTAAAATATGCATCCCATACATCATAGCCCTAGAATCTGCTGTGAATCCGTTTATACGCCGCACAGCGTATGAACTACATAAGGAATTATTCGAAAAGTACGAATCACTCACAGACACAAGCTATTTAGAAGGAATCAGAATGGCTGTGAAATACAGAAAGGCCAATTCAGCCAATTTGTACAAAGAAGGATTTTATGTGAAACTACTCTATACGATTGTTGCAAAAAGTTACTCATCCCGAAAGAAGTTTGTCATTTCACTTTCAAAATTGTTCAAAGTTGACTTGAACTACACCAAGTTGGAAAGCAATACTTTCCAAAGGGATTGCATTTTTTATACTGCTGTCAATTTAGCTGCTGTTAAATTTGCTTCTTTGGAGGATGTTATGATTATCATTCATAGTATCGAAAAGGTTTTGTCAAGAGAGGGAGTTGACTTGTCCGATAGCATATTCCAACTAGCTAAAAAATCGGCCTCTGAGGTTCCAATCCCTGTCCTCAGAAATTTATGCGTTAATGCGCAGGCAATGTTAGGCTTAGTTACTCTTAGGAATTTTTTGATGGCAGTACACAACATAAATAGAAATCAATTGGAATCATTCCAACCAAATCGAGTGGAGTTAGAGTTTAGGCAGCCACCCAAAGTAACAGCGGAAATACCAATTGATTTGGAAACCGAAGACTTGAATACAATGCTCAAACTGCCAGAGCGTTTTTCTCTGGTATTCACGAAATTTGCTCAAGCAATGCATGAATTTACTTAGTTGAATTATGGCACTTAATTTGCATTTAATATATCATATAATTTATCAAGAGCTAATGTTTTTCAGTTTGACTTGCCTTCTAAGTCTGTTTCTAAACCTCATTCTCTCTTGTTTGTAATCATCCGAATGCAATCTCCAGTGAGCTGAGAGAGAGAAGTCTTCGATTTTTGTAAGTGTTGGAACGTGAGCTCCAAATGCGATATCATTTCTCTCGTTAAATGTTAAGTTTGTATTGTTAGGTTTTGACGTTGTATCTCCAGTATCAACCCGTTGTTGCAATGCCTCTGGCGTTTCCAATGAGCATAGGTCGTTGTTTTTAACTGGCAAAGAATTTATAGGTGAAGAGTCATCTTTGGAGTCTTTTTTGGCTTGATATGCCACAAGTTTCGGTCTCAGATGACCATCGATAACAATAGCATAACCGTTTCTGAGATTGAGCGTGATTTGGGGGCCAAATTTCAAGCGATTTTCTTGTAGCCTTCTGCGTTTCAACTCTTCGATTGGTAGTTCGAACTCCTCCGCTCCGCATGTATCTGTTACGGTGCTCTGTTGTGCTCTATATCTTTTGATATCGCTGTTTAGCTTATCGTATCGTTTCTTCCAGTCCTCATACTGGGCAAGTGTAGCTTCGATGTCCTTCATTGTCAACTGCCGTTTCCGTTCCATTTCCTCCAAGTCATACACGTTTTTGATGTAGGTGATGTTAGGCAAGTGTCTCATCCAGTCGTGCTGGTTCAATGACTGGTGCATGAGGCTGAAGTTGTCCACTTCAGAGGCTATTCGAGCCCGTTCTATGTTGGACATGGATTTTTCTTCCTTCGTCATTTTCCTATGAAAGAGCTCGTATAGCGAGTCATCAAGCACATCCACCTTCTGCTTCGTTTTTCTAGGTGGTAGCTCATTCCTGATAACAATGTTAAGTGGCCGCTTCGGTATCGATATGTCAATTGATTGGTTCTTGCTAAAGTAGCGATATGGTCTGCCATGAGCAACACCTTTCTCAACTGTTATGCTTTCGTTTTGATATATTAATCGGTTGATGTTGTCGAAATTGAACAATGCTTTATCAGGCTCCTTAGCTTCATTTTTAGACCTCAACCTCCTCTCATCCTTCATTACACCAAATTCAATGTATCACGGCTTTGATATCTGAGTATCAACATATATTGATGGGAATTAACTTTCGCGTTGTACTTATTTCTTACTCTAAAGGCCAGATCGCTGAAGATAAGTATGAATAATAGAAGGAGAGGCAAAGAAGAAGAAGGTGAGCTACCTTTGCATCATGGGGTTATAAAGCCAAAGCCCAAGTTTCGTGGTCCCGAGTTTTCCGGCCATTTTAAGCTAAATTTCAATATGAACATGGTAAAGCTGTTGGATACGAAGCAGATAGTGATTGTGCTGTTGATATGGCTTCTAGTAGTCCATTACTTCGAGAGAAGTTCAGTAATCAAGTCAATGGATGCATGCAAGTACGAAAGATGGGAGGAATGGGATGAATCAACGCAACCTCATAGAATTGCATTGGTAGCAGATCCGCAGATAGTGGATGATTACTCTTATCCTAACAGGCCGGGCATTGTGAACTATTTTGTGAAAAAAATCAGTGACAACTATCTACACCGAAACTTTCGGTTTATGCAAGAGTACCTAGACCCTTCGACCACGATATTTCTCGGGGACTTATTTGATGGAGGTAGGAATTGGGAAAGCGATGTTTGGTTTCAAGAGTACAAAAGATTCAATCGAGTGTTTCCCAAGAAAGAGGATAGAAGGACAATACAGAATCTAGCTGGAAATCATGATATTGGCTTTCAAGACATTCTTCTTGGTGTTGTTAAAAGATTTGCAGCCTTTTTCGGTGAGTCTAACCAAGTCATAGAGTTGGGAAACTACACGTTTGTCGTACTAGATACGATTTCGCTATCTTCTAGTGACCCAGGCATCAGTGCAGACTCGGTAGAGTTCTTGAACAAGCTAGAACATATTGCGAACCCCAATTACCCCCGAATACTATTGACACATGTACCACTATACAGACACAATGAGAAACAAACCTGTGGACCATATAGAGAATCAAAGAAACTTTTCCCCGTGTCAAAGGGCAAACAATATCAAACGGTATTAGAGTATGAATTATCTCAAACGATTTTGAGTGTTGTCAGGCCCGAGCTTGTTTTCAGTGGTGACGATCATGATTACTGTGAGATTGAACATTCATTTGACTCAGGAGGCGAAAAGAAAGTGGCCAAAGAGATCACTGTCAAATCGGCTTCCATGACTGCTGGGATCCAGTACCCTGCGATACAATTATTATCATTGAACAACCCTTACAACCCTAATCCTCAAAATAAGCTCGACTACAGAGAAACAGCGAAAACTGAGATGTGCTACATGCCTAGTCCGTATCTAGCATTGAAGTTTTATGTGCTTTTGTATATCTTCACTGTGGTGTTTTTCATCCCTACTGTGCGTCACAGAGTCAGACGACTCCTTACCACTCTATTCACTCAAAGACACATGAATTCGTTACCCACAAGCAACATGAAGTGGCAGCCTAATAAAGTCGATGACTATGGAGAAAAGCTTTCCTTGAGCAGTCCACTCTTTTCCATGGTGGGCAATTTGGCAGTCTCCTCTTTGATCATTTTTTTGATATTTGGGCTATATTACTCTACTATATAACTCGTCTCAGATGACCCAAAATACACCATTATACTGCGTGGTTACATGCTTATAATACATAGAACTATCTAAAGTTGAAAAACCTTTCCAAATAACTGGGGTTAAAGTCTGATCTCTTGGAAATGTACTGCCTTATTGTATATGCTTTCATGTTTGCTAGTTGACCTTCTGCAACTAATGAGTTTATCAAATTAGGATGAACGGTGAAGAGGTTCCCTATTTCCTTGAGCAATAAGAACTTCTCAGAAAGGTCTCGTATTTCCCATTCATCAATGACCGATTGATATCTTATCACATCCTTGGTGAGTATGATACCACCTGTAGAATTGATGATAAATTTCTTGTAATGTTCTAAAAGTTGATTTAAGAAATTGGTTCCTATTTTCACCAACACATTTTGCAAGTTGGTACTATTCAAATGCTGCTTGAGACATTCATGACAATGGGTGAGGAATTCAGAGATTTCTTCACAAGCTTCCGTATCATCCTCAACTATATTGTCGCATAAGAAGTCTTTTTTCTTTTGTTTTGTAAGAAGATATGCGATACGACTGGTAATCATTGTTATCGTATCACTGATGATAATGTTAAGGGACGTTTCGCATCTTTTCACATACGAGTTTGTTAAGTTTATCATTCTATTCTTGATGTTGGGGACGTTTATTGCGCAAGGCAATATGATTTTCTTGATGCAAGATGAAAGTAACTGAAGAATTTCAGTTGTTGTATTGAATGATTTCAAATATGACAATTCAAACGGTTGAGTTGAATTTATCTTTGAGCTTGTACTTTCTTGTTTATATTTTTCGTAGGCGATTTCTAGTCCACCACTAACATAAAGGTTTCCGAAGTCGAATAAAAGGATCTCAAGAATCTCCAACGTATACTCTGGTGACTTTAAGGGAGAAAGCTCTAATACACGAGCCACAGATTCTATAGCGGATTTGATCACCATTTCTACGTTATTGATGGTAACGGAGACAAACTCTTCGTGGTCCGGGGAATTCTTGTCTAGATCTGCTGAGTTCCTGAAGCCACGTTCAGGTAGATGAGACTTCATGAAGTTTTTAAATTGATTTAACCTCTTTTTCTCTAAGAAATGAATCCCAAATCTATCGCCGAGTTCATGCTTTGTTTTTCCATTGTTTTCTAGGGTATCCATATTCTCCAACTTCGTTGCCAACAGCTTGTTTGAAAGTGCTTTCTCGTTGTAAATATTTAGTTTGTGAACCAAAGTATAGATGTTATCTTCCAAGTTCTTCTTTTCTCTAGAAAAGTACGTGTTGTCGGAAATATACTCGATAAACAAATCTAACGAACACTGATCAAGTATAGCGGATAGCTCATTATCTTTATCTAGCTCATTAGTAGTGAAGAAATCCTTGACGTCTTTGGTAAAGTCATTAATTAACACATACAAAGAGTGTAACACTCTAACATGAGCCAAAGCGCTCACTGTCAATGAATACTGCAAAAAAGCGCTAATCCTGTTCTGGATAACTTGTGCATAAATTCTCTGGATAAAGATTTTGAGTACCGGTATAGGATCTTCGAAAACCTGTTGTACTATTCTAGCTTGTCCCTTGATGGAAATTCTCAATCGATCGAGAAGCGCTTCTGTTGACTCGTCCTTCAAATTTTCATTACACTTTGGGTCGGTCAATTTTTGCCACATTGCTTCATTGTCAAGAACAGGACTTTCGTCCAAGTTCTCTGATTCAAGAACAAAATCATGTTTGTTCACGAATAGCTGAATAACAGTAGCACCACCGTTGTACTGCTGCAATATACTCGCAACCTCTCTCATACGCGTATACTCATCGCATTCATAGTAAACATCAAACTTATTGAGAAGGTCTCTTTCCATCGTTTCTCCGAACTTTTCAATCAAGTTTACACATTGCTGTGACTTTGGGATACTAGGCGATGCTATTTTCTTCGCTAGCGTCAATAAGTTGACTACGGTCCTAGCACATTTCTCTTTATCTTCATACTTTTTACTTGTCCTCAAGGTTTCCAATGGCTCGTATTTTTCCTTGGTGAAAAATCCATGGTAGGCTCGTATCAAAAAGATGGTTTCCGTTGATCTATCCCTGGAGTTGGTAATTTTGTTCAACGACTGACCCAAGGGATCGATTTTGTCGGTGACGTCCGAGATCTTCGTGTCAAGCTTGCCAAACTTGTTTGTAATACTGTCAACTTTTGAAGACAAGTTGATGACGTTTTCGCTGTGTTTCAACTCAAATTCTTCCACCTCTTGTTCGGCCTGTGCATTTCTTGCTAGAGCTTTTTCGTGAATCTGCTTGAGCTCCCTAAGCGTCGATTCAAACGTTCTGATGTAGGGTTTGGGGTCCAAATACTCCAACTTATTTACTTCGGCTCCTTTCAACGAGTGGTCTTTACTCAATTCTTCGACGAACTCGTTCACCGATAAGCCCCCAAGAAAATTATCGAGATTGAGCAACTCTCGGATATGTTCGTCCAAGTCATATATGGAAAAGCTCATCTCTAACTTTCTACTATTACAGTGGTAGAACGAAACTTGTCTGTTTAAAAAGCCTGTTTAGATTACCGTCCTCAGATGTTTATATACCAGACCTGTCTATAACGGACCTTTCTGGGTGCCATCAACTCACCAGCTACAACGTTTACAAAGATAGGAAAAGACTCAAGTAGAACTACGTTGATTGATTTTATACATAACGATATACTTGGATCAATAGCTTAGTTGGACTTGAAAGTGGTGTGACACTTACCACAGTATTGTCTGTCCTTCATGTCAGCCATGAAGATACCGGCACCACAGGTGATAGCTGGGCATTCTCTTCTCAATCTCTCAACCTTTCCGTCGTTGTCAACCTTGTAGTAGGTCAAGACAGCCAACTTGTGCTTTCTGTGCTTGTGCTTGATCTTCTTTGGGGTGGTGTAGACCTTCTTCTTTCTCTTCTTACCACCACCTCTCAATCTCAACACCAAGTGCAAGGTAGATTCCTTTTGGATGTTGTAGTCAGACAAGGTTCTGCCATCCTCCAATTGCTTACCAGCAAAGATCAATCTTTGTTGGTCTGGAGGAATTCCTTCCTTGTCTTGAATCTTGGACTTGACATTGTCAATAGTGTCAGAAGATTCGACTTCTAAAGTGATAGTCTTACCAGTTAAGGTCTTAACGAAAATTTGCATCTTGGCTTGTCGGCAACTGTTATGCTTCTTTCTTACCAAATGGCTTGTCTTTGAAAAAGAATAGTAGAAATTACTTGAGAAAAATTTCGCCCTCCCAGCGAGCAGAGGGCTCGATCGTGGGTTTGTGTAATTTTCTTTTTTTTTTTGAATAAAATTATAACGTGTGTCACGTGCAGATGTTTGTGGTCGTGTGCAAGCGAGGGCTACAGCCCTCGCTGATATATCTGTCACGTGATTTGTGCCAGTCGCGTTTGAGTTTCGAACTCGCGCCCTTTCTCTTCTGGCAGGAGCAAACAAAAATAAAAATTCTATGGGAAAAAACTATGCTGGCGGAAATCGGAAGCTCTTTCCTCTTTGGGAAGTCTAATTTTGCAACTACTTTTATTCCAAAGCGCTTAACAGTTGCCCTTCTTCGTCCGACTCCAGTAATGGTGGGAGACAAAGTGTTGAAGAACAGACAGCGGTTGTACTACGAAAGGTCGCAAGACTTCGGCAGCCTTTGGGCCATCGACGTTAAGTATCCCGCATACTATTATAAGGGGTATGAATCGTGTGCAAGCATAACGAGCAGTAGCCGCTCTCGAGGCCAAAGACCACCGGTTTGGAAGAAAGTTATGAAAACTTTGATCTGTCAAACCTAGATGTCTAAGTCGTCGTCTGAGGCAGCAGAACTGGGTCCGCGATGCGAGCCGAGGATGTTTGTGCTTCTGAGGTTCGAAGCGTGAGTTTTGATAAAGTTCCTGGAGTACAAAAAGCGTTCCAAAGCCTCAATGGAAAAGTCGTTTGGATCGTTGCCTAGTTTTTCAAACCCCACGAGACGGTCGACTTCTTTGCCCTTCTTATAAAGCACCACAAAAGGGAGCACTTTAATGTCGAGCTTAGTCACCAAAAACGGAGCATCCACCGCTTGAATCGCGAGGATCTTGAGCTTGATATGTTTGCTAGCAAGCACCTAACTCATTAGTTTCAATTCTGTTAACAAGCTTTTTGGCTGTTTTTTATCATCTTTTTTTTCCCTTTGCAACTAAATAAATACTTACTTTGAGTTTATCGTTCATTATCTTGCATTTGTTGAAATGAGGCTGGAAAAAATGTACTACAGCGAGTTCCTCTGAGGTGACCCTTTCCATCAACTCTTTTTCGTCTTTTATAAACACAACTTCACCGGCTTCGTCTGAATTGTTCTCGATGTGCTGTTTTGCGCTTCTGAAGTCATTGCTTAGTTGTTGGATCCGAGCTTCTCTGTACCTGATTTCTGTTTCCTCATCCTCTTCCAACTGCCTCAACAATTCGTCCTCACTCTCTGACTCCACTTCTTCGCTTTGCCCTCTTGCTTTGAGAATCTGGTTATCCTGGAACTTCTCTAGCAATTCCTGTTGTCTCTGACTCATCTTAGGTGCTCATCAACACCAAACACCTTCTATTACTTCAAATTTTTGTACTAACGCGTTGTTCCACTTTTGAGTTGCACACTAGTTGGCTCTATCTCCTAGTCCGACGCTACTGAAGTGTTCACAAGTCTCCCAATATCTTTAAGATATCCGATATCGCTTTGCTGCTCCTGTTGACCACATTCTCGTAGGACATGGCGTGGTCTCGTTCGTTAGACTCAGAATTGACAAAGTCAGTCAGATCCGAGTGTCCTAACAATTTGATCGACTTCGAAACATTGTCGTCGATTTTGCGTACCGTCTGCAAGATCATCTGAAGCTCTAGTAGAACTTCACTCTGGTTCTCACTGAGCTGGCGTGAGGATTCAAGGACATGTCCCACCTCTTTGTTGTCCCTCTGCAAGCGGGTTTTCCTAGGCATTCTGTACTATATAATAAAGATTAATTCTTGTGAAATAGCTACTGTGGGATAACCCTATACGCTCTTTACCTGGCCCGGGTTCCACTGCTTGTCTGCCCGAGCAATGCTGGATAAACAGTTTGAAAACTGGCCATCCTGTTTGCCTTGACAAGTATTTACGTGAGTGAGCCATACACGACAAGCCGTTAGGTTCTGGGGTTTGACAGGACCAAACCATGATAGAGATAGTTTGGAGTAGTTTAAGAGTTCTTAGACGGCTTGCCATGGAGAATTTTGAATACTACCATTCACCACGTTCCGTTTTTTCTTTTGATCTCGAATAAATGCATAAAATCTATTTCTACATTCCGATGTCATAAGTTATATAACTCTATCAAACTAGCTTCTAACAGGTACTCAACCACCAACGAAGCTCTCAGGTAATGCCAACCTCAACAATGCAAACCCTCTAATAAATATGTTTTGTTTTTTTCCAATTCTCAAGTAAGAAAACAAGCGTAACACCTTTCTACCCTATCTACCTGCTCTAATGCAACTTTCAGCGTATTTGTTTTAATTGTTTTTGTATTTGTTACTGTTGAGCGTCTTTTCCCTCAGGTGGAAGACTTCCATGTTTCGTTCAATGCTTCTAAAACAGACTCGAAGCCTAGCTTCCCGACTTTGGCGTTCTGGCAAAACCTCTCCACCGACCACTCTTCGATCTTCTCGCAAACCTTCTTGATCGACGCATACGCGGTGATCTCGGCCTCCTGGTTGAACACTGTTCTGAGATTGGGCAACTCGGCATCAGGTCTGTAAATAACCGTTTCGTTAACCTGCAACAAATGGTTCATGGTGAGGTTATGCGATTTCATAACCAACGTCTTATCGTTTAGGTTTATTTCACTCACCTCTCTCACGTACGACCGATCTTGCGCTCCAACAAGATACTGCAACCAGCAAGGAATTGGCTGTTTACAAGCGATGAGTCTTTCTGTCCGCAAGATCTTTCTTTCCTCGTCAATAGTCCTGCTCAAGACATCAACAGAGACAACATGAGTGGAAAGTTCATTTGGGTACTTTTGCCAGTTTGCGGCCGTTACCCTATCCCAAGAGTAATTGAATATATGTTCCGATGTGAAAAGTTTCATCTCTCTCCTACGTCCAAATTGGTGCAAAACTTCTACCTTGGAACTAGTTTGCCCCCCTACAAGAGCTGTTATTTAAGTATTTTACTCTTGTGACTAAATATTTTTCTTATATAAAAGGAGAGAAAAAAAAAGAAACTCGCAAACGATGAATTTTTGGCTCGGAGATTCACGGGCAACGGTTCCGTAAAGCCCCTGGTATATAGTTGAAAGAGATACCTGGTATTGATCTATACTACTCTATTCAGAATCCGAAAAAGAATCTCTATAGTGAGAAGTTGTGTGAGAGATGAGGGAGGTCTTTGAGTTCTGGGCATCGGAGTCCAGATCGCTATCGGGGACCAATTCGGACAGTTTTACTTTTTTCTTCGAGGGTAAGAGTAAAGAAGACTTCTTCCTCTTGCCCATCAGTTCATGTATGACGGTGGTATCTCTGATGTAGGATAAGTAGAACTTGTTGAATAGCAGTAAGGTGGTGTGCGATATGGGCACCTGTTTGACGTCGCTTTGGCTCGGTATCGCCGTGGAATTTCTGAGAAGGAACGGCTGGAGAGTATTCAAAAGAAACGAGTCTATCTTGGAAACCTGCTTGACGGTGCTGTGGGGCTTCAAGTCGCTAAGGGACTTCAATGTCTTTTCGTGCTCTGCGAGAGCCTTGACGTAGCTCGCTATGCCCTGGGTTGAGTATGGATTGTTGTACTTGCTTTCGTTGTGGCCTGTGGTTAGTTCTTCGAGTAGGTACTGCTGTATGTCCCGCTTGGTGATATCCTCGTTTGTAGAGTCTGAGGAGACTGCAACAGACTTGGCTACCAGCTTGACAAAGCGGTGCAACTGTTTTTCCTCTTCTATGAGGTAGAAAGCTCTGTTGAGCTCTGAGTATCGGACTGACTCCTGCTCGCTCTCCTCGAGATACGTGCTGATAAGCTTCTGGTGCTTTTTCGTGCTTGTATCCTTGTGGAGATCTTTCCCAGAGTATATGTTGTCCGTGCCCTCTGTGTCTTCCTTGCTGAAAACGATTTCAGACGCAACAGTGCCTAGAAGCGCCAAGTTCTGGTATTTTTTGTCCTGAAAGAGGTCTGCAACTGCTTCGAAGCTGGCCTTCACAGTGTTGATCAAGCTGTTGCCATCCATTACGGGCAAAAAAGAGCTTTTTTGGTGCTTGTATAGTAGACGTATCAAATCTAGCTTGATACGGTACTTTATGAATCTTTCCAACCCGTACGAAAAAGGAAGTTTGAATTGGGTCTTGTGGTAGTAAGACGTGGTATTGTCGAACTTGGAATTTATGAAAACCAAGTCAATGTTGGAGAACTTATCGAGCAATCCAAAGTGGCACCAGTAGGTATCTATTAAAAGGGCAATGTGCTTGTCTTCGACAGAAAGCTTTGTATTCCACGACATCAAGTAATTCAGGAAAATTTCTCTAGTGTTCAACCCATCGGGCGAGTAGAAGTAGCCATCTTTGGACAACCCATCGTTGTACACATTCCCACTGTTCAACAAGTTCGACACGAGTAGCGGGCTGATCAAATTGGTGCCATTGAGGTTACAGCATAACCCCAAAGTTATCGTTTTTTTCGATGAAAAGCCACCGGTCAACGTTACATTGTCAACATTATCGCCAATGGACTTCCTATTCTGTAAGTCGCTAAGTTCACACAAGTCGTCTATGTTGAACAACACCTCGTTGAAATGATAAATATTATTGATATTGTAGTTCTCCAACTGAGCTTTAAGTCTACTTTTCTCGTGGCTCAAATATTTGGCTTGTTTCTGTATTTCCTTTTGATGAGACAAGCTGTCCATGATCGCTTCGAGCTGCGGTTTCAATGACTTCAAGAAGTACTTTGGCCATTCCACCGTTTCGCATAAAGTCAAAGCATGCCCATCTTTCTTTTCGTTCCAGTGGCCCAAGAATTCCTGGAATCGAGCATTTAATTCTCTTCCTGTAGGCACATTCTCCGGATATATCATGAGGCTCTGGGAGTAGTACATTTCCAAGCATTTCAATATATGCTGATAATCCTTCATAAACTTGTTCACCTCTTCGTTTGCAGCTTTGTAGGTCCTCCGTATTTTGGTTTTACCGTGGGATCTCTCCGACAAATTCTGGCATTCCTCCCGAATCTTCCTCTCGTCCATAATCCATCGATTCAACGACGACTTCGATAATGGAAATTTACCTTTCAACTTGAAGTGCTTGATGGTGTCTGCTTGTTTATGTTTTGGATTAATCAAAAGCTGATAATTGTGGTAGTTTAGTACCTCAACTTTCTGTAGCAAGCTAGCTTGAGATGACTTGTTTCCTTCCGAATCATTCATGGTGCCTCATACGTAAACTTGTCTACTAACTTATCAATCTTTCTTCCTAGTGTTATGAATCAACTTTGTTTACCTTTAAATCGCGATGAGATCTCCATAAATCACTATAAGACCTTATCCTGGGCCCTCGACGACTAATGGAAAAATGAGTTCTAGCGACATGAAGTTGAAATTCTTTTTACTGTACATCACTATTGGTGATTAGAGAGATTATTTTTCAGGCTTTTAAGCTTTAGTGCCTTCAAAAACTATGGTAAATCTAAATACATGTTTTATTCAAATGCTTGTCAGCAGATGATGATTTGAAAAAAAAGGGAGAATAAGACGCAAATAATCATGAAGGAGCCTCGTCTCAAACGAGGTATCAGTCAGCCCTAGGAACTTTACAGTGAAAGAGGCTCACCATTAGAAAATGGTCCAGCCTGGAGTTACTCCATGGTAAACGACTTCACCAAATGTCGCGTGAATCTAATGTCGCAGAAGCGACATTTTACTTTCTAGATTTTCTTCTTATTAATGGCGGCAGATTTGACAGTATTATTTATATAGAATCAAAGCGAAAACATCGAAGTCTGAGAGCAGGGAAGAGAAAATGATCAAAAGGATTTCGCAAGCTTCTCTAGGCACAGTGAAAAGGTGCCTCAATACGGCGGCGGCGGCTAATGCAGCGTCGACGCCGTTATTTCGTACGTCAGTTCTCTCTAACGGATTGACAGTTGCAAGTGAAGTGATGCCAGGAACAAAGACGGCGACAGTTGGTATGTGGATCAACGCGGGATCTAGAGCAGATAATCCTAAAAATAGCGGTACAGCACATTTTTTGGAGCATTTGGCTTTCAAAGGCACTAGCAAACGAACGCAGCTCAACTTGGAGTTGGAGATAGAGAATTTGGGGTCGCAAATCAATGCATATACATCTCGTGAAAACACTGTGTACTACACCAAATGCTTATCCAAGGACATTCGTCAGAATCTTGACATTTTAAGTGACTTGTTGACGAAATCGAAGTTGGAGACTCGGGCCATCGAGAACGAAAGGCACGTTATATTACAGGAAAGTGACGAGGTTGACAAAATGTACGATGAAGTTGTGTTTGACCATTTGCATGCCATTGCCTACAAGAACCAAGATCTCGGAAGAACCATTCTAGGTCCTAGAGAACTCATTAGAACTATAAAGAGGGAGGATTTGGTCAACTATATCAGTACAAATTATAAAGGGGATAGAATGGCATTGATAGGCGTTGGGTGTGTGGACCACGAGGAGTTGGTCAAGATGGCCGATAAATATTTCGGTCACATAAAAAAGAGTGAGGTTCCATTCAAGCAAAACGGAGGCGACATGCCCATTTTCTATGGCGACGAGATTAGAATTCAAGACAATACCTTGCCAAATACTTACGTGGCATTGGCCGTCGAAGGCGTTAGCTGGTCTGCTCCTGATTTCTTCACTGCTTCCGTCGCTAATGGTATTATTGGGACTTGGGACAGGTCGTTGGGTGCTGGATCTAACTCACCTTCTCCATTGGCCGTGACTGCTGCAACCGGTGGTCCTGGTAAAACTCCGATAGCTAATTCCTATATGGCATACACTACTTCATATGCTGACACTGGTTTGATGGGTGTCTATTTCACGGCCGAAAAAGATGCAAATTTGAAACTCTTCGTTGACGCAGTGTTGAAAGAATGGGGTAGATTAAAAGCTGGTGATATCACTGAAGTAGAAGTCGAAAGAGCAAAAGCCCAACTTAAAGCTTCGTTAGTCTTAGCATTGGATGACTCCACCGCTATCGCAGAAGATATTGGTAGACAATTAGTGAACACAGGGTACAGATTATCGCCCGAAGAAGTCTTCGAAAGAGTCGAAGTCATAACAAAGAAGGATGTTGTAGACTGGGCTAACTACAGGCTCAAAAATAAGCCTATCGCTATATCTGCTGTGGGTAATGTGAAAACTTTACCTAATCATAATGAAATCACAAAAGCAATGGTTTGATCTATTCAAACTAAATGTACATAGACGTTTACTTTTCCGCAATATTATACACGCAAACAATAGATTATTTTTGAATTAAAGCTTCCTCTGTTTCGTTTTCTTCCTCGTCCCCTTCTTCCTCAATACATTCTCCTTGAAGTATTGACTCCTTCGGCACCCTCTTCATTATCTCTGGTGGTTTGAATAACTTACCGATATTTTCAATCCATCTCTTTCTCTTATCCAAGAGAGCTCTCAACCCACTATTAGCGGCTTGCTGTTGAGCATGTGTGGTCTCAACCTTCTTCTTTTTGTTTTTAGCCTTGAGACGCTTCATGTAGGCTTGATCGACCTGTTTATCTAATTCCTCTAAGATTGTGCAATACTCTTGCCAAGCAAGTTGCTCTTCAATTATAGGAATGAGTTTTTTCTTGTTACGCCTATTACGAGCTGATGCCTCTTTGAGAGATTTTTGTAACTGTCTTATCTCAGCACAAACTTCATCATCCTCCTTGTTCCTTATCCAATCATCAGAATCCATTATAGTACGGTTGTTTCTCTTTATAGGACGTCCGTTTATTTTGAGGTTATTCTTACCCTCCTCTTCAGTTGGCAAATTCATGAAAATACCAATATACTTCAATTCACGTTTTAATCTCTCCTCGATGGAGTAGAAATCATTTACTTCGGCTGTCACCTTGTAGTCATCGTTGTTACTTAGTTTGGTAGCAACTTCGTCGTCAAATGGATGAAGATCTTCGCCCGATTCCTCGTCGTCTTCGACTTTTCCCTCATGGGCACTGAGAATTGCCGAGAGCAACCTACTTGAAAAGGGACCACAAGATATTTCTTCTGTATACAAGTTCTCATCCAGTAAGTCTTCTATCGATCCTCTGGGCTTGTACGAATCAAGTGGGGGTTGTTGATATGCTGGGGAATTAAGTTTCGCACCTAAAGTAGAGTCTTCTTCTGACCACACGTCGGCATAAAACTGACCCAACTTGGGAATTATGTAAGGCGAGATGTTAGGATCATATGATGAAGAATCGAATCCAGGTGGTATGATATTGTTTTCATTGAGAAATTTGATGTCGTCATTCAGAAATGGTCTAAAATAAGATTCGATGTAGGATTGGAAGGTTGTAAACTGGACTTGATTAGAAGGTGGTTTTGTCTTAGAGAAATCATGATCGGGTATGGTGCCAGGGAGCAAATCTTGCAAATCGTTTTCCGGATAAGACGCAACGCCATATCTTTTTTTGAGATACTCTTTACCGTGAGTTTCCAACCCATTATCCTCCTCTGAAAATAACCCAAGTTTCGCTATTGCATCCGCTGGTAATGTTTGTGAGGGTACAAACTCCGACTTTGGGTTTTTCAATCTCGTGTCATTATCTTGAGTAAACGAGCCTGTTTGCACAGGAGGAATAGGCTCGTTATTAGCACCCTTTTCATCTTCCTTATCCTTTTCTATTTTCTCCTGCGCTTCGTTAGAATCTGGCTCTTCTGCCTCCTCCTTTATCTTGTCTTCGTCGCTCGTTTTTCTTCTTTTAGTCCCTTCCAAACCATCCACAGTCTCATCCTTTCTCTTGAGCCCCTGACTCCCATCACCATGGGCACCACTCTGGCTTTCCGGCGATTCCTGAGCATCCGCGCTTTTGCCCTGTTCGGCTTCGTTAGCCCCAAGTGCCTCATTTATCCTTTCTAATGCTGTCTTATCCACTCTCTCTATTTCCTCTAAGTCCTTATTAAGGTTGCTTAAAAGCTTGCTCAAATTCTGTAAAACATTGACACTGGGGACTTTTCGTATGAACTCGCCATCTAGAATACCAACTGATGAGTCGTATGATAGTTTTAACTCATCAACAATGTCATGCAATGTAGTCGACGCTGAATGAGTGTCTCCAGTACCCATCTCTCACTAACTTTTTTTGTCTATTAACTCAGGCCCTGCCTTTTAGAAATGGAGATCCTGCTACTGTCGTTTTGCCCTTGCTCACAAGCGCTTGATTTTTGATATATTACAAATTTTGTTGTTGTATCCTTCACTAATATTGACTCGAAGCTTTAGGTGTTTTCGACATTTTCAATATCAAAAAATGAGGTTTTGTGTTATAAAAAAGGGTGAAGGCTACATCTTCATCAAAAGTTTGATGGGGCGGGAAACTAGCTATATATATACAAGAGTGCTATGAAGAGCAACTATAGGATTGAGTTGAGTGGCATTAATGTATACATTCAAGGTGTATACTTTGAAATGTACTTTGAATCATGCTCATTTTTCACTTTCTCAACCAACTTGTCTATGATCTTGTGTCTGGCTATAGGAGCGTCCTGTGGTCTCTTCCATTCTTCAGGGTAGGTGATAGTTTGCTTCCTGGGTTTCATGTGGCGAGTGTCGACGGGAATATCAGCAAAGTCGTCAGACAAGTCTTTTGATGTTGCGAGCAACTTGTTGAAAGTGTCGACCAATGAACGAGCATTCTGGGTGGCTTCTGGGTAGTGACTGGTAGCAAAGTGAATGGTGTTTGTGTAGTGGTTGAATCTGTTGCCGGCTAAGATTTTCAATTTCCTTTCTTGTTTCTCGTTGAGACCCAAATCTTTGATGTCACACTTGATTCTTACTTTCCTATTGGTGGCGTTGGACTCGTCGGCGAAGTCGGTGGTGAAGGTCAATTTCAACGGAACTTCCCCGGCAGGCCTTGGTTTGTATTCCTGGCGAAACTTGGCCAAGAGGGGCATTTCGTACGCGCTGATCTGTCTGAGCTGCTCAATTTTTCTCTGCTTATGGGGAGTCTCTCCCTTGTCCACCACTCTGACATTACTTCTTTTGGGTGGAAGGCCCCTCAAATTGGCTGGGGTGTTATTCATGTGTCTTTCTTTGAAATTGTCGATTTCATACACATACTCCAATCCTGGCTTCGTGATACCCAAAGACTTGAATGTGGATAAAACTGCCTCTCTCTCTTCGTTGCTGGGGTTGTAGTTTTGTCCCAAAGCGTCTTTCCTCAAGTTGTGGAGCTCAAAAATTCTGTCTGCTGGTAATCCTTTCCATTCGTGAGGATTTAAGTAAATGGCTTCCTCATTTTTTGAGGTACTCATACACCTTTTACCAAGACGAGCCTTGGACACATTTCTAAGTGCTCCAAAGCCTCTTTTACTCAAGTACATCTTACAAATCCAGTGGCGACTAGCTATTAAAATGGTGAAAAACTTCAACAACTAATTTTCTTCACAAAAAAAAAAATGGCTTTTTTCACACGACTTCAACTTTTATTCACAATACTTAGGCAAGCTAAATGGCATAACTATTCTTCTTCCTTCTTGACCTTGAGCTTCTGTGTGGCCCTCTCTTGAACCTGTGGCTCGTCTTTTGGGTCAAGTTTTGGTTTCTTCTCTGATTTTAGCTCGGGAGAACTATCTGCGGCCCTTTTCTCTTGCTTGAAAAACAGAGCGATGTTGGACTTCTCTGGCTTTGAGATCCTGCTGCGCTCTATCAAGTATTTCCCGTCCGACAGGGTTCTACCGACCTCTGGCGTTACTGGGAACACCTCAATGTTGCTGTAGGCTTTGTTGTCCGTTGTGTTCAAGCAAGAATTAAGCATTGAATCGGACCATTCGACGTTAGGATCCAACCACGTCAGGAACTCGGGACTGCCAGGTTCAATGAGAATGGGCTTTCTGTTGTGGAGCCACGATATGCTGTAGCTGTCCTCTTTAGAGGATGGTCCCGTAATGATGGTAAAGGACGAAAAGTACTGGTCGTTGTCGTCGTTTTTGTTATCGTTTTTGTTCTCCTTCATCTTCTTGTCGTTCTTATTGTTCTTGTCGTTCTCATCGTCACCGTTGTTTTCCACAGCAGCGGCATAGTTGCTGTTGTGGGAGTAGAACGCTGCTATGTATAAAAGGGGCGACTTGACGGAATGGACATAGTAAGGGGTTTTCTGGTTCTTGTCTCTGTGCCACTCAAAATACCCTTGCACTGGCACCACGCATCTGCTATGGCGTGAACTCTTCCAAACTGAAACTTTGGATATCGACTCTTTTCTGCAGTTGAAATGTCTTGATTCGAATCTCTGGAGTTCCTTAGAATAGGGACTGCCCGCTTTTCCCTGTCTGTGTATGGGCGCTGGGTTGCCGGGCTTGGCCCAGAAGGGAACAAGCCCAAATGTCAGAGCCTCGACCACGTAGCAGCAATTTGAACTATCATCTGAGACTGGTTTGCGATATATGATGGCACTTTTCCTCGTTGGAGGTACATTATAGGATGGCCTAAACTCAGAAATTGCCACCGGTGCAACTACAACATCAATTGCCTCTGTTTCACCACTTTTGTTAGATTTTTTGTAGGTATATCTACCCTCATCTTTGGAGTCGAGGTGAAAACCTTCATCATTGCTACTTAAATTTGCGTTTAAAACTGTCTCATTGAATAATGCAGGTAACTCACTTATGTTCTATATTCATTGGTTAGTGAAGTTCCTCGATGAAGCTTCTAATGCTTCTTAACATACCACCGCCAAAGCGTATCGTCCACACATTCTGAATATCAAGCTAGTAATCGTTACTTTCTTATCATAAATTGATGCGAATAATTGTACAATTCTCAAATTTTATATCAGTTGCTACGCAATTCTACTCTTTATTATAGACTACGGGATAGTCTGGCTCATATTCCTCTGGTTGCAGGTTATCGCCCTCAAAGTAGAGAGGCTGGTCGGAGCTATCGAGAAATTCATCGTAGGAACATTCAAAGTTGTTCGTGCAATCAGGATCATCGGAATAGTTATCGTTTTCCTCGCCATCGAAATACTCTGGTTGAGCTACTTTCGGGAGAAACTCGTCGTAGGAATTAGGCCTGTTCGGTATAGTCTCCTTTGAGTTGTTGGATTTATGCTGTCTGGTAATCGGGCGACTGTCGTTGCTGGAAACTTTTTCATTGTTGGAA
The DNA here is from genome assembly GCA_001600675.1 of Millerozyma acaciae. NCBI lineage: Eukaryota > Fungi > Ascomycota > Pichiomycetes > Serinales > Debaryomycetaceae > Millerozyma > Millerozyma acaciae. The sequence goes on along the minus strand of BCKO01000002.1, from coordinate 915,969 downwards.
CCACGATACTTGGATTTCTGCTTTAAATGCCTCTTTATTTCTGCTCTTGTTGCACGTTTGAATTCTTTGTACTCATTGTCTTCGTGTTCAGCTTTTGCAATACAATCTTCGTCAACAGAGGCGTCTCTAGAGGTGCCCAAATGTGTTTTTTCAACAAATTTGGTGTCGCTCAAGCTCTCTGGCAAATAGGACTGTTTGACTTGTCCATGGATGTAGTTGGGGTTGTACTTGTAGGTAGAGCCGTATCCCAATTGCTTCATGAGCTTCGTCGGTGCATTTCTTAGGTGTAGCGGGACCGGAACAGAATTCATATCGGGATTCTCGCTGAAGAGAGACTGTGCAGCCCTCAACGCTCTGTATGACTTGGTGGATTTAGGTGCTCTGGCTAATTTAACGGCGCAATGGGCCAAAACAATCTCACCTTCTGGCATTCCGACAAACTCGATGGCCTCTTTTGCAGCGATTGCAAAAGGCAAGCACGAACTGTCCCTCAAACCTATGTCTTCACTGGCCATCACAATCATTCTTCTTGCAATGAAAAGAGGGTCCTCTCCACCAGAAAGCATTTTAACCAAATAGAAAATAGCGGCATCAGCGTCGGAGCCTCTTACCGATTTGTGAAAGGCACTTATTGTATCGTAATGCGACTCGCCGTGCTTGTCGTACATGTACTGGTAGTTTCTTGTTGCAAGTAGAGGTTTGAGTTTGTCATGGGTGACTTTAATGACCCCTAGCTTTTTAGGGATCTCGATTTCCTTCTCGGCCTGCTCGAGGTTCTTAAGTAATGAGTACTGTGCGCTAGAAAAGTAGGCATTTATCGACTCAAGAATATTAAGAGCTACTCTTGAATCTCCCGAGCTAAGTGTTGCGATGTGGTCAATCGATTCTTTGTCTAGTGCTATCAAGTGTAGGCCATGAACGAGTTTCCGTGTTTTGTTGACAACCAACAACCCTCTATTAATGACTCGTATCAAATCGTCTCTTGAAAGCTTGTCCATGACAAACGTATGCATTCTGGATAGGAGAGCGTTATTTATATTGAACGATGGATTCTCCGTCGTTGCTCCAATCACGGTTATTGTTCCATTTTCTATGACAGGCAAAAGAAGGTCTTGCACCGCTTTATTGAATCTATGAATTTCGTCCAAAAATAAGATGGTTTTGCGGCCAGTGAGCTTGGTTTCGTTTTCTGCCATGGCGAAGACCTCTTTCAATTTTTTGGCATTTCCTTCAGCACCCGAGATCTCGATGAACTTGCTATGGGTCGTCTTCGCTATTATACGCACCAACGAGGTCTTGCCAACCCCGGGGACCCCCCAGAGTATGAATGACGGTAACAGGTCAGAGAGGATGAAGTTCCTCAAAATGCCATTGGGACCAACTAGTCTATCTTGCCCGTAATACTCATCCAAAGAGCTGGGCCGCATTCTCTCTGCTAGTGGTAATGCCGCTTCGCTTTTCATTTTTATCATTTCCTCATTGCGTCTTAGTATATCTGACCGTTTAGGCCTTCTCAATGCTTCACTCTCGGCTCCACGCTCTTGTTGCGACTCTCTTTCTTTCTTGAACGGAACTCTAGTTTTTTTGGAAATCTCAGATTCGTTTTCATCGTCTCTCTTTCTCTTCACCAAGATATCAGGCACAACTACACCGCTGTCGGGGGTCTTCGATCTCAGTTCACAACTTTTCAACTTCCTTTCTGCGATCAATATGCTGGTAAGCGTAGGCTTTTCTTTTATATTTGTATTCCTGATATCGCTCTTACTTTTCTTTAACTTGGGCTTATCCATTTGTAGCCCCAATGCTTGGAAAGCATTCCTGCTCTTTGTCGATTCCTCTTTAATTCCCTTATCTATACTTTCGCCATCGTCTTGTGTCGATTCACTCTTGATTTCCTCCTTTGATTTCAGTTCTTGTGAGTCCAAGCATTCGTTAACGTGTTGTTCCAAGAATGAAGCATCAAATTTCCTTGAACATATGGGACAGTCAGACTTCATTTACTTAACCAACTTGGTGAATCAAAAAACTTCTTTAAATATTTGTATATAATACGCGTGAATTGAATTTTTGATGAGATTTTGAAGTTTTACTCTCTTTCTTCGTCTCTTTTGAAGTTGAAACAGATGACAGTTGACGTTATTTGGCAAAAGCTCGTTGTCGGGCATGTGGAGCTTGTTCTTTCGAAAGTGTTAAGATGTGGACAAACTTTTAGGTGGAAAAATATCGATAATATTTGGTCTTTCACAACTAATGATAAGATAATCTTGCTCAAGCAGGACGAGAATTTCCTATACTACTCGTATATTAGTCAACAGGGTAAAGATGAAGCTAAACCACGAGCGGTTTTAGAGCACGAGACACTAGAATTTGTTAAGGACTATTTCAATTTGTCGATCAAATTGGAAGATTTATATAAAGACTGGGCAGAGAAGCATCAACCTTTCAAGAATACCTTGAAGCAGTCGCCGTTCAGCGAGTACACGGGGATCCGGATTTTGAGGCAGGATCCGTGGGAAACGCTTGTGTCTTTCATCTGCTCTTCCAACAATAATGTGAAGCGAATTTCCAAGATGTGTGATTCGATTTGCACGGAATATGGTACATACATCAACGATTTCGGTGGTATCAAGCACTACTCGTTCCCCAGCTCTAAAGTGCTTGCTAGCTCGCCCGCCGTGGAGGCCAGGTTGCGGGAGCTAGGTTTCGGATACAGGGCTAAATACATTTACCAGACGGCTTTGAAGATAGAGAATGAAGAGAACACAGACATTACGTTAGAGAAACTTTACAAGCTACGCGATCAAGACTATGAAACAGCACGCTCTTTTTTATTGCAACTAACTGGCGTTGGTCCCAAAGTTGCGGACTGTATTTGCCTAATGGCGTTGGATAAGCACGATGTGGTTCCCGTCGATACACATGTCTACCAGATTGCCATACGAGACTATAAATTCAGAGGTCCAAAGGCTTTGAAAACTTTGAATGCCAAAGTGTACAATGATATCGGTGCATTCTTGAAAAAGATTTTCGGTCATTATGCTGGCTGGGCCCAGTCTGTCTTATTTGCATCTGACCTTTCTGATTTGAACAACGGTATCAATAAAATCAAGACAGAAGAAGTTCAGCCCGAGGAAATAGTAAAAGAAGAAGTCGAGGTTAAAGAAGTTATTAAACACGAGACTGAAGAAGTGTTCAGGGCCAGTAAAAGAAGTAGAATCTTAGTTAAATGAGTTTTGTCGTATTCAAGTACTCCCTACTACTTGAACCTGACTGCTGCAGGAGTTGATTGATGCATTGTTTACTTCCTTTTCACATTCAGCATGAAAGTATGTGGCTTTTGACGTCTTGTCAAAGATTCAATCATTCTTTGACATGCATTGTAGAAGTTGTAGATACTTAAGTAAATACTAAATTTTACAAAATTTGTAATTAAGCACAACGAGTAAAACTCACTGACTGGTTCTATACTAGATTTATCAACAGACTTTGTAAAGCAGCCCATAAGCTGTTGCAACTAGTTCAGTGACGTATGACAACCCCCTTGATAGAACCCATTATCAGTATTACTTGTAGATCAGTCTATACCTTATTCGCAATGGGTGCAAAATTTGTATACTTTGAAAAATTGTTTATCGATAAGAGATTGTGTATGAGTTCATGCAAAGGGGTCAAGTTTGCTTAGAAAGTCTTAGTTTCATATGAACAATTGAGAACAGCTTGCATGATAGAGTGAGGTTGCCATTCTGAAGTCTTCATCGGAGTAAAACTGGCCTAGCCTGTTGAGATACGTAGAAGAGAACATAGTTGAACTATCCTACTCCAGTGTGATATACATGAAGTACACAACTTATATATTATAATTCTGATTCAACTAAGCAAGATTCGGGCGGTTGGTGTAGTGGTTAACATACTCGCCTTCCAAGCGGGTGACACGGGTTCGATTCCCGTACCGCTCAATTTGATTTTTTTTCTCTCTCCCCGTTTTTTGTTACTCGGACGGAACCTCACTCTTATTTTTGACAGTGATCTTACAAACTGCGCTTTCGAACTGTTTGATCGGTGGTGGTTAAAGAAGTATTAATCTATATTAGCTAACTGAACTTGATCAGTGTATGTTTCTATTGATGAAGTTAAGTCCATTAACTGGAATGCAAAAAGTGGATTTTGTGCCAATTGGCATAAATAGGTATTTTCTGGTTGCCAATCACTTGATGATGGATAGGTTGTTTTGGCAAATGCAATGCGTCATTCTCACAGATGATGAAATTATTATCAGCTTGTAAAAGAAGAACTGTACATTCCACATTGGTGGATAGTTCTATGAGTTGCGCAGAATATAGGAAACGGCCTACTTTTCTTGCTGTAACCACATTATGTGTAGATAAGACACTTGAATTTGACAGTTGATTTTGATGCGTCAGTCTTTGGCTGTAAAGCCTGTTTGAGATGGTTTCGGTTGCCACGTTATTTTTTGCATTATCTACCAAACATATCTTGGAGGACAAAGCCACTTTTCCGTTTATATCTCCTGAAGGCAGCCTGTGCTTTCTGTCGATGACATATTCAAATTTGTTGATTTTGAACCATTTGATGACAGTATTCACTGAGAATATCGCTGTATTGTAAAAACTTTCAATCGACTTTGAGCCAACCAACGCAGCACGATCTAGTAACTCGCTTTTGATGGCATGATAACTCCCATTGACAGTGTTTTTCGCGCTAGCTTTAAACGAAGAGTGACGAACAATCGAAGACAACCGAGAAATCGTCACTTTGGCTGGGCTAGGAGATCCTGTCTCTGCCCCGTTTTTATCTTTGGTCTCCAGAAGAGGCTCATTCTGTTTATGCATAGCAAAGATTGATCGCCGTAAGTTCTGTATGGAACTGTAATTTCTGGTCCTTTTGGCATCAAGTTCACCCGTATTTTGATTGGGTTGGTTACTTATATCTTTAAGAATGCGTCTTCTTTTGTTCTGGCGTAAACCTCCAAGTGATGCTTCTGACGGTTTTGGGAAGCTCGACTTTCTATCCGCTACAACCAACCTGTTCTCCTCCCTCATTTTCTCAATGCTGCTTTGCAATTGGAGCAGGTGTATCTCAAAAGGATCTCGGTATCTGTTATTGTTTACTCCATATCTTCTATTACTGCTCATTTTTTTGGCATTAAACTTTCGGGAAAGTCAAAAATAAAGATCCCTTGATAATGCTATGGTACTGGACTAAGGAAAAGGTAACACTGATGTATTGTTCTGACCCGTATTCTGTCAGATGTCACGAATGATATCTTGGACCTGAAAATAAAATAAACAACCTAAAAGTTTTGATGATAATGAGATGTAAAATTCTGAGCACTCTTCCTTCAACGGTCCATTTATTCCGCCTTAACTCTAGACAGGGTACACTCCTGAAGCACCGAATCAAGGTTACAAGCAAGACAGACTTGTTTGCTACGATTAAAAGTATATACTAAGATAAAAACATGCCAAAATGGTTGCTCCGTAATATGAACAGTCAATATACAGGATTTTTCAAGATTCTTCTATATATATAGCGGTAGATAGAGACAGCTATATTGAAGAAAGTGGATTAATTGAAAGAAAAACAGACATGAGTAACGCTTGGGATCAGGTAAAGTTTACTCTTAGCCCAAAGACAAAAGGGTTTCATTTAATTACTGAAGAGGTCCTTTCCAACGTGCCTCAAATTAAAGAGTATGAAGTTGGACATTTGAACTTATTCATCCAGCACACTAGTGCTGGGTTAACAATCAACGAAAACTACGACCCAGATGTGAGAACTGATCTCAGCAATATCTTTGATAGGATTGTTCCAGAGAAAGCGTCATACATACATACTTTGGAAGGAGAAGACGATGCTGTTTCTCATGGTAAGTCTGTGTTAGCTAGCTTGAGCATCACGATTCCAATCAGTAACGGAAGATTAGCATTGGGCACATGGCAGGGTATCTACTTGGGAGAATTTAGGAAGGCTAGACACAGCAGGAAAATAGTTGCCACCATTAACGGATTAAAACGTAGCTAAGGTAATATACACAGACTACTCTATAACTATAGTACATTACTAATGGTGCGAGGTTATTAATGATTCTATTCTTTGTAGGATGTTGATCATGAAGCGTTTTCGTAGATGTTGACGCTGTACCTTCGGAGTATGTCCAATCTGTCATCCTCGAGTTTCTTTGAGGCTAATGATAGCTCGTTGAACTTTTTAATGTTTTCATCGAAAACTAGATTCCACCAACCATTGTGGCGAAGGCACTTTCTTTTATCTTGTAAACAGAGGAAACCTTTGTAGAAATTACCGGGGCTAGATTTCTCTTTATTCTCTTTATAGAATGAGACTAAGTCATCAATTTCATGCTGGAAGTCCTTATAAATGTCAGTGGACTCGATCAAGGTCATTTTCTCGTCCTTTGTCAGACTCAAATGCTCTAGACTGTCGCTTAAGGTTTTGTCGTACAAGCAAAGGTCGAACCTTTTCGACCGCTTGTTCTTTGACTGTTTCCCAGATTTCGACTTCTTCGATCCAGAAGCGCTCTTGTCATCTTCTTCATCATCATTAGTTTCACTGATGGACGCTAGTAATTTATCATTTATAACCTTGAATTTGTCTTTTATTTTATTCAAATACGTTCCCTTCAACTCACAGAGTTGGAGGGTAGCATTGATTTGTTCCAATTTTGAATTTATACTTTTAATTTGGCTTTGGGTTTCTTCCGGTAGTTCAGAAGGGTCGTAATTATTTTCTTTCATCTTCGTTACTTCAGGAAGCTCAGGGAACTGCTGGCCGAGTTGAAGAAACTTTTCATAAGGGCTATTTCCCTTCTTTGCAAACTTTATAACAGCATTTATATCTTCAAGCAGTAAACTATTCTCTTTTTTGTTTTGTAGTCCAAAAGCTTCTTTCATAAATTGAATAGCATGTTCTTGAGAACAATACTTGGACTTTTGATCCGATCTTATTGGGTTCCAGCACTCAGGAAGTCTACACTTTCTTTTCCACTTGGTAGTTCCTAGGTTCTTCCATTGACAAAATTTGCAGTAAAACTTTGCAATAAGGCTCGAGTACTTCTCTGAAAGCCTCATGCAACTGAAATGAAACCATTCATCACAGCCGTCACAAGAAATCATTAATTCACCTCCATGATCAGGTCTTCTACAGATGCAAAACACCTCTTCACTATTAAAGTTGAACTTAGGTGCATTTATGAATTTCTTGTATTGCTTACCAATGTTTTCTGGGGTGTCCTCAACGTTAAGGTCTATACCATGATTCAGCGTATCGATATCGACTTTAGAATCTTCTTTAGACATCTCATGGTCGTCTGACTCATGTTTATGCTTCTTGCTGTCCTTTCCTGAATCAAAGGGTGACGCCGTCCTTTTCCTCAGCGTATCACCGCTTAGCTTGATACCTCCCTTCTCTCCAGGGTGGGGATTGACAAGGTCAGGCTCTGCCATCGTTGATCAAACCTTTAACTACACTGGATTATTCGTTTTTGGATTTTATCATTAAAACGCGATACACAGGAATCGTCTTCTACAAATTGGTACTAGAAATACTGGCGAAACAATATAATACAAGTATTTAGGTGTAGATAGTAAAGAAAAGCAGATGAAGACCCGTTAAAAGTACAGCACTAGGCTTCTGGCCTTTTTTGCTCGTCACTATTCTCTTTATCACCGCCATTTGAAGTAGGTTCAGTGCTACTTGTATCTGGACCTGCTATAGACACGTTATTTGCCAGCTTCAGCTCTTTTTTGTCGGTATCTGCTTTAGAGGGGTTAGCATCCTTATCTTGGTCTTGTTCACGGCTTTCTTCTTGATCCTCTTCTTGGTCTTCGTCGTCCTCCTGATCTTCGTCATTTTCAGGCAAAATTGTTTTTTGTTTCCAAACTTCCACCAAATTGTCATCACCGCATGATGCTATTAAGCCCTTAATTATCGGATGGATATCCACATCATTTATCCTGTTTGTATGACCGCCGTGAACGAACTCCAAGCAAGGATCTGCAGTTTTCGTTGCCTTCTTTCTTGAATTTTCGTGCCCTTCACTGGTAGGGTAGGTGAACTCCTCGTCTAAATGAGACAAGTCCCACCTCAAGACCCGTTTGTCCAACCCCCAAGATAGCAAGCTATCGGGGGTGTGGTACGAGTCCCATTTGATTCCTATAACACTATCGTTGTGACCGAAAAGTTTCCTGATAGGTTCATGAGGGTTTCTCAAATCATACAAGGAAATAACGTTATCCTTGCCACCTGTTGCATACAAAGTAGAAACACTAGGATTGAATGCGATTGCATTCTGGATCTGAGCCGTCTTAACGTTTATGGCAGGGTTGGTTTGAATCGTGGCTCTAAGGTCATGTATCTGGACGGTATAGTCGTCCGCCACGGATCCAAAGATACTCTTCAGCTCTTGGTGAAGCGACAAGTCATTGATGACACCATTGTGCGATTTGAAGCCTTGGATAGGTGTGGAAGGTTTCGAGATATCCCACAACGCTATTTGGGAATCATTCGCTCCGGACAAGAACTGCTTGTTGTCGACCCACTCCAAGACATAACCTTCCAACTTGTGGTAGCTGAAGTCCAAGGGTTCCTTATGGCTGCTGTCAAGGTCGTACAAGTGGATCACACCTTCATTGTCGAAAGTGATTACTTTTTTGTTGTCGGGAGAAAGTCTCAACCTGTTGATCTCACCGTTATGTTTCCAAGTAGACAACACCCTGAAGTTGTTGGATGCATCTGCTCCAGACAACGGAATCGGAATGCTTTCGGCGTTGGGTGAAAATTTGGAGAAGTCTGGTGCCATTGTGCTGGGCAAGGTGAAAGCTCCTAGCTTCAAGTAGTCTTGCGAGTGCTGCGACGTATTGGTGCCGTATAGTAGCTTGACAGATATATTGTTCTTGTTGTCGGAGACACTGTAGTCCGGTAGCCATTGTAGACTGAGTGAAGGGAAGTCTAAAGCATGGGTATGAATGGTGTCGTACAATAATGGAACACTTTTTTTCCAAATTTTGAACTCTTCATTGACCACTTTTTCCTTTAATTGATGGTCTATCAATATCTCACGCTCCGCCTCCGCTAGATCTGTACTCGAGTTTGTTGTCATCCTCTGTTGCTTTCAAAATGTACAACTGTTGGTGTTCTTCACTTGAATGAAGATAATGTTCAATTTAGAAAGTACTGAAATTTACGCAATCTCTCCTACACTGGCTGGAAGCTAGCTCAAGCTATGCATTAATGCAGAATACTACGGACTATAGAACGCAATGGGAAGATGGAGGATGTACCGCAGACGGCAGCCGATTGTGGAAGAGCAAACCTGGCTCTGGAACCATGACTGGCCGTCAGCATTAAATAACGTTAGTGTCGAGGCCGTCTACTTCCCCCAGCTCTTCACTCTCGTCGAAAAACAGGCAGAATAGATACACAGTACCGTAAATAAGCCCACCTCCTATCAAGGTCAACGTAGCAGCAGTTTTCGTAAGTACATGTGAGTGTTGGAGCACGAAAGGGAGGTAAATGCCGGTGATTAGTAGAAAAGCCGAGCTGAACTGGCCTATTTCTCTCAATATATTTCCCTGGACCGTCGAAGCAGGGTCAAAATTGAAGTCGTAGTCGCTGGAGTTCGTGAATGCTTTCGTCATTATTATAGGCATGTAGGCAATGGCAAAAATGATTCCATTTATTATGGGGAACCAGTTTCCATATATTCCTGCGAGGATTACTAGCAAGAATCCCATGGAAAGGACCGCTGAAAGGCCAATAATTTTGTTCAAGGGATTCTTCCCAAAAGCTTCTGTTGAGTTCATCTATGCCTCCCTCCTTGTTACCTTACCGTGGTACGTTTGATAAGAAGAGTTTCCACCACAGCTGGTTTTTGGCTGGGCTTCACCTAAAACTACTAGCCTGCACAGAATAAAGTCCATATTGACTCTCTTGATGGAAGTTCCTCCTGAAGAGAACGGGAATAGACCAGGAAAACCAGGATGATGGCAGTCGATAGTGATTTCGACGAGCTTTTGAGGCCATTGGTGGTGAAGAGCCCTAAAGTTAGCGAGAAAGAGATTGCTCTGCCACCAGGATTCCATGAGCCAGTGGCAGAGAATCCCACCAAGAGACAAGGCAGTTCTGAAAAATCGAAGCATGACGATTCTGAGGAGTTGGACAGCTTGAAAGTGAAGAAGGCATGGGAGATTGCGTTGGGCCCGGCTAAAGCAGTTCCAATGAATTTGATTATGAGCTACATGACGGGGAACTCGTTACAAATTATTCCGGTGATGATGACATTAATGATGTTTTGGAACCCGTTGAAGGCCATATTCACCGAAACCAACAGTGTGTTTAGAGGGTTGGAGACAAAGGATAACAGGATGGAAATCAGCCTTGCCAAAGTTGTCTTTGTTATATGCCATTTGGCGTCGATGTCGTTTGGGGTTTGGAAGTTTTACAAAATGGGGCTAATACCTTCCAGCGAAAGCGACTGGTTAGCGTGGAAGAGCGCCGTTCAGTATAAAGAAAAGTCTATTATAATGTAAAGTTGATGAGGAATAAAAAAAGCTAGTTTGAATAAAGTTAAAATTATAGATAAGATTAGGATTGTTCACTACTCTCCTTTTTCTCTTTGTCATCTTCTTTTGTAGCATTGGGCGCTTCAGCGATGCCATTTGCCTTCTCGAAAATCTGCTGCAAGTTGAACTTCTCCAACTTGTCGTAGTTGTCGACCACGCTCATGCCTATATTGCTCTTGTAGCCTTCTACCAAGATCAATTTGTCGTACTGCTTCAAATCCACTGAGTGTCCGTGATCTCTGCCGACGCTCTCGGCCACAGCACGTATAATGTCAGGCTTCGGTATAGCATTGAAGTTCCTTTTCGTCACGCTAATTGCAAACTTGTAAGGCTTTTGGTTCTCCTCCTGATGGAAGTGAGGAGCTAACACTCTCGCTGACAATTTTTTCAACTCTTCCAACGTGGGCGTCACGGAGTACGTGATTGGGGTTAGTCTCTGTGTGTACCTGGATGTCTTGATCTTCAGCTCAGCACATTCTTCGCATATTTTCTGAACAAACTCGGCTGGCTCAATTGGCTTTCTCGTTTTAATGAAGACAAGACATTCGCAGCCCAACTCCATGGGCTTGAATAGCTCCTTCTTGCTATCTTTGGTTTCTTGAAGCTCACTTAATTCTTTCTTGATTTGTTCTTCTACACTCAAGCTTTCTGCTTCGGCATCTTCCTCTTCATCCTGCTTTTCTTGCAAATTATAAAATTGTTCAGCTTTTTCTTGGAACAAAGTCATCAACTCTTTGCGACAGTTTTGCTCTTTCCCTCTATTACAAGTGGCATATATCCCACTAGAATTTGGATCAATGAACCCGCTGGAGCTGAACTTGAACCTCTTGCCCTTTCCACCTCCTTGGTTTCCTCCTTTTCTTTTTCCCATGCTGATCCTTTGATTTATATTTGAAAAATTCGTGAAATGTTGATGTGCGATAAATGTAAATACTCATTTTCCAGGTTTTACTTGGTGATAGTTTGGCTTTCCATCATCGAAATCCGCTTAGCAGAAGCTATTGGTATATTTCATGCTCATTCATACAAGCTAAGCTCACTACAAAAGCGAAGTTTCTTTTAGTGGCTTATCATTATTGGCATAATCGCATCAAATATAAAGATGAAAGCAGATGAGCTACCGCCACATATATGGTATCAAATCATACAGATTGGTGTGAAACACCTGAACGTTCTTTCGATCGAAGACATAGTAAACTTGCTGAGAGTCAGTAGGTTGATGCGCAGCACCATACAAAATGACTTGATCTGGGATGAGCTTTATAGGTGGTACTACTCCGACTGCCTTGCAGACTACGAAATCTATAATGACACAGGAGAAAATCTAGATGTGCATGGCGGTGGGATTGGACGTCAATATTCGTACGAACAATCGATGGGGTTTTATAGAAAAGAGCTCAAGTTAAAGTTTTATTTGAATAAATATGAACCTCGAGGTAATCAGTTCAACATTGCATACTTTTTGGATAGGTTCACGAGCGATACAGACTACATACCTATTTTGAGGAACATGATGCAAGATGAACGGAGGAAACTCGAAAACCTAAACTTTGGAGACTTCAACGTTGATTTGACAGCACGAGCGGTGATTTGCAATCTTTTAAACGTACATAATATGAAACAGGCGTTGCACTATCTAACATGGATGGAGTCGGGTAGATATGTTGAAACCCCGTCATCTTTTGAGTATTTCTGGCTCAAGATGGGCTTGTTTGACAAAGCTTTCTCCACCCTAGCATCGTCCAGAAACAGGAAACTACGTAAAATCAAAAAGATACTTTATAGGAAAGTCCACCTTGAGATTCTTAAATGTGGCTCTTGGGGCGAAAAAGTCAGGCTTACAGGTATAGATGGAGGCCCTGATGATGGGGTGATCTACGTCTCCAACGAAAAAACTTTTGTTTCATTTTTCAAATATACAATTGACCTCATATTGAAAACTCTCAAGTACAAAGAGGTCATACTAACTGCACCGGAGTTCTTTGAATTCACGGACAGCTATTTCTTAGAAGATTTTAGCATTTTGCGCATATACTCGGATGAAGTGAAAGGACATCCAACATTGATCTACGCTATAATCATGAAGATCATCGATGAGTGTATTCTTACAAAGTACAAATTTCAAGTGGGTTTACACAGCTCACCCAAGAGCATCAAGATCCAGTTGACTAGAAACTTTCTCGTCGTCGGGCCGTTTTACTTTCTAGTGTACGAAAATTTGGCTGGGTCTTATACGGTCTCGTCATTCACTAGAGTGGAAGTGGTAAATTACCTTCGGTCTCACCTCAACATCAATACTGCATTCCAAGTATCCAGGTACCTTGACCCTATCACATCGAGAGATATGTTGACTTATTTCTTGAATCTTGATACCCACCATGGCATCAAATCGCTATATACCATCAACCAGCTCGAGCTGCTTATCGCAGTTAACTCGAGAACGGCTGCCAAAAGCTCGAAATGGCTCCCCATAAAATTCAGCTCAGATGACTACCAGTTTGCCAAGCTTCTCTGCAAATTTATCACAGAGGAGCCTGTGAATGGTCTTTCGGAATTCATGCTTTGTTCTGACCTTGAAAAGTTTTTCTGCCACTCCAACTACTTCATCTACTTGGGATGCTTGATGGAAGTACTACACTCAAACGATGAAAAAAGAAAGCTTCTTTCCAATTACTTCGAGCTCGACATCCACAACACCAAAACCACTACCTTCTACGTTTCGAACTTGAACCTCACCGATCCACTTCACTCTAAAATAGCATTCGACAATATAGTGCCAGCAACAGAGGCTGTTGACCCAAATAAAGCTGCGTCTTTCTCCCCTGGAGCCTTGATCAAACATACTAAATTCCACACAATTGGCGTCATTCTAGGCAAGCTGCCCTCGAAATCTTCTGTCCACCATGATACATTCTATAAAGCATTCACAAGCAACGGAACAGTGGAGACCTATGCTTCCTCATCTCTCCTAGAAGTCGACCTAGACCCAGCTGCAAAACTTTCTTTGGTTGCACATTTCATAGACTTCGGTGGTGTCGACGTTCTCGGCTTGTTATTTTTCAAGTCTTTCACTAGACAAGGAAACCATCATTACTTCGAGAGGATCACGTCTTGACCAATCACTTCATACTACTCTAACTTACCAACTAAAGGCACCGTCCGTCCCTGCTAAAAAAATCTATCATAGAGATTACTGTATATAATGTGTAGATGTAGTATAGTCAAGAACATAGTAACAATTCTAAAACCATATATATAAAGCAATAGCAACAAGAGTTATTGGAATTCAATTCTTATGCTAAAGTTGTAAAACATTAACCATGCTAAAATCACTAGTCAGAGGAAGGACTTCATTAGGATCGATCAGAAGTGCCAATGTGCTGAGACGCATTCATCATTCTGTCATTGGGATTGATTTAGGAACCACCAATTCAGCGGTGGCGGTTATGGAAGGTGACAAGGCTAAGATATTGGAGAATGAAGAAGGTGGTAGAACGACGCCTTCAGTTGTAGCATTCACTAAAAGTGAAGGTAACGAGAAAGTTTTAGTTGGTCTTCCTGCCAAAAGGCAGGCAGCTGTGAACCCACAAAATACTTTTTTTGCTACAAAAAGATTAATTGGAAGGAAGTTCAACGACGAGGAGGTACAACGGGACTTAGGGAATGTTCCTTATAAGATTGTTGAACATACAAATGGAGATGCCTGGCTAGCCACGTCGGAGGGCAAAAAACAGACGCCAACGCAAATAGGTGGTGCTATACTCCAAAAGATGAGGGAAGTTGCCGAGTTACAGTTGCCGGAGAGCAGGAGACCAGTAAAGCACGCTGTAGTGACGGTTCCGGCCTATTTCAATGATGCACAGAGACAAGCAACTAAGGATGCGGGCAAAATTGTTGGATTGGATATTTTGAGAGTCATAAATGAGCCTACAGCAGCTGCATTGGCATACGGTATAGACAAAAAACAAAAAGATGGGGTTATAGCTGTTTTCGATTTGGGAGGAGGTACTTTTGATATATCGATCTTGGACATAGAGGATGGTGTCTTTGAAGTAAGAGCTACCAACGGTAACACCCACTTGGGAGGCGAGGATTTCGATATCCTATTATTGAACTTTGTAATGGAAACGTTCAAGAAGGAGACAGGAATAGATATACTGAAGGACAATATGGCGGTGCAAAGAATACGTGAAGCTTCCGAGAAGGCCAAAATAGAGTTGTCGCATGTAAAACAAACCGAGATAAACATACCATTTATTTATGAGGACAAACACATCAAGATCCCTTTGACTGAAGATCAATTGGACGAGATGTCCTTGCACTTGATAAACAAAACAATAGACCCCGTCAAGAGATGTGTCAGAGACGCCGAGTTGAAGCTCGAGGACGTCGACGAGGTGATTCTTGTTGGAGGAATGACCAGGATGCCAAAAATCAGAAAGACTGTTGAATCGATTTTCAAAAAGGCCCCAAGTACAGCTGTGAATCCAGACGAGGCAGTTGCATTGGGTGCAGCAATACAAGGTGCAGTGCTTTCAGGTCAGGTTAAAAATGTGGTTCTTTTGGATGTTACACCTTTGTCTTTAGGAATTGAGACTTATGGCGGTATATTCAGCCCATTGATACCAAGAAACACTCCAGTACCAGTGAAAAAGGAGCAAGTTTTTTCAACTGCTGTAGATGGACAGACGGGTGTCGAAATCAGAGTTTATCAAGGTGAGCGTACTCTAGTAAAGGACAACAAGCTTATTGGGAACTTCACATTATCTAATATTCCTGTGGGGCCAAAGGGTACTCCTCAAATTGCTGTATCTTTTGACATTGACGCTGACGGAATCATTAGCGTCTCGGCAACGGATAAGACTCCATACCCAGAAGATTCCGAGTATCATAACAAGAAGAACAGCGTTTCGATCCAAGTATCTGGTGAGACAGGTTTGAGTGAACAAGAGATTAATAATATGATTTTGGAAAGCAATCAAAACGCAAAGAGAGACCAAGAGCTTAAGAGACACGTAGAAAATGCCACCAGAGCTGACATCATTTGCTCGGATACTGAAAATGCTCTCATTCAATTTGGCAGCTTTATGGAGGAAGGTGAGAGAGAAAAAATAGATAAATTAGTCAAAAATTTGAGAGTGAAGATCGATGATGTCAGGCAGTACAGGAAGATGCATGATCCACAAGTTATAAGAGAAGAAGTGGCTGAGATTCAAAAGCTTTGTCTTGAGGCAATCAAAAAAGTGGCCATAAAGCAACAGCAGTTACAGCAGAAGTGATCTTTTTATGCAATAACTAAAAGAGAGTTTCTGCTCCTTGTAAATAGTCCAGCGATAGTGTGTCTTAGTGAATAGTAGTGCTACATAAAAGACTCGTTCAATTTTATGATTAACTTGGTTATCTAATCTACATAAGACAAGGTGTAATAGGATTATTCGTCAGTATCCATTCTATCTTCAGTAGAATTTTCGTTGGCATCACCCTCGTTGCCTGCATTTGTCGAGCCCAAATTACCTGTAGCAGCGTCATCATTTGAACCAGCACCACTGTTAGCATTTCCAGATGCAGCTCCTGAGTTCTCATTAGAGTCAGTATTACCTTCTTCGTCGTTGTCGTCGTCATCTCTATTTCTGGCGTTCGAGACGGAATCTAATTTGTCTAACCATTGCTGCACTTCTTCGTCTTCGTAAATTGTGAATTTGGTGTCCTTGCCAACTACGCTGACCGATGTGTTCTTGAAAGTCAACTCGACGTCCTGAGACAAGGTGTCTCTCAAGGCATTCAACCCATGAACAATAGATTCCTCTAAAGATGCGGCCGAGCGCACAGCATCAAAGTTTCTCTCCAAATAGGTTCTGGCAGCTTGTGACCTAGCGCCAATGGCTGCGCCGTAATACTCTAAAACTGATCCTGACGGTTGGAACTCGTACAAATGTGCCCCAGTCTCGTCGTATCCTGCAACCAACAACCCGACTCCATATGGCCTCGATCCGTACGACTGGGTATTTTCCTGCGCTTTATCAGCAATCGACAACACCGCCTTCGAAGTCAGCAATGGCCTGTTGAAAATCATCTTCGAACTCATGGCCTGTTTTCTCAAGTAGTTGGATAAAACCCTGCCATCTGGCGCCAATCCGGCCAATGCAACTCCCATATGGTCATCAACCTTGATGATCTTCTTCTGGTATGACCCCAATTCCTCTGCATTTCTCTTCAATCCCACTAAAACAACATGTTCTTTCGACACAAGTCCAACAGCTGCACTTCCCTGTTTAATTGCCTCCAAAGCATACTCAACTTGGAATAATCTACCAGTGGGCGAATAAGTAACAGAATCATTATCGTAGTTATTCCTAAACATCTTCAGTACCTACTTTATCCTCTTGTAAGTCGTCTTCACTTGTATATACTGAACTGTAGTAGATTTTGTTTCACGCCACCAATTCTTCAAAACTTGAAAACCAATACTGTGTAGTGCACAATATCGACTACGATGTTGAGGAATTCTTCTTATCGAAGCTTAAACTAAAAGGAGGACAAGGATGATAGGACTAAGAGCAAGCAGGGCTAGGACGACTAGAACGGCTAGTGGTATTTTGAGGAGAAGATTTTCAACCGTCAGATTACCCCAAGAAGAGTTTTCGAAGGAGGAAAAACCCAAAATCGGTGAATTCAGAAATGCTATGTTCCACTGCTTTTTGTTGGCAACAACGACATACGTGGCTCTCCATGCGGTTTGGATGAACCTTGAGTGTAGCGAGAGAGAGAAAAGGCTATCAGTGGAGGCACGGAAGCTTGAGGAGCAGGTGCAACAACTCGTAGATGAGAAGAAACACGAGCTAGAGAAAACGAAATCAAGCTGGTATAATATATTCAAGCTATGGAAATAAAGGTAAAACTAAAGTACAGTTAAGGGGCGCTACAAAAGTAGGTTTACATTTCAATTTCAAAGTTCAATATTTGACATTGAACCATGACCAAGATTTTAGATTTGGTCGATGTCATTCTTCTTCCGGAACTTGTTGCTGAATTTTGCAAATTTGGACGCTGCCGAGCCAGTCAACACCGATTGGTGCTGCAGGTCCACACTGAGGACAGAGGCATTCATGCTATCGTCGTTTGCGGACAAATTGGCGTCGCCTTCGTCTGCATGGTCGTCTTTCATTTTCGAGATTAACTTGAGACCATCCTCGTATCTCACCCTATCGAACTTACGCATACGTAATTTTGGATTCTTGGTGAAGTTGTCATAGTCATCCATCTTCAATAAATCAATACATTGTCTCAATTCTGTAAACGTAGACTGCAACGCGACTGCTCCTCCGGCCTCACTAGTCTCTGAAGCATTGCCTTCTAACGCATGCAACTTGTTCATGGAGTCCTCGAGATATGCAATGTCAAGATCAAAATTCTCAATAGCGATCCGGTTGTATGTTTCTACATTTTTCAAAATGTCCAAAAAATGTTCGGCAATGAAGTCGTAACTTCTGAATAACCCTAGTGTTCGTAATGACAGCGGTAAGTTGGAAAATATCGACGAGAATAAATTTTCCAAGAAAAGAGCAAAATCTTTGATGGAGTAGTTTGCTTCTTTGTTGGCCACAGTAGGCAACCAGTCATCGTATTCAACCATGTCCAAAAGTTCTCGTATCTTGTTGTCTACCATACTGAAAATAGTATCCTCGGAGAATTTTCTCATGCGATTGAACGATTCCACGGCTTTCAAAGTGAAGGTGCCATTAGCATCGATATTATTAATACCTAACCCTGTGTTTAGTCTCAAACGGCGATTCACCAACTTACTCACCTCATAAAGACTGAAAAGGTAGTATTCTAGATTTGTATAACTTTGAGCTATCACCTCTTTATTGTTGGAGTTCTTGTTGATGAACTCTCTGATTTCATTGCTGATCCCCACACCTTTCTCATCGCCCAAGACCCTTTCGAAAATCTCATTCACGATAATGTTATTAACTTCATTCAAGTTATAGCTGAAATGCTGACTTATAAACTGAATGATCTCCTCTAATAGAGACCTGATACCCAAACAGTAATGGACATAATCTTCACTGAATGGAAAGCTTACCGGCATTGATTTAACCTTTGATGGAGCAAATGGAGCATCTGGCCTATACCAACACACTTTCATCACATTATCATAATCACGTCTATCTTGTATCACTAGAGGCATATAATGGTCTGATTGCATTGACTCAATAAAGTCCAAACGGAATTGCAGCATCATTTCTGGAGCAAAATACTTTTGGAATAGAGTCATAAGTATCTCATATAGATCGAATATCTTGTACCCGTTATTTTCCATGATCTGTATGAAGTCGCCAAGCATGTCTTTGTATTTTATGATTTCATCAATGTTCATTTTATGAGTCTCTAAATAACGCAAAAGAACTGGTTTTAACTTGGTTGCATAGGAATCCCATAAGTCATTAGAATTTACATTCGATCTTAATTGAAATTTTGTGGCGAGATTGATTTGTTTGTCAAAAACGAAGAAGGCTGCAATTTTTTTCAAATATCCATCCAACGTCGTGAAGTCCGATAATTCAGCCACATAATCATCTTCTGCCAGCAAAGCGTTTGACTGGACTGATGAGGTTATCGGATAAATGACTCGATTATATTTCTTAAGCCATTCTTTATGGTACAGTTTAGCCAACAAATCTTCCTCATTTAATGTCTGATACACCAATATAGCATCATATACCGTAGCCAAATTTATCTGTAAGCTTGTATCTTTGAAGATAGAATAATTGAGCGAGGGATCTCTTATAGACATTTCAATTGGCGAGTTCAATTTATGAGGAATGAAAGTAGCTGGAGAAGATTTTTTGGTCTTGAAATTTTCCCAATTATCTTGTAGTTGGTATAGGTTTTCATAGATTGCTTCTGACACAGCAGGGAGTTTTCTTTCAACATTCACAGAAAGCCATTTACTCAAGTTTTCAAAAGACTCATCCTTAATCATCTTGGTCAAATGAGGTATAGAGTCATATATCTTGACAGCAAAAGAAAAGTTCTCCACCTTGGGCAAATGAATGTTTGTAAGCTCGTCGATTAACTTCAAAGCACTGAAGTACTTCTTTTGCTTTATTAGCTCATGAGTCCTATTGGTTATTTCAAGAACTTGAATGCAAAGGTTGAGAACAACGCTGGTCTCATTGATTTTATAAGTAACTTCTTTGGTATTGACAAAGTTTTTCTTCTTAGAGATAAGCTCCATGACTGACCTATTGAGCAACTGACTGACTTGCAGTAGATTCTTGTTAATGTCACCGGATTCAACCTGAATCTTATCAATGGAATCGATACACGAGTTTATGTATTGAGTGGAATTTAGTGAGAGATCGCTCAACTCATCATCCTTATCCTTGACAATATCATTCAACTTGTAAATCAATTCAGAAAGCCCATTACGTCTTATAGAATCCTTAATGATAGGAGCCAAACTTTCGAGATAATCGTCCGAATTTAAGGAAGTCTGAAAAATATCTTCATCTCTTGAGAATAAATTTTCAATATTCATGGTGTCTAATTTAGCAGGATCTCCTTTTGAAGAAGCTCCAGGAGAACCCACCCGATCAGGATCTCCATTAGATACAGCAGGTGCCATTACCCTTCACTGTTTTCTGATTTGCCTATATAAAAACGACTGTTGATTTTTGATTTTATTCTCAAATATCAACTAATCTGACTGCATAGATTTTTCACCATAGTGAATTGCAAATGTTAACAACTGCTACTAAATGATACCTAGTCATGTTCTTATCTTAGGGGCCCCAAACACAGGAAAGCTCAGAGTGGCTTCTTTCATTGGAGGAAAGAATTTGGATCAGCAAGACATACGGTCTGAGTCTCACAGTGGGATTATTGTTAATACTAATCTCAGCACCAACTACTACAATTTGAAACTCAAGTTGCTTATAGATGAGTATCCAGAGAACAGGGAGATTGCCAAAGGTCCTCAGTTCACCGAAGATATAAAGATTTCACATTTTAGGGAGTGGAAAAATGAATTCTTGTCGCAAGAGTATGAAGAGCTTCGAGCCGCAATCGAAGGCATAGTTCTTTGTTTCAACATGGACCACGATTCTCATGAATGCATAGCAAAATCTGTTGAGATACTTGCAGAAATACGGGAGCATTTGGACAATGAGAACTGGGACGGGTTTTACGTTATAGTGGGGGTATCAAAAGACGTGGGCGAACTGGAGGATGTAGAAGACATAGTCGTTTCTAGCGGATTTGAGTTCATCGACTTCTCTAAAAGCGGGATAGGTGAATTCAAAGATAAACTTGGAAGCGACAGGCTTGTTGAGATATTCGAAACCCACGAGTGGGAGAATATGGAATTGGTCAAAAAAGCAGACGTAAATTATTATACCAACAAAATGATGAAAGCAAACCTGATGAAACAGCCTTTACTTGAGCCAGAGGAAGCAGAAGTAAACGATGTACAGCCATCCCAAACAGACTTGTCCGCTATTCTAGCAAAACTCAGTATAGCTAAAGAAAAGGCTCTGACGCTAAGTGGGGAAGATCGGAAAAAATACACAGAAGAAGTGATCAGGGAAGTAATAGACTATATTTGAAGTGAAGCGACTCACTATAAACTTGACTTGATCGATTCGGTGAACGTATATTTGATTTCGAATCCAGGCTCAAAGTGACATTCTTGGACGTCCTCTTCAGCAACGCCATTCTCGTGAATAAGAACCGAAAAGTCGATGTGACTCACCTCTTCGTCTATCACTACCATAGGCGCGTGCCACACTCCCTTTCCATAAGTAATAGACTGATTGCCTTTACAATAAAATGCACGAACAGTGGTGGGGTCCGGCAACTTTTCAGAAGTGCTAGGGTCGTCTTTTGCAACAATAACAATATAGGAAAGAATCTTCAGGTCCTGCCCCATAGGAATAAACGTTTGTGTTGAGAACGGGTGTCTCTCCAAAACTTTCGATGTGTAGATTTTCTCTGTTGAAGAATGTCTCTTGATCAAGTGTTTTGGTGCCTTGCACCTAAAAATATTCCAATTTGCAGTGGCCTTCTTACCGCTAGGGCAATCCTTGTAATCGTTCACGACCGGTGCTACTTTATGCATTTTCACAGCCGTACCGTAGTTAGCTGCTGATGTACTTACGTTCTTGATTTGATGGTCTGCGCTGATAACACCTCCATAAGGTGCAAATTCTTCTGGAGTCAAAGGCTCGGCACTGATCTGCTCGTTCTTCGTAACGTCAAACGTCTTGAGAACCATTTTGTTCTTTCGATGGTCTACCGGTGACCTTTCAATGCTTTTTATAACTTTCTTTCAGCGTTCAATATCTGGGGTCCATTTCTTTAACTTCTATCTTGACTCATAGTCACATGATGTAGTATAGCAACATGGACCGTATAAGTCCTCTTATAATCAACAAATAAGCACTTACGGAGCACAGAAAGGTCACCACTGGAACCAGATCCAAACATTTCACACATACCCTCTTTTCCTAGTTCAAACCAAGAGTTTAGAGGCTTCAAAATCAGTTTTATAGCAGGAACAAATGGTTGTGAAAAATCAAGATCTGGAACCACAAAACAGATTTTACTGAATTTAGTTACCATGAATAGGGTCCTAGGCACTCCCTATAGGAGCTCACAAGGGAGTTATGGGATTGTACCTCGAAAAATGACTAAATCTCTGCTATAGATTTCTAACTATATTGGCCAGTAAATCTTTCTTAGAAATAATGTGACACAAACATAGTAAAATAAAAAAAAAAAAAACATATATACATAAAATTTAGTGCCACCAGAATACTCTAGTGTATAAACACAGGTCGAAATGAGTTTCAAAGGTTATAAACACTTGAGGAATTCTTCAGAAGAGGATGAGAAGACATTGGTAGGTGAGGAGAAAATTAGTAAACCAAATACTTTGGTCTATGTCCCAGACAGCGGCGAGTTCGAAAATGATACGACAACAGTTTTCGATGGGCAAGCGGGTAGCTCATCCAAGCTGATGAAAGGTTTAAGTAGGAGTGAGGCGTTGGGTATGTCGGTTCAGCAATTGCGGTATAATGAAAACAAGGTAGCGTTGGACAGGGCTATAAATCAAGCCATTGACTTGATTTTCGAGCTTTCGAATGAGAATAAGGAGAGGCCGATCCACTATCCTGCTGGGGTTGAAGACGAACTGAACCTTTTGTTGAACTCGCCTAGAGCGAAGTTGGCTCTCACGAGGAGCAATCTGAGCCTAGGGCAGGTCCAGGAAGGCGAAAAAGAGGCAAAATCCGTGGAAGACGGCACAGCATCGGTGTTTAAAGTCTTAAAGCTCAACTTGAAGATAGGCCATGACAAGGGTAACAGGAACTTGGTGAAGACTCTCGACAAGATATCTGTAGCCACTCTTTTGGAGCAAAAATTTAGTCAGCAAATCAAGTACTTGCTCAATTTAAAGGATAGGGTCGACGATACATCTTCCAAAGTATTTGTGACTGGAGATTTGAATGCCGGTAAGTCCACATTCTGCAACGGTCTTTTGAGAAGGAAGATTTTACCTGAAGACCAGCAGCCATGTACATCAGTTTTTTGCGAAGTTATCGATGCCTCCAAGGAAAACAAAGGGGTGGAAGAAGTCCACGCGGTTCCAATAGGAAGCGAATACGATATACGGGACGAATCTTCTTACGAAATTCACCCTCTTAAAGCATTGGAAGACCTTGTGTACGAATGTGACAGGTTCAGTTATTTGAAGGTATATGTGTTGGATGGACGTTCGTTTGAAGAAAGTTTGTTGCATAATGGTATCATCGATATAAAGCTTATTGATGCTCCAGGTTTGAACATGGATCTGTACCAAACAACCCAAGTTTTCTCTAGACAAGAAGAAATTGACTTGGTAGTATTTGTCGTTAATTCAGAAAACCACTTTACGCTTTCCGCTAAAGAATTCATCGCAGCTGCCGCTGGAGAGAAGCGTTATGTTTTCATTGTGGTCAACAAGTTTGATAATATCAGGGATCAAGAAAAATGCAAGTCGAAAATTTTAGAGCAAATCAAACAGCTTTCGCCTGATACGTACAAAGATGCAAAAGAGTTTGTTCACTTTGTCAGCTCTTCTGAAATCTTGTCGGATGAAGGAAGACCCGATGGTGGCTCTGGTGATGGAGGTGATGACGGCCCTAATGACCCTGATAGACACGGTAACCCCGATTTCGACCATTTAGAAGCGTCATTAAGAAAGTTCTTGTTGGAAAAGAGAGCAATTTCCAAACTTTTACCTGCAAAAGACTATCTCACAAATTTACTTCACGATATAAGAGCTCTTTCTGAAATTAATAAAGAACTTTATGATCAGGACATTCAAAGCAAAAAAAATGAGTTGTTGGGCCAAGCAGCTCCCAAGTATGAAACTGTGTTGCAACAAAGTGGAAAAGTTGGAGATTATATTAACAAAATAATAGAAAATACATGTACCGAGATCTACAATTTTACTAGAAGTGAGATTTTGGGGACGGTGAACAATTTTGGGGACCAGCAAATCATACCTTATCCTGGATTGCAATATGTTTACGAATATGCTATAGCCACTCAAAGGGCTATAATAGAGACTGTTTTATCTAGTGTCTCATATTGTGAATCCAAAGCCAAACTTTTAACTAGTGATAAGGTGGATGAAATAGTGAAGTTGGGCCAATCAAGCTTGGGCGAAGAGTTTCTTAGTGATAAGGTCTTCAGTTCAGATCTCATGTTTACCCGTAGAAGGGATACTATAAAGAAACGGTTATCGACACCTATTGAGATAAGTGACTTCTTCGATCCATCTTGGGAGTCTTGTCTACTTTGGATGGGCTTGCCACAAAACTTAGTTTCATATACTAAGGATCAAGTTTACTCTTACAATCCAACTAACATTTTGAGCTGCATTCCGACCTCAGCTGTCTCCTTGAAAAAGCAACTCCCTACACAAATCACTTTGCACACACTTTATTCTTCAACGAAACTCTTAACAACAGGCGCTGTGATAAGAAAAGCTTACGCTGTATCCCATTTGTTCACACCTTCTGTGTTGAAGAAAGTTGGTGTACCGATTTTAGTGGGTATTACAGGTTTCACGATTTTCTATTTAATTAATGACATACCCAATGCTTTCCCAAGAAAACAGGCAAGGAAGATAAAAAACTTGATCCTCGAATTGGACTATTCTCACGTTAATGCTGACAGGATATCCAAAGAATGTAGGCAGGTTTTGAACTTCCCTTCTAGATGTGTTATGGCTGGTTTCCAAACCAGTATTGACAAAAATTACGAGGAAAAAGCCAAGTTGGAGAAGTCCATAAAAGACGCCGAACATGGCTCTATTTACTTTCACAATCTTTTGAAGAAGGTTTCCTCACAAACAGCAGCAATTCAATCTATCGATTTAGAATCGTTGAACACGGTTGATTAGGTTGGCAGTATATTAATTTTTTTTAGTTCACACCACTATCGTTCAATTTCGGACTAGGGTACTTATGACTAATGTGTATATATGAAATACTTGTGAATAGAAGAATTTAAGTCAGTAAGGTCTAATTGATAAACATACCTGATCGATCTTTGGTGTAATACGACTAAACCAGTGGAGGCTCCTTTCTGTCGGCCTGCAACAAAATTCCACTTATTAAAAAAACTACACAACATAAAACACCACTCAATTCGAAAGCTTCCTTGTAACAACCATTGCCAATGTAACAAATACCTGTCTCCGGGACAGTGTGCTTATCATATATGGAACCAAAATATTTGTTCAACAAAAACAAAATAAATAAAGGGCCAGTACATATTAACCCCCAAGTAGTAGAAAAAGTCTTAGTTCCGAACTTATCAGCAATCACCGCAGGGTAAGTACCGAAGATCAAACCATAACAACCTCCAACTAGCGCCGACGTTAACGTCAATATATGAGGATTATCGACATTTGTCATCGATATGTATTGGCCGATGCCTAGGACGATGATCGTAAGCGATATAATCCATAGCCTTTGTATGTGATATCTTTTATGAATGAAATCAGAAAGGATGCCCGATCCCAATCTACCTGAAAACGATGCTATTGAAATCACAGAGACTTGTAGTGCTTGCAATGCTGCAGCTTTATTTTCCAATTTAGAGTTATCCTGTTGGTGGTTGCGAGAACCATGAAACACCTGGGCCTTTACAATAAAACCAACGGAAAAGATATACATCTGTCCAACTCCACTAGCCATGGAAACAAGCAAATAGTGTGCCAAGAAACGTTTGTTTGTCACCAAAGATTTTATGACCTCAAGCGGATTCTTTCTCAGATGTCTATTACTTCTCCTGGGTACTTCACTGGCAGTCATACTAACAGAATTGCTTCTCGAAATCAAAGGAACACGCTGAGCCTGGGAATCCTGCGGCATCTGATCACCTGCTAGTTGCAGACGGGAGGAGTAGTTGGAGCTCGCTGAACTTATCGAGGAACGGGGTGTCCTTTGCCCTATACCCCAGAATACAAATGATCCTCTCAATGAATCTGCCTTGTCATTGAAATACGATGAGAGTTTGGAAAAAGAGTTGTCCCTGGAGGAGAAAACAACAGGCTCTTCCCAACCTGCATCCCGTGTTTCAGTACTCAAGATATCTGTCGAGCTCTGTGCGGCCATTTCTTGTTCGTTCTCGTGCCCATCACTTTTAACATAAATCTGTATAAACCAGGCCCCTAGAAAAATGGCCGACGAGCAAAACAACGATAGAAGCTTCAAAAACCCGCCGACATCGTTGCGAAAGAAACCGGCTGCGATGACAGAAAAGAGGGTCGCCGACAAGCCAAAAGCACTAACTGGGAAAGCACCAGCCACACCTCTGTTCTTGGGGAAGTTCGTCTGCGCTGCCTTCATGGTAGCAAAATAGCTTATTATCGACCCGAAACCAACAGAAATCATGGAAACACAAGCCAACACCAAATTGTCAATCTTAAGCTGATAGATCTTGTAAAGTCCAAAGTAGCCGACAAACACCGCTACAGACCCGATCAAAATCGATGTTCTGGGCCCCTGATGATCAATGACGAGTCCAGCGGGCAAACCACCTATACCGCTTCCCACGTTAGTTGCTAAGGCGATAATCGCCGAGTCTGAAGCCGTTAGCCCTATCCTTTCAACGAATTGAGGAGCATAAACTCCATACAAATAAATAGTGCCTGAAGCCAAAGAAATAAAAATTGAAACAATTAATGCAACAACCCTTTGCACTTTAAACCCATGGCTGCCGCTCTGGACCATTCTTTAGCAATTACCAGTAAGCAAAAGATGGAAAGAAGAAAAAGAATAATCTTTTGGTGTTTTGATAGACGGAGATTTTGGGTAGTTTTGATAAGAATTCGCACTATATGATTTTATCGTCGATTTTGAGGGAAGAAATGAAAAATCTTCAGTAAGTACGTAGGCTTGAATAACATCACTTTAAGATGACTAGAGTGGGTAATCAGGAGTTTTTGGAGCAGGTCAAAGAATTACTTGTAACTAATAATGGGAAGTCGTCTGTTTATATCGTGCAAAAAAGATTGAGGCATCTTCCGGTTGAAGAGTCGAGCAGCACCATTAATGACTTGTCATCGAATGTTAGTGCTAATAAAGGGTTCAGCGAGAATCACGACACTTATCCTGTGCTAGTGAGGGTATCGACCAACGGAGAGAAAAGCTTGCTGAAAAAGGACCAAAAAAAGGATAAGAAGAAACTTTCCACTGTCATTGAGAGTAACGATTTGGACCAATTCTGGGTGGAATACAGCCTGATCATCAAGAGTGGGTTTACGGGACTCAAGAAGAAGGAGAAGAAGAAGAGCAAAAAAAGTGGGAAAGTGGGTAAATAGAGTTGCGTTAAAAGTAATTTACATACATAATGGATAAATACATCATAATGTCTTACGAAGCTATAAATCCTCCACCACTAGTAGGCCATTGGGGTAGATGTAGTCCAAGTCCTGAATGAGCACTTGTTCCAGGCCGCTCAAATGGTCGTTGAGCACTTTTCTGGGCGGCAATGGCGACACCAACTTGAAGTCATAGTTTAGCCTGAGATCCTTAAATTTGGACTGTGATTGTGCGGAGGTGGGGATGATCTTAGTCCTATCGTCTAAGTACCCGCCGGTTTTGAGCTCCACGTAGGTGAATATATCGTCAATCGGACTATGCGAAGGGAAAAAGAATATTACTCTTTGACCGGACTTGAATTTGATCGCTATTTTCGCTTTGTTCAGGGTGTCAGTATCTTCCTGCAATTGTAAGAAGTAGGCTGCCCTCCAGGACAAATACTCTGCACGCATTTTCTTATTGAGTTTCTCTTGCTTCTTCAATTGATCCTTTTTCAACGATGCCTGGTAATTATATTCTTGCTGTCTCAACAAGAGCTGGCTAATGTACTTATCCCTGAGCTCATTCCTGATCAAGGCTAGCTCATCCAGGAACTTATCCATTCGCCTTTTGAACTTACGATCTATCACTGCATCAGGGTCGACCTCTGAGCTGATGCTGCCTTGCACTTTCAGGATTAGCGATATTTTGGGACTAGTTTTCGTCGGCCCTTGTGGCGACATCGTGGTGTTCCTTGTGAGACAGAGCAAGCCCAAAAATGGGAACATAGTCACGTTTAAACTATTGGCCAACTGGTAGGCTTCCGGGTTGGTTAGGTCCCCACCCCATATTATGGCGTTCTTATTTTCACTGAATATCGAAGTAAAGTTGGGGTTTATTATGATCTTGCTGAACATGGAAGCCGAGTTCTCATTTTGCAGGTTAGTTAGATAGACAAACAAAAACTTGCCTCTGTTTGTTGCCATGTACAAGGCTTGGGTATAGCTTCCCAAGAAAAAGGGCGGAAGACGCTGATTCTGACCTTCTCCCGGAATTATGCTGGCGTGCGGTGACAGTCCTTCCTCTAAGTCCCTTATGAACTTATTTACCTTGTCTATGGGGTTAGGGGAACCGTTGGCGGTCATATGGCCTCTTGCCATTGAGCAATTGGACTGGCATTTGTAGTATATGCTGTTGATTATTTTTGTGACTAAGCGGAATATTATCACTAGGACGTAGATTATGGGCTTGATTAGCGCATAGCTAAATGCTGTGGTTGTATTTTTAACACTCTGTGCAATTGAACTGGAATTAACAACTCTTCTTCTAGAATCTGGTATGACAGGTTCCTCTGGAAAATGTCCTGGCAAGACATTTCCATTGGGACTACTTTCATTCGCTGAAAGCTGCAGATACCCTTGGTTGCCTAGCACTCGCTGTAAGAAGGTACTGATATAACTTGCCATTTTCAGCTGTTCGTTAGGAAGCTACTAACTTATTAAATGATTATCAGCTTATTCATTGAATACATTTGATTTGTATGCAATAAAAATTGGTTAAAATTGAAGTATATAAAAGTTCTCGAGAAAGTTCAAATTAATTATTAGCCTGCGTAGCGTAATGGTTAACGCGTTTGACTTCTAATCAAAAGATTGCGGGTTCGACTCCCGCCGTGGGTTTGTTTTTTTTTTAATTTTTTTTCTCTCTGCTCTATGTTTTTGCACCCAATGAACTAAGGTCTATTTAAAGTTTGTCTTTTATATTCATCAAGGTATACATACTATTGAAATGTCCGTTATTCTTGAGCTTGGAAGAACCCAAAACATTTTAACGGTAGGTCTAAAGGTAGTCCAAAGATGGGACTGATGCTATTACAGTATACGGTTGACTCATTGATAGCGTTCGCAGCAATATCAAACGCAAATGCATTGTGCTGAGTAGTTGGCGGATTAAGATGGTAATGGTGTTCTGTGAGACTGAGGCCACATAATGCATAGTTTGTGTGATAGAAGTCGACTGGCTTTCCAGGCTTGTCCTTAAATCCACCTGTATTCAAATTCTGCGAACAATTAAGAATGTAACATTTGAGTGCCTCTCTGTTGAAGATCCCCTGATCTAACAGCAAGGCCATCTCAATCATTGGGAAAGTAGCACCAACCCAGAAGCTGTAGCACACATCCACCAACTTGTTGGTTCTGCCAGATAAGCCGCCTTCTGTTTGGTATTGCCTCATGACGCACCAGTCTACAAGATTATCAAAGTCAACTTGATCGTTTAGTTGCGCAAGCAAACCACCGTTAGCTTGCTTGAGCAACAAGAAATAGCTTGCAAGAGCACAAAAGGTGTAGCCTCCATGTGCCTCGGCACCAGGCACACCAGCGAAGCCGCCTTCGTAAGTTTGGCATGTGTTGAGCCAGTCTAGAGTTCCTTCTGTTAGTTCGTCAGTCATGAGATTCAACAAAGAAGCAACCACTAGAACACTGTAGGTAGACCTTGTATCGCTTTCCCCATTTCTGTGCATGCAAAACGAACCATCTTTCTTCTTCAAACTAAGAAGCCAACGATACAAATTCTTTCGTATTTTATTTAGGGTTTCGAAATCCTCCACTAGAATCAATGAGAGAACAGATGCGTAAGTGGCTGCAGCATGACCGATCTGACCAACACCTCCAGCGATCCCTCCTTGTCCGCAATTGACGATATTTCTGGTAATTTTGTCTGACACGAGAGTCTTGATTTGTGACCCTAGATCATCTTTAGTGATGACTCTGTAAGCATTTACGAGCCAATAGAGCATCCAGCCGTGGTTTGCGTCCAATGACCGGTAATAGTACGGCAAAGGCTTGAGCAAAGCTTTCATGATGTAATCTTTATGTAAGTCTAGTTTTAGCTTTTTATTCTTGACACCAGCGCCTTTTTTTTCAAGCATGCTTTGGTATATCAGTAAAATCTCCATCTCAACATCTTTTTGGTCATCCGTAGTGACAGATACATAGTTGTCGGTAAGTATTGGAGTAGACATTAGTAAAGTACTTGATAGCACACTTTGGTTCAGTTTGTTTTCAACGTCTTCAAAATCAGAATTGTGTTCA
Source organism: Millerozyma acaciae (assembly GCA_001600675.1). Taxonomy (NCBI): domain Eukaryota; kingdom Fungi; phylum Ascomycota; class Pichiomycetes; order Serinales; family Debaryomycetaceae; genus Millerozyma; species Millerozyma acaciae. Next base: position 885,420 of record BCKO01000002.1, on the reverse strand, counting down.
CAGTTCAACTCAATTGTGGCCGTTTTTTTCCTACCCACTAGTTTGGACAAGTACCCAACTTTCCTACTGTTAGCTAGATCTTCCAGTAGTTCTTTCATCCTTTATACCCTAAAGGCTTGATAAAGTGTTACCTACGTGAAAAATACCTATAAAGCTAATTACAACGGTCATGTGATGATAGAGTAACCACCACCAACATACCTCAACATCTACCACCACCAAGCTAGACCATATCTACAGCTTACTGAGTCATTTCTCATTCATTCATTCATTTAAGGGGACAGGGGAAATCCTGATCTAAAAAAATTATACATTAATAGTGGTAGCTTTTATCGTCATAACAAATTATTAATGACATAATGTAGAACTAATTCGTAGCATACGACGAATTGATCCAAGTTTTGTACCATTGATATGCGTTGGGTCCTTTGATATTGAACAGCTTTATAAATTAAATCTTTATCGCCCCATGGATCCAATTTGCCCTCTTTGTGATTATTGAAGCAATCCAAAGTCATATCGACTGTGATAAAAGTTCCCGTTCTACCACAGCCTGCCAGACAGTGGACCATGATTTCTTCGTTCAAGTCATTGGACAGTATAAGGTTATTTTTGTAATTTATGAGACTCAAGATCGAGTCGAAGGTGCTGGGTACTCCGAAATCAGGCCAGTCCTTGTACTCCAAGTGGAACACTCGTTTCTTGCAGTCTTTTCTGCAAAGTTCAAGCTTCCTCACATTGAAGTATGGTTTTTCCTCCAAGTTTAAATTTACAATGTCGAGCCCGGTCTTGGGGAAGGACTGATTATCAAAGTATTTTACGTCTTGTTGCACCAAGTTGGCGGGGAGTTGCTTGTTCAAACAAACAACTACGTTAATGTTATTATGCCACACTGTGTTCCAGAAATCCTCATAAGTTGACTGAAGCGGGTTTTGGGTTGCAATATATCTTCTGTCGGTCAACTTGGGACAGCAGATGTAGTTTGCGTTAAAGTAGTCGTCATAGTCTTCGGATGCTTTATGGGGTGATGGTGTTTTCTGTAATCTGACTCTTGAGTGCTCATAGGGCCATATATTATTATAGCGATTTTTGTACCCGTATTCGATTCCTTTAGGGATTTCGTAAACAATGTCATCGCAGGCCGGACATAATGCGCTGGGAGTGCAAACATGGGGGATATGACCACCACAAGAATTTTTCATGATCGCCGTTCTCAACCTAGCTTGTTCTGATTTCTCAACCTTCTCGAAAAGCCCGTTTAATAGTTTGATTATGGCTTTGTTGTGGTTTGGCGACTCTATATCCTTGACGAGGAACTTTAACCATTTCGGAAGCTTGTCCATTTTTTTGACGTACTCCTTATCGAGCTTGAGCTGGTAATTGTACCCATACAAGTCATCAGCAACGCCCGGCGAGTTTGATGCAGCAGAGCCAGGGATGTCTAGCTTGGTAAGCGAGTTTTTCTTGATCGGCAGGAGAAATTTTTGCCTGGCTGGCGTGCAGAGTGGCAATTGAAACCCACTGAGACTGTTTGGGACTTTGTTTTCTGTTTTGTCAACTGGCTTGCTTGTTTTCTCGATCATGGGCGACTGTGCATCGATGGAGTTGAAGCCCCCTTCCAAGTAGTAAATGTTAAACGCCGTTTTTGTATCGCTATTGCCACTTAAAAATTTGGTTGCAGTCTGATAAAGAGAAAGCCCAATGTGGGTTTCTCTGCTGTCTGCATCGTACATCACAATATCTAGAGGACTGGCATCAGACTCTGACCCTGAAACATGCTCGATAATGCGCTCCTTCACCCCTGTCGTTATGCTGCTGGAGTCAAGAATTTGACGAAGCGAAAATGACGGTCTTTTCAACAACGTTGTAGGTATGCATGCATTGACGGCGCTCCGAATCCGCGACTTGCTGAAAAGACCAAACGGCCTGATGTCGAGAAAAACCGCCCTTTTGTCCAAAAACCTGGATATATCTGCTTGTCCAATCTTCCTCACCTCCTCTGGCATGTCCACGCTGTGATGCCGGGACGACGGCGACACTGGCGACGGCATTGATGGCATCGATGCCATCGGTGCGATCGTCGTGTGTCCCATCTGCGACCCAATGGCGCCTAGGTCCGGCAGCTTAATTCCATCCATGTACTTGCCGCTGCCTTCTTTGCTGCAGTCTTTTCCTACGTAGCAGTTTCTGCTGTCGATGTGGTCTTTATCTGTCATGTAAACCGCCGACATGTCACCCGTACTGGATTGTGCCTCTCGCTCGAAATAATGCAACTCTGTCAGAACCACTGTATCGTCTTCTGACAAATCACGTCGTGGAGTTGAAAAATCGCTAACCGCTCTGGGTTGGTTCCTTTTGTTTGCAACTAGCCGTAATCCACGCTAAAAGCTATAATGATAACTGTTACAACCGTTACAACTATTCACGACTGTCACAACCAATACTATAACTAGCACTCTTCTTTAGCGAATGTTCCTTTTCTCCTTTTCTCCTTTCTATCCTTTTGTCTACTGGATATTCTGATCTGATCTGATCTAGATGCTTTTATACGCTAGAAATGGGATTTCTAGTGTTAAACGCTCCGCTTTGTAACTTCTTTTTTCCGATTGGAATGCTGGACTACTATTAACAAAATCCTTTTTGCTTAATATTTCGCTCTCTTCGCTTTCTTGTTACTTCTTCTCTTACTTCTCTTTTTCTTCTCTTTTTCTTCTTTGAACCTCTTTTCTTTGAACCTTTATACTTTGCTTTCTTCTTTGAACCTTTACACTTCGCTTTCTTCGTCGCTTTCTTCTTTGAAACTTTTTTTCAACCTCTCTAGGACCTTCAATAGACTAAAGAGAGTCGGTAACACTTGATTCACTTTAAATAGAAAGACTAATGAGGAATACAGGAAAAAAGATTATGAATGATTATACTAATAATAATACTAATAGTAAAATCAATATTAATATCAATAAAGATAAAGATAAAAGTCCAGTTTCTTTTACAGTATAGGGATTGAAAAGGCTATTAAAACTATATCAAAATATTTGTGACTATATATGTTCTGAATGTAACTAAATATGAATGATGTCATGGAGAAATCTAGATCAGCACCGAAAAATGCACAGTGAGCCCGCGCCTTGTGTTGAACTGATTTAAGCACCAGTCAAAACCCATTTAGCCAGCACTCCGGGTTTTACTGGCAAGGGCACTGGGCCAGAGGTTGTGTCAGGGGGATGGGACAGTCTGTCGCACTAGTGTCGGCACCAGCAATTGGAACCAAAGGTAGGAAAGTGGGTGTTTCTAGTATAATTAGAGATATAGAAAGAGAGGTGTAAGAGTGGTCCGAAGAGATTAGTGCGAGAGGAAGTCTTACAGGCTCGCGAAGGTTCCACAGGCCAATGGTGAATGTGAAACCTGAGGCAAAACGGAATGGAGGACAGGGGATTGCAACATTGGCCAGTAGCTCAATGAGCAGTAGCTTGCTACTGCTCATTGAGCTCCTGGCTTATGAAATGGTGCTATTTCTTAAGCATCTGCTGCTTGTAGTGGTTGTTAAGATTTGGACCACCAGTGCGAATCGGTGCAGCCGGCGTGGTGGAGCAAAAGCAAGAGCGAGCAAGTCTGTTCTAAGACGATCGGTTCGATTGGTTCGATTTGCTCGATTTGCAGCGACATTTGAGATTAGGCAGTTTTCTACAGCGTAGCATAGTAGCAGCGTATTGGCGGCGTATTGGCGGCGGGAGGGTTCTTGAATTTGTTCTACATGAAACTTGTAGGTGTGAATGGCGGTTTTGCCCCTGTGGCAAAACGTTCGCGAGCAGCTAGGGAGAAAAATTCAGCCCCGGGGCTGAAGCCTTCGCTAGCGTTCGCTAGCGAAGGCTTGTAGCGGGAGGGGAATGGTTCTCGGCTCCCCTAGGAGAACAGTATTAGGCGGTGGCGCGCTCTTTACGGGCCCTGGCGTGTTGCCACTAGGTGCTCACCGCCTGGGATAGTTATGGCTATTTATGGCTATTTACCGCCTGGGCAGCTCGGTGCTCCTTAAATGGCTCTATGGCTAGTTTCGCTTGGTTCGGGAAACAAGAACAAAAAACAAGAAACAAGAAAAAGGAAAGAAAATAGAGGAAGCAGTGCGAGCCATCAGTCAAAAGTTCCATAGGGGGGGGGGACAGTAGTTCTAGACAGAAAACAAAAACAAATGCCGAAGAAACAAAAGCCCAAAAATGTAAGAAAAAAAATTCAGAGAATGTTCTTGATCATCTCTTGATACTGTACTTCGACCAAGCATTTCAGTCTTGAGTGTCTAGTTTGTAGATTTAAGTGCCCAGTTGGTTTCCAGTTTCTGGCTGTTTTGGTGTCTCAAGATAGAGCAATCAATCACGTTGCCATGTAGAATAGGCTGCGATGCATCGCAGGAAGGTAAATTGGGAAAGAGAAAGATCGAAATCCTTGGATATGCTTGGTTCCTACAAGGGCTATCGGGCTTTTGAAGTTTTCATTGCTATAATAAGAAACACCAACCCCAACGCCAATGCCAACGCCAACTATAGAGAATAGGTGCAAAGAGGCTTCGAGTCCTTAATAGCGGGAGCTTCGAGGCGAGTTTCGAGCAGCGAGCCTAAAGCCAACACAATAAAAGAATTCGGCCTTGGCCGCGAAGAACATTCCATGGAACATTCTATGGAATGTTCCATGGAACCCCATACATACAAAAAAATAGATTTGATCGGATATAGTAGATCGCTTTGAACAAATGAGTCCAAATAGCCTGGCGATTAGACACGGTCAGGGTAGGAATAATGATGTTCCCTGTTGCAGACGGCAGGCTTTTTTGCATGTCAATTTCACATCTGTCAAGTAAACTCCGTTATCAACTTTGCACCACGCTAGCAGCGGGAGCAGCCTCCTGTGTCACATACAGCGGAACTTACAGTAAATTATAGGATATGTTTGAGTGCAATTTATAGTGTAGCATACAGTGTAGCATATTGTGTAATCTACAGTTGACAGCTACAGCGAATACTTCCAGCTATGATTAAGTGAACTATGACGAATCGCGCTACAACGAATTGAGCTATGACAAATTGAGCTATGGCGAACTTAGCCCTGTAGATTAAGGCCGATAAATAAAGGCTTTTAATTGAGGTATTAGACATTGGAGTTGGTATAATGAGGTAAGATAAACTATGGTAGGATGAATGTGGTGAGTTTGAAGTTTACTTGTAGACTAGTGCGGGTCTTCACGAGCGTAGTCAGGTTATTATTGCTGCTTTGGTCGCTGTTGTTATGGCTGTTGTTTTCGCTGTTGTTGTTGCTATGCTGTGTGAAGGGCTTGGGGTTGGAGGTTGCAAACCGGCTTCTTGAGCAACGGACGCAACCTAGTTTACGTAAAAGCGCTGAGTAAGTTGTGCTGGAAATGCTCTTGTTGCCGGCGCATCGATTTCAAGTGGTTCACAAACGTTACTACGTGAAAAAGAGCCCGCCATTTCATGTTTGGTGTACACTTGGAAAAATTGGTATCTCTGGTGAAGAAAGCGTCGGCAATAGGAGCATTCGTTCGTTTGATGAGCTGCACTGTGGTCGACTCTATCAATGCTTCTGTCAAATCCTGCTCAGCAGCATCTGCAGCTGGCGTTTTAGTCACCGCCAGCGCAGATGACGCGTTTATCCGAGATAATTCTGTGTTGACATACCGGTACATGTCCTGAAGTTGGGCTATCTTCTCATCATTTTCGTTGTTTTTCTTCTTGTAAACAACGAGCTTGATGGTGAGGTCCCGTATGGTATTCTTCAAGTGCACTATTTCGCTTGCGCTGGCATTGTGGGACACCTGGAGCCGGTTGTAGTCGTCGTTCAACTCCCGAAGCTGGTTCTCAAGACTCTCTCTCTCGTACTTAAACTGTTGCCGAGACTTGACCTCTGTCTCAGTAACTTCTCGTCTTGCTTGCAATTGCTCCCGTTCTCTCTCCTCTGCCGATGTGCGGAGGTCCCGATTTTGCTCCTGTAACCATTTGTTGTCCTGCTGCAATGAGTGTATTTTCCTCTCTAAGCTACTAATCACGTCGTCTTTATCCTTGAGTTTCGATACAAGCAAGTTTTCCTTTTTCTTCAACGCAAGTTTATCCTGGTGGTCCTCAAGACGAACCCTCTCGAGCCTGCTACTGATGTTATGCGTGTCTCTACTTTTAGGAAGCTCGTACTCTTTCTTGGTGGCCTCTTGTATATCCTTCTTGAACTGGTCTATATAGTCCCGGCTTACTGGTAATGCTGTTTCTTTATCAAAGCGTGACGGGAACTTCCTGTCTGATCTTTCTTCTGTGCCCTTACGTATCTTGCCCAACTCATTATCGGCGACACTTCTCCCAATGTTTGCTGCTTTGTCCTTACCAAACTCAGTTTGGCGATTGTTTTTGAACCGTCTCATGAACCCTGTATCTTGATTGTCTGCAACGCTCTCTCGATCCACGAGTTTACTGCCTTTATTCTCCTTATTGGGTTCTGGATCCATCGCTTGTCTCAAAATATTCATTTCGGTATTTTCACCGTCCTCATCCATCAACTTCCTCAAACCTTGGCTTAAAGCATCATTGCGATGCTTCATTCTCTCGATGGTGTCATCGCTATAAGACATTCTTAGACTAAAGTCTTGTTATTAAGAAGATCCAGAGACGGGTGATGTTGATGTTGACTTAGTTTGCAAAAAACATTATGTTTACATCGCGCTATGTAAATTCTTAAAAAATCAACAGATTTATTCTTCTTCCACGGGGACAGAGAAATGGTCAGAAGAAACCCCCTTGTAAGGAGACAATCGTTTGTAAATAAGGTGAAGTCATTCCCTTTTGACTTCTTCCTTTGGGCTAATGAGTTGAGGTTGTCAATTGAGTGGGATGACTATTGCGAATCAATTGCAATACCACTCGGCTGCTTTCTAACGCTCTTTTTTGGAATCCTTAATAAAGTTGCATTGGTACATGAAGCCTCGTATAGTGAGAATAACAATCCGTTGTTTCAAGCCGACTACTACAACTATGAGAAAATCCGTAAAAGGGCGATTACGGGGGATCTGGTTGAACTCCGCTCTAACTATGATGGCTCGTTCTTATACCACTTGGTCAACATGGTGCTATTGGCGTTGTTTGTGGGTGCCGTCATCAACTTCTATTTTTCCTTCTGCGATTCCAAGGATTACCCTTTGCTTTACTCAACAATGGACAAGAAACCTAATACACCCTCAGCCGTGAAGCTAGCACTTCGAAATGACTTTAATGAGTCCATCGTGGATAAGATTATTCAGTATTTTTACAACCATACAAAAGAAGCAAAAGAACAGTGCTCAGAAGACGAGAGCTTCTACGACGAGGACACCATTAACGAAATAAACTTGATCGAAAAAGACATTTGGCAGTTGAAAGTTTGGAGCCCTTCGAAATTCTCTTTATATCTTTTCACAAACTTCTCTCCATTGGCGTTGATTGTCATAAGGATGAGTGCAAGCGAATTGTCATTTTGGAAAACCATCGCCATTGTGGCAGTCATGAACATCTGCATGTACTTTGTGGTGGTTAAACGGTTCTTGGTTTTACTCCAGGATAAGCAGATACTTTTCCAGGAGATGTTCCAAGAATACGACAATAAATTTGTGAAACCCAAGACATCGATACTCAAGAAAGATGCTATAATAGATGCAACACGCGGTCCTCGAGCACCTTTACGGGTCGCTGTCAAATCGGATAGGTCTGGGTACTTTCAAAATACAAAACTGAAAGTCTTCATTACGCACGATATCAATGGCGAATCCTACAACAACATCAGCATCGAAAACAATCCTTCGTCTTCCGACGATTTCTTGGAGACGGCTTCCAGGCAGTCTTCGATTTCTCAGTCAAGACAAGGTTATTTAGAGTCTCCCTTCAGGACCCCATTCAAAGATGGTACAGCGTTGCAAGGGCGGGCTCATCATGACTATCCTGGTACCACTGGGTACATAAGTGACAGAAACTCTTTGAAGAGTAACTATATGAGACGCTCCCCACAAAACTTGCTGTTTACTGATAGAGATGCATCAAGGTATGAACCTGAGAATAACCCCTGGGGATATAACGTGTCGACCCCTTTTTCGAAGAATAGGGCCGCCATCTCGTCTTCTGTGCAAAGATCTTCGCCAGTGCCCCAGTCTATCAACAGGGGGTTTCAGTCACCGATGAATAAATTGAATAATTCGATTACAAAAAGAACTGATTTATCCCCCTCTCGTCAATACGGCCTTGAGCGCTCACCATCTCCTAATCATCATCGAACTACCCCTGGGGCTCCGTCGTACGATTATAGGTCTTCAAGCCCCAAGAGGTCTCCCAGTCCTACGAAAAACAAGCCACGATGGCATTGAAAGAGACGCTTATATTCCATCTTCTGTATACGTACTTTAATTATAGTTCATTGAAACCGAAAAAGTACCTGAGTACTTTGCTGTAAAAGGGCATGTTCTTCTCTTCTTTTGTTTCTGTTTGGGCCTTAGTAGGGTTCAGCAAGTCAGACTTCAAGAAAAGATTCGAGCCGTCTTTTATATCAAGCTTTGTGGAGTAAGGTGTTTGTAATTCGTTAGACTCTACTAATTTCGAATCAGCAGCATTATCTAAAGCTCTTACTTGGTAATCAAATCCGCCTCCTACGTCTTCACTCTGAGTGATTTTCCTGTTCTGCAATTTCTCTATTGCGTTTTTGCTGTATGGAGTTACTCCAAGCAACGCACCATTGAATACAGCCCCGTTCTCTTGCAAAGCATCAAGGGCAGACGCTGGGTTATCGTAGGTGATTTTCACCCAGGATCGGCCGCTGAATATGGGCACTCTTGGCTTAGAGCTCTCTCTAGAATTTTGATAATGCTTCAATAAGTTACTGGTCTGTTTTGTGACTTCGAATTCCTCTAATATGTTGCCAAACTCCTGGAAGTGTGATATGATCAGATTGGCCATGTTTTCGGGGTATCCAAATACCAAAATCGCCGACTCAGAGTTGTTAAGCGGATTCGACTTGATGCCTTCGCTCCCAGAGTGCTCCGCTTCGACCTTGGACTTAGCGCTCCTCGAAAATGCATTGACAAAGTTCTTAGGGTCCTTGCTCAAAAAGGAATCGGCTTTCTGGCTCGCAGGTTTGTCGATGGAAGTCAATACATCGTCGTTCAAGTCGTATATGGATCTTGGTGGGGGTGCATCGTCGTCGTTGCTTTGAAAAAGGTCCTCGAAATGCGACTCATTATGGCTCTTTTCGTACCTCGATAAGTCTCCCGAGCTCGTGTCGTACAAACTTCCTATGCTATTTGTGCGATCTAACGAGCCGCCGGAAGTTAACGCTCTTCTTTGCGAAGATCCAAACGAGAGCAAATTGAATTGACTCGAGTTGGCGTCGCTCTCCACCGAGTCTAGCTTTCCACTCAATTCCTTTTTATTAGAAGTGGATGAGATGCGAAACCCACTCTTCTTCTTGGGCACCAAATGGTTGGGAATCGTTCTTCTCTGGGTGTTTTGAAACCACTGTGGTTGTTTGTTACTCGATCCATTTATATTTTTCTGATTAACAGCTTCCATATTTTGAGTAGAAAGAAGCGAACTCACTCTTCTTGTATCTCCATTTGACCCGAATAATGTCGACATTTGCAAAGTGCTCACTATATTCTCTTCTATACGATGTTGCCGATGGTGTTGTTTGGTTTTTGTAAAAAATGTTGAAATTCTGATAGCTCTGTATATAGAAAAAAAGAGCATCACCAACTCAAATTCTGAAAATTAGATAAGTTAGAGCAAAAGTTTTAGTTTAAGCAGAAAGTAATGATTTTATCGCCGGCTGAGAGGTCTTATCTCTATGAATCGCTTGTAAAGGAGCCAGTGGTGAGGCCTGACTCAAGAGCCGCTTTTCAATATAGGCCAATAGAGGCCAAAACATCATTTTTACCAACATCCAATGGATCAGCTAGAATAAGGCTAGTGGATGGAAGTGAGTGCATTGTCAGCGTAAAGTCGAAGGTAGTTTTGCTCGAGGAAGAGAAGAATTTGATAGAGTGTGAGGTTGATGTGTCTGGGCATCGTGACGACTCGAATTTCGTAGCTAACTTGAAATACAACTTGACCAGCTTGATGAACGAGAACTTCCCCTTTGAAGTGTTGAGGTTGACCAAGAAATACACTTTCAAACTCTTCATAGATTGCATTATTATAAGTCATTCGTCATATCCGTTGAGCTTTATATCGCTAGCGTGTTACTTGGCATTGAAAACCACCAGGTTGCCATTGTTGGTAAGTGACGTGGACGACGAGGAGGTAGAGGAGCAGCCTACATTTTCAGACGACTGGGAGAGTGCTCAGCTCTTATCCTCGTTGGATAAGTCAGCCAACTTTCTGCCACCAATTTTCATTACGTTGGGCATTGTGGGGAATAACGTGTTATTCGACCCGTCGATTGAGGAAGAACAGGTGTTGGAAAATGGGTTGGCCATATCCTGGTACAATGGGAAGTTGATAGCACCGTTTTTTAATTTGAACTTGTCGGTAAATTCTAATAACTCCAACTTTGGTAGCTTAAGCGGAGATCTAATTTTGAAAAGTATGACAACAGCAAAGAAGTATTGTGGTGCCATCGTCAATGCGCTTGATTCCTTGATCGAGCAGGATAGAGATGATAGTACTATATTCTAGTTTTCAGGGTGTCTGTATAATGTATTAGTATATTTATGTATATATAAGATGATAATAGGAAATTTGAAGAACCAGTAAGAACTAACAATGCTGGGACGAGTAGGCATGCACAATAATTGCGGTTGCGGTTTGTATGTTCATCGACCTTATCACTCCAACTTGTTTGATTTCAACACATATGTCCAACTCTGCCAAAAGATCTCCAGGAACACCTTCCTTCTCTCTTCCTAGCAAAATGATCGATTTCTTGGGAAACTTCAAGTCACTATTGAGCTCAACAGATTTATCCGTTTGTTCAAGACCAATCAACGTGTATCCCTCTTTCTTTTTGGCATGCAAAAAACCTTTTATGTGTTCAACCTTCAACTCCATCATTGGCATCCATTGGTCAGCGGTAACTGCTACGTTCTTAAATTGTGGGTGATTTTTCACTTTGAGATCATTCAAAGTAAGTAAGCCAGCACCTAAGACATCACATAATCTGCAGATTCCTCCAAGATTTGGCGGTTTATCTACCAAAGAAGAAATAACAATCAAATCACTACGTTTGACTGACTGTTCAACAGGCGTATCTTCGTTGTAGGTTAAAGCGTTCCATGCTCCACTCTTTGTTTGAAGAGGAGATTGTGAAATTTTTCCATCTTCGGTCTTGCTCAACGACTTGATCAGACCTGTCTTCTCCTTTCTACTTCTTTCCTTTATCCATAACTTCTTCAAGTTGTGACCAACAGGGTGATTCAAGTAGTCCATCTGTTCTTTACTCAAGTAATCCAAGAAATCTTCTCGGGTAAGGAAGTCAACATCTCGATCACTCAATCTCAACAATACTTCTCCAGAGATACTAACTAAATTCAAGTCCTCGATGATGTCCCACATTAAAGCATCACCACTTCTGTACTGACCAAATGAGTCTGAGTTAACAGCGCAGGTAAATATATTTTTAATGATTGCAAGAAGTTCTGGCTCGAGGTTCAAGTTTTCTTTTATCAATTGAGGATACACTGAAGACAAAAGGGATACTGAGAAGTGTCTCGTCATAGCTTTATTTGAGGTTGCCCCAGGGATTATGATAGAGAAGAATTTCAGTAATAACTTCTCTTTCTTCTGACGGGGTAATTTCTGGATCAGCAAAAAAAGTACTCGTTCGAACGAAGCAACAAGAGCTGGCTTCATTCCTGTTCTATCAATTAAAGACTGTAGTTTGGAAAATAAAGAAGATCTCAATTCCTCATCATCGATAAGCTTCATTGCTACAATCCACTCAATATAAACACGCACCAAAGGGCTTGGTTCTGTCTCAAGAAGCTTTGTGAAAGTAGGCAAGTATTTCTCCACGATTATACTTGATTCCACTGTATCAATGACGGAAATGATGATCGCAAATATCTGTATTCTTCTCCATTCTTCAAAGCCATCCGTGCTCTTCAACACGTTGAACAAATTGAACTCAGACTCGTGGCTAATAATATAATCCAAAACTCTGAAGCCAAACCCAGATGTCTTGATTGAATTCAACATAGCAAGAAGATATACTTTGGAACTTATTTCTCGAGTACCATAAATCTCGTTATAAAGTCGACTGTCGCTAGATGGAGATACTTCTGAGTCGAATGTATAAGCCACGATATTCTCCAACCTGAAAACATTATTTCTTAGTTGATAAACAATAAATCCTCGGACCAACAACGGTGGGATCCATCCTATCTTCTCAAAGTTTGATTTCTCAAGAATTTGGTAGCTGGAGAGGCATTTTGTAAGCGAAGGTAACAAACACCTACGGCCCTCTGAGCTTTCAATAACAGACAAACCAAAGCTTAGTATATTGTCACCCAATTCAGAATCATCTTTTGATTGTGTTATGACTTTTGGTTGTAAAATTGACTCTATCAACTTTACGTGGAGATCTTTTTGGTTTAGTTGCAATCTGGAGGAGTGAAGATTTCTCCACAACTGGATTAAAAGATTGGCAGCGATCCTTATCAACTTCTTCTTCTCTTCTTTCTTTATGATTAAATCAAAAAGGTTGACTACTATTGTGTTCACGTCATAATTTGTAGAATTGATATCAATGAAATTCAAAGCTTTCTCTATTTGAATGTCCGAGAGAATATCCTGGGATATCATGAGGAATAAGGACTGATACATTTCTCCATTGAAACTTTCCTTCACCTTATAAAAATCCTTTGCTGATTTGGATATTTGTTTTAGATTCTTGAATGCATTGTCTTGAAGAAATAGCAAGCTCTCCCAATCCATGATTGACGAAATTCTATGAGACGATGATGTCAATAACTTATTTAAAAGTTTGTACCTCAAAACCTGGTTTCTGAGTTCTAATTGATCTTCATTGTCATAACTAGACATGATACTGCTCAACAAATTCTTCAAATGTCCTTCTGGAATCGAATCATGTCTGAAACAAGAAAGATCTATACTGGCTAAGCCTGAGAGGATTTCTGGGCTACTCAACGAAATAATGGAACTCAAGATAATACTTGACAATCTACTTTCGAAATCGCTAACAAGCTTGCGTTCACGGTCAAGATTAAAGCTCAAATATTTCACTATAATAGAATCTGAGAGGCCCAGTATGATATTGCTTGGATCTGAATTTTTATCTTCGTTATGAATAATGGCCATTAAGCAAAGTGACAATGCTCTCTTCTCGTCAGAATACGACCTGTCAGAAACGTAACTTGAAATGGACTGAGCATCGATTGCATTTATTTTTAAGTACTCCTTAAGGACGTCCAAATTCCTCACAACAAGTTCGGTACCATTAAACGTTATGTATTGAATTAACATTGATAAAAGGTCATCTAATCGAATGAACTTGAAGTGAAATAAAATTTGAAGAAGCGTGGACTGATAAGATATTTGCAATAACTTTCCTTCACACTTCGTCTCGAATAAGTTTGACAATAAAGTTTCATGAACATCATGTTCCAAAACTCTCCTATTCTTCAATCCTCTGAGTAGTCCTAATGACACATAAAATCTTGCTGGATCAAAGGCATCTCTCAAGGTATTCAAAACCCTCAATATGGATAATGTGATCTTCTTTACTTCGCTGTCATTTGAATAGTAAATAAGCTTATCAATGAATTCAGCAAGTTTCTGAGCATACTCACAGTAGTTTTCATTTACCCCAAAGTGTTGTCTCACATTGAAGTGATGTGCTTGCATAGCATAGGGTAAGTATATTGTTTCAAAGAATTTCAATGCATGGGTAATGGACGATAGATTCTCTGAAGGAATGGATAGTAAAATAGATAACGAGAATTTTCTAACCGAGTCCATTGATGCCTTGAATCCTGCGGAAATAAGGCAAAATCCCCAAGATGGATGTATTAGAGATTTCGGAGACACCATGTTCACGATATCTTGTACTCCTGCCTCTGCTTGATGTAAAGAGGTATCAACACCTAATATCTCGAACAACGTTAAGTATCTAAGCCACTCTTCTGCATACTTATCTGTTTCTTCTATATTCCACTCCATTATGGTGTTTTTAAATGAATGGTTGATGGAACGCACGCTTACCTTCAAGAGTGATATACAAAGTTTTCTTTGTTCATGGGACTCCGTTATCAAACCATTTTGAAGTATAAGCCAAAACTTCTCGTTTTTTACAATCTTTTCTTGATATACACTGCTTTCAAATAAAAACGGGCTCTTCTGATTGGTAATGTACCTGAGCCAAAGCTTATAAGCACCAACCTTATAAAAAGACTCTCTTGATGTTAGCAATGTACGCAAAATGTCCCACATAAATTCACTGTCTTTTGTTTCTTCAATGAAGAGTTCCATCTTCCAGCGTAAAACATTAAGGGCTTTCAGTGAAATTTCTTCGCTTTCAGACCCACAAAGTAAACACATCATTGCAATTATCTCGAATTCCTTTGGTGACCTGATGTCCTCCTTCAAATGAGTGAACATGTGCTCCATAAAATCAAGAAGAGATAAGACATAGTCGTCGGTGAAGAGTCCTTGTTCATCGTTTAAGGCGTCATTTAAATCCTCGTTATCACTAAATTGAAAGTTTGAATACAATTCTCTTAATTTTACTGGAATCCTGTGGACCTCTGACTCAAAGTACTTTCGTAATATCGCCTGAACTCTGCAAGTAAGACCAACATATAATTTGGGAAATATTTGAATCAATCTCACAACGTTGTCGAACGAGGATAAAAACTGGTTCCTCACTCTATTCACAATATAGTCACAATACTTCGCCAACTCTGGGTATATTTGAGCTTTGACTGTGTTACTCAGATATTCTATTAATTCACATAATGGAACAACATTTTCTTCATGAGCCTGAAGATCTTTGGATAATTGAGAAGTTAATTCATCTCTCTTGACTTGATCCAAATTGGACACAATTACAGAAATTGAGCTTGCCATTGCTTTTGGAAGGCTTCACTTTGAGAAGATTTGCAAACTTCTTCTGAAGTGATAAGAGTGTCAATCTACGAGCGATGAGTTGGTTCGATGATAAAAAAATTTTGATGCGCAAAACTTCATTATAAAATAGTTGCAAAATATATGAATATACAATCTTTCATCAGTGATTGTCCAAGTTGGTATAGGTGTAGATTTAACGCAGTACTTTCATTATGGTGAAATGGCACAGCAAAGGTTTCGTGGTCGACTTGATTTTCATCAACGATATATATGGAGTTGGTAACTAGTCTACAGTATAGTGTGAATTCTGAATATGCTCGGTCTCAATTTATCGTAAATTCATAAGTATAACCTCAGAGAAACTTCGTTTAAATTGCTACTTTCATTGTAACAAAAAAGTTGAGGGTTTTGTCCATTTACAACTTTTCAATCTCCTCTCTAACCTCTTCCCAAATATCGACATTTCTTCTGGCCCAATTTAAAAGAAACCCGATATATCTCAAAAGGATTTGATAAATCACTTTAAGCTCCTTTTCATGAAATATGCGGAAGTTCTTGTCAATCTCATCAGCTATATATGACACATCTTTCATCATGATCAGCTGACACTTCTCGAGTACTTCAATTCTGCTTTTGACTCCGATGATCTTCAGTTTTCTTGTTTCCTCTGGGTTCTGATCTATTATCTCTGTAACATATTGAGTGATTTTTTTGAAAGAGTTCATGGAAGGCAAGAAGTTAAGTTTACTGCCACTCTTGACTTGAAGATCACCTTTAGTGGAATGATTCTTTCGAGAAGCGACCTCCCCCAAATCAAACTTTGTATTTTTGGATATTGCTTGGCTGTGAAGAGCGTTTTCAATCCTGATTGACTCGTTCTCAGCTTTCAATAGATCGTCCAATTCCTTTCTTTTATCTTGCAAATCTCTTTCTACTTGATTTTTCTGTTTGACCTTTCTTTTAAAATACTTGTCAATCGAGTACAATATTTGAGAATATTGGACAGCCTCACCTAAAGGTTCGGAAAACTTGGTTTCAAGATCAAGAATCAAAGCATTGATGGTAATGAAAGACCTATCGAATACTTGTCCAATTTTATCGAACATGAGATTTAGTTTCACATCGTAATCTTCCGACTTCGACTTTCCATTCCTAATAATGGGCGATTCAGAAAGTATAAGAGAAAATGAATTGAACTTGGTCCCTAGCTCGGTGTAGTCGTTTGCGAGTCCTATGAAATTATCCATGATCCTCTTGTTGAAATTATCTAGTGGTGATGTGTCTATAATATACCCTGAAGAGTACTTTCCTGTCTTACCACTATCCTGTGATTGGTGCGAGGAGGTGTTTTCACTGCTAGTGTCTGTCGACACTTCATCTTTACTTGAACTCTTATTATTTTTCTTCGAGGTTTGCCTTCGGCCTTCTTGTAAAGGCTTCAAGAACGAAACATTTAAGGAGTGTGAAGAATGAGGCACAGGTAGGTTTGAATATATGGGGTCGGTTTTCAAACCATTTTCAGGATTCAGTGAATATATTGATTTTGGAAGTTGACTCGATATGAGAGTTACCTCGTCCGACCAATTGGCATTTGGATCCAAAAATTTGGCAAAAAACTCCAAGTTCCGAATTTGGGGAATAGTTAAGCAGTTGTTGAGGAAGTTTGACAAGAGCCTTTTCCTGTGCTCAATTAGTTTCTTCTTACTTAGATGTGTTGAATTTATGTATGAATAGTTGTTTAGATGAACGTTATTGCTTTCAGTTGTAACTTCAGTAACTGCAGCATTATTTCCTGTAGTAGAATTACCGTGTGCCTGCTGTGATGCACTGCTAACAAGACCATTCAACATTCCCAATTTGGAGTAATTTTTTGGTGGTATAGGGGGTATTATTATCAATGGATAGATTTTTACAAGGATCTCACGTAGGCTTTCAAAATCACTATACCTCCTACGGGTTTGTATTTCATCCACTGGATCATCATTATTAATGAGTTGTATGGTGTATACAATATAGGTCTTCAGTGAGTTCACCATGCCTTCGTTGGAGCTACCTGCATTGACAATATTGATTTTTATGTTGCTGTTGGGCTTGAGTAATCTTGTAACCCTACTTTCGTAGTTGATCTGAAAAGACTTGAAACCATCCTTATTGAATGATTCGCTCGCTTTCATGTTAGAGCCTGGTTCATATAACAAAATGGATTCATCCTCCTCAATTTTCTCATCTTCACCATTACGCCTGTCTTTACTCTTTAGTTTACTTTCGTCTTCGTTGAAAATTCTATGGTCATTAATTGAACTTGCAAGTCCCTTCATATCAGGGAATGGATTATTATCTTCCTCATCGTCGAAAGATGGTCCATGGACCTCAATTGTATTATCTTCTTTATTTGACATGGTTTGATACGACAGATCGATAGCTGATACCTAAAATTTACTATACGGTCTGTCTCTGTTCAATTAATGTCTCAGGTTTGCCGCCAGTGGTATAGGAATCTAATAGTGATAAAAATGTCGCGGTTGTGAGAGACATTTGTCTTACCCAAATGTCGTTGTTTTTTATTCATCAAAATTCATTGAAGCTTTTAATATTCAAGTAAACAGACATTGGAGATGGATAGTTTGTCAACTGACTTCCAACTGGTCAGTTACGAAACCCCGGAGATTCTTTTCGCTAAAGCTTTAAAAGACTACCGGCTCAATGAGCATGACAATCCTTTTGAATTAATAGGAAACTTTAAATCCTTGAGCGCTTCCAGAGCATTGAGCGTTGGACAACAACTCGTTGAAGATGAACATAACATAGACCTACAGAATGAATTTTCTAACTGGGAGCTTGAGACTAGGATGTGGCATTTGGTCGAAATTTTGTATTCTTTTAGACTTTCAGATCCCCAGCCTCCTATAAAAGAACATTCCTTCTCATCTTTGGCCCTCAAACAGGAGAATTTTATCAGACGAAACCCCAAAAGTAGAGAAATCTCTTTAATCATATATTGGCTACAGACAAACTCCAAGTCTCTTGGAGAGTCCACCACCGATGAAGTAGGTGGAAAATGGCAAAATACAAAGTTTTCTATTCAGCAAAAAGATCTTGATTCGTTAATTACAAAAGAATCGTTCGATTTGGTAGAAAATTTAGATGCTGATGCACCTTTAAGATCAGCAAAACTGATTCATGAAGAAGATAGAAATGTCGACAACAGGAACTTCCGCTTGATATATCAATTGCTTCTTGCTAATAAAATGCAAGAAGCAATTGAATTCGCAAACTCCACTGGA
Organism: Millerozyma acaciae; assembly: GCA_001600675.1. Lineage (NCBI taxonomy): Eukaryota > Fungi > Ascomycota > Pichiomycetes > Serinales > Debaryomycetaceae > Millerozyma > Millerozyma acaciae. Next base: position 867,053 of record BCKO01000002.1, on the reverse strand, counting down.
AACTTTACTCTAGCCCTAATTTTAATTGGAGCTATTCAAGACTATGTTGACCCAATCATTGATAGAAACCTTTCGAATGGTGGAAATGACATAGAAATGACAGATGCCGCTTCCAATGGAAATTCCATAGAGAAACCATCAGGCATTAAACACAAGCTATTATGGAAAAAAGCAGTTTATAAAGCTTCGCAACAAAGCGATATCAACTACTATGAGAAACTCATATACGGCTACTTGAGTGGTGGTGATATATCTGCCAATTTGAAAGAGTCAAGTGAGAGTTGGGAAGAATGTCTTTTAATCTACCTCAATCAATTGTATCTTTTTCAATTGGAAACCTTCTCCATGGCAAATATTCCAACTGAAAGCTTGAACGAGGAGACTTTAGCTATCCCCATGCCAGCTCCTCAACACTCTGACGTAGATGGCATATTGAATACATTACTGAAGTGTAGCAAAACAGTATCGGAACAAAGTACAAACCCATTGAGGATAGTCACTGGAAGCATAATGATTAATCAAGTGGGAGTTTTGCTACATGACTATATTCAGTCACTCACGTCAGACAGAAACCAGAGTGACTCGTCAAAAAACAACTTTTTGTTACGAATTATGGTGCATCTTTCTATCATTGAGTTAATCACAAATAGTCCAACTAATGGTAGTGCAAAAGATATTACGAAATTAATCACGTATTACATTTCAACTTTCAGAGAGGAATTATCAGAATATGTTCCCATTTACTTATCATTGATTCCGGATGAGAAGGATGCTAGAGAATGCTATTCTTTGTTCTTATCATCAATTTACAGCTCAGAACAGCGTAATATACAACTTCAAATGTCCAGGAAGTTGGCAGCTATAAACCAAGGATCTTCTGGTGAACAGAGTGTCGCTCATGAAGATGATAAGATGATAAATATCTTGAGAAGGACAGTTGAACGGGTTTTGAAAGAATCCGAATCTTATTATACTCCTCCTTCAAGTATTCTTGTCAAGGATGACATCTCGAAAGTGGATGAAATCGATTACAAGCTTTATCGGACTGTTGAATGGTTTTTTGATTATAAACTTCATGAAGATGCCATCACTGCATCGGTGGTGATAATTCGCAGATTCCTATTCTGTGGTAAGTTGGCTGCGTTGAAACAATTTGGTAAGGGTAAAAACTTCAAACAATTAATAAAAGAATATGATTTAGAAAATGATTTGAAAAATATTGGAAACGAACATCCGTCAGATTTACAACTAGAAAGCATGAAAGAGGAACTTTTGCATTATGAAAGCTTGTTGAATGGCTTGAGCCTAATTGACGATTGGAAGCAGTTTCTCAAAGACAATAAAATTAATGGCGCTTCATCTGTCACCACCTCAAAGTCTTTCTGGAAGTCTAAGCATATCAACAATTCAATAGAAAAAGTCACAAACACCCTTACAAAACTCCTTTTCCAGTGGCTCTTGGATCTTATAACACAAACCTCAGAGAATAAGAAGATGTATTTGGAGTTGCGGTCCATATACGTCCCTTACATTGTCATGGAGCTACTACAAATCTATCAGTATTCCAGGTTAAATAACTGGTCTTACATGCAAAAGGCTCTCAACCTAGTTACTCAAGTTGCCAATGAAGATGAAAATGATCTTTTGGAATGTTTCACCAAATCGGGAAGACTTGAAGAATTTCTAGTCAGATACGGACAACTTGCGGTTGTTGCCAGTGAAAGAGGTTTGAAAGGAATCTTTATGTAGCATTTACAGTCATGATATGATGAATCATTCATTAAATTTATTTGCCTGAAATGGTACGTACTTCTAATCAATTCAAAGAAGAAGCGTTTTCATATAAAAGGTCAACAACGTTGGAAAGATTTTTGATTAACTCTAATGAAGCTTCGTAAGTAGCATCCTTTCTAGGTTCATCGTAAATAATCAACCACCCATTTCCTTGGTCCAATACACCGTAGAAGACCTTGTCTAAAATCATTTGAGATAACTTTCCTTCAACTTGTTGTAAGCTTAAACCGATTTTCTTGGATATGTGTGACAACTCAACACAGCTGTATGATTCGATTATTTTGAGTAAGTTTTGTTCTAGCAAGTTGTCGTACAAAGCATTAAAGTTACTTTTGATAATAGGATCTGACCTCAATTCTGTTGAGTAAGTGTAAAGAGTGTTTTCAAACTCCTTTAATGATCTATTGGAGTATGCCGTAGCTATGGCCTTCATGGCATCAATGTCCTTCGATTGATACTTCATCACGTTCTTGTTGTTCAAAAGGGTGTTAACATCATCTATAAGGTTAAGCATGATTTTGGACAAGAGCATGTACTTCAAAACAACGATAGCGTTTGGATCGTCTTGGGAATTGTAACCTTCAAACGACTCATAGAAGTAAGAGAATGCAGTCTTGTAGTCTTTGTCCTCAGAGTTCAAGATACCACTCTGACAGTCTAGTTCAGCTTGTAAGAGAGTAGGGCAGTAAATGGAGTTGGCAGAGGTCCTAGCACTGGTCAAGGCGGCCCTAGACTTTGGAATGTTCCTGACGGCATGATATATCTTCGATTCGAGCAATTGGACTTCAATCAAAGAAGACTTGTCATCCAATTTCTTGTACTCTCGCAACAAGTCGGTTATTAACCTCAATGACTCCTGGAATTGCTCCTTCTTGAATAGCAACGAAGCTAGTTTCAACTGTAATGCCTGTCTCAAAAACGACAACTTGTTCTCCACCGCCCAGCTTATACACTCTCTGGTCGCCAAAATCTGCACATCCAACGACCCAGCAATACTATCAAAGTACTCAATGAGCGTCCTTACGATTTTAGCTGTTTTAGACTTGGCGAATTTTCCAAGAACCTTTCTGGAGTCGGTTAATAATTTGTTCAATTTCTCTGGCTCCTTTTCCTTCTGATATACTTTTCCTAACTCTAAAATTGCTGCTTCTTGCTCTTGTAACGCTTTGGCGCTACCGCTGGCATTAGCGTTATTGGAAGCATCATTGACAAAAATTATCTCTTGATACTTCTTTTCCGCCAGGACAAAATTTCCCCTTGTTACATCCTCTCTGGCTTCTACCAACCTTAAAGATGGTTCAGACATTCTTGATAATTGGCTTCTAGATGATAATAGCTTGATGAACAAATTGACAATCGTGAGTTTGCCTCCAAAGTTTAAGATCTATACCAAAAATTTACCCGGAACGGTTTTTTTCATAACTTTCCAAGATCCACCAGTACTATGAACATAGATAAAAGTAAAGGAAGATGATGCTTTTGAGAGTAGCTCGATTCGATGCTTTGAGAGGTGTTGGTATTCGGAGCTTGAGGAATGCTAGTTGCAAAAATTTGAATACCGGGATCTTTTCGTTGGTGGCTTCATCAAGATTCTACAGTAAGACACCGTTTCCCATCAATCACAAACATGTTGAAGAGAAGAGGAAGATGGAGCAGTTGCCCAAGTGGCGTCAGTGGGCACTTTACTTCCAGTCGAAGGAATTCAAAAAGAGTATGACGGTTTACTATATTGGTGGGTTTGTTGTGTTATTGGTGTGCTTTTATTACTATATGAGAGACAGGTACTATGAAGACAAGCAGTTGAAACATATCAGACTCAAGTACGACGAGGACCCCAAAAGCTTACTGGAGTATGAGTATCTCATGCTAAAGGCTTTCAGTAGGGAAAAATTGAAACCCAAGGAAGAAAAGAAGTTTCGTTTATACCAGATGATGAGAAAAGAATTCAGAAGAAAGCACATGTTCGAGAAAGGCGTTATGTTCGACCCCAGTCCTAGCGATTTGGAAGATTGGTACTCGAAGCAGGCCAAAAAACAAGTTTCGAAAGCTCCTGTTGAGATCGAGGACGATGCCAGCACGCAAGAGGAAGAAGCCAAGGCCAGGCAAAAGGCGAGTGTAGTGCCTGCCCAGGATACCACCGAGTTGTTCGAAAGCATCGCCGACAAATACGATAGCGAAATCAAATGGGAAGAAAGAGCCATGTTTTTGGGAAGACGTCGTAGATGGTTAATGAAACAGGCGAAGGGTGATGTGCTTGAAATCGCTTCAGGCACAGGCCGTAACATTCCCTATTTAAAGCTAGACCAAATAGACTCTATCACGTTCTTGGATTCTTCTCGCTCGATGATGGAGAAGACCCAGGCCAAGTTCAGGAAGCTTTATCCAAAGTTTCAAAAGGCTGCATTCACTGTAGGGAAAGCAGAGGATTTGGTCAATCTCGCTGGTGACAAACCATTAAAGTACGATACAATCATAGAGGCATTTGGACTTTGTGCACACGAAGATCCAGTGCAGGCTTTGAAGAACATGGCGACTTTGTTGAAACCAGGAGGGAGAATCGTGTTGCTCGAGCACGGAAGAAGTACATGGCAATTTATCAACAATCATTTGGATTTCAGATCCGAGAAAAGAATGAAGACTTGGGGTTGTAGATGGAACTTGGACATAGGTGACCTAGTCGATGAAGCAAACCTAGACATCACTTATGAGAAAAGAGTCCATTTGGGCTCCACTTGGTTATTGATCTGCAAAAGACCAGAAGATCCATTGTCTATGGCAGAAAAGCCTTTCTATAACAAGCTTTTCGGTAAGGATGTAAATACGATTAAAAAGGCCTAGAGTTTCAACTCCTGTAAATAGTACATATAATACACACTGGGTGAACTATGCTGTAGCAATATTTTACAAGTAAACACCTTCCTTCCCTTTGTTGTTAGTTGGTATGATTCCTCTTTCCGTCATGTATTGATCCAACGCCTCTAGACGATTCGTTTGGTCCTTTATAACTTGCTCATTCTCTAATAAAGACTCTTCATAAAGTTTGATGTCATCTAGCAATTCCTTTGTCTTCTCACTTGCCGAAGTATCTTTGAGGGTCACTTTACAACTATCAATCTCTGAAGCCAAGGTTGCATTCGTTTCCTTCAATTTTCCTATTGAATTTTTTAATTGCTGCTCTATCGACACTAGGTTTTCGTCAGAAAGTTCTCTTATGGCTTTCTTGAAGTCATATATGTCAATTGGCTTGCTTTCGGAGGACATTAGCATACAAGAGGCAAATTGTAGGTGGTATCAACTAGAAAACTCCAAACGCATTATGAAAATTTTTGATAATGGCTGAAAATCTCCATCAGATTTTCAAAAATCTTATGTACTTAGAGGAAAATGTTTACCGTCTCCTTGAGAACGTTCAGATTTGTTCCAAGAGCTAGCTTAAGTACGATATATTCGAGATGCTTGGGTACAGGGTCGATGAATGAAGCAAAAGGGACTGCGGTGCTCAATGAAGTCCCCAGACTACACCCGTTACTATTGAAGAGAGCAGAAGTAATGCAACAAGATTTTCATGCTTTAGAGAAGAAAATTTCTGATGGGGCCTTTGACCAGGCTACGAGTACCAAATTCTCGAACTTATCCATTGTGCTACAAAACTACCACCAGTATATTCAAGATATAACCAATCTTCTGTCGTTGTTGGAGCTCATTGAAGTCGAGGAAGATAAAGAGTTGATTGAGGACGCTATCAAGGAGCTGAACGAGATTATTTCTCAGCTTGAAAAGACAACGAAAATATTGCAAACACGATTGTTACCTCCAGTGAGTCATTCTGATCGTCCTGCGATATTGGAATTACGGCCTGGTGTTGGGGGTTCAGAAGCAGCATTGTTCACTAGAGACCTATTGAACATGTACATCAACTTTGCAAATACAATGAGGTGGAAGTACACCATGATACTGGAAGGCTATACCAATAACGGTGCCTTGAATGAAGCGATATTGAGTGTTGACCATCCAGGAGCTTATAATACCCTAAGACATGAAAGTGGTGTTCACAGGGTTCAGCGAATTCCCTCCACCGAGACAAAAGGTAGAATACATACGTCCACCGCCGCCGTGGTGGTTCTTCCCAAAATGTCGGAAGGTGATGAATCCTCGTTGAAAGAGGATGAAAGACAATTTCAGCCTGGAGAAGTTCGAGTGGATACCATGAGAGCTGGTGGTAAAGGTGGACAACATGTGAACACCACAGACTCTGCTGTAAGGCTCACACACATTCCTACAGGAATCCAAGTACAACAGCAAGACGAAAGGTCCCAGCCCAGAAACAAGGCAAAAGCATTTTCCATTTTACGTGCCAGGTTGGCTGCTCTAGACAGAGAGAAAGAGATCATGGAACAGCGCAGGTTGAGAACAGATCAAGTCACCACCACTGATCGCTCTGACAAAATCAGAACCTACAATTTTCCTCAGAACAGAGTGACCGATCATAGATGTGGCTATTCTTTGCATGATGTTCCTGGATGTTTGGGAGGGCACAAACTTCTTGATATCATTGAAAAAGTAGAGCAGAGTGAATTTGAAGACAGACTCAATGATTTGATTGCAAAAAACGGTGAGTAGCAATGATCGACAGAATCTGCATCGCTTCATAGCCTCTTTTCTTTGACCGATAGACAGACAATCTTTCAATATAATGAGAGTAAACTGCTCATTGCTCTTCAATTGAATGTACCATTGAGTCGTAAAAAATAGATTCACGAGAAGACTTACAAAAAATGGCGTCAAGATAAATAAACAGACGGCCATCTTAATTGCTATGTCCCTACACTATGGCTGAAAAGGGCTTATATATTGATTTCATTATTTCATCAACTTGTATATACATAGGGAAACCATCAAAACAAGCCCTCGGAAGATTTTCCAGAAAACTCCCCCGGAAATAAATAGGTTGGTTGGTACACAAAATAATCCTGAAGAAAATCCATTCATAGTCTGTCTGTAATAAACAGAAGTCAACCATTAGACACGGTAAAAAGTACTAGATTCTCCTTGATTCGAAGTTTCGTTGTTTTTCCCGGGTGATGATTTCCATTTAACACGTTCGCTTTCAATATTTCAACACCAAAAACAAATAGAATAGACGACGAACATAATTTACCACCATGAATCGAATAAGAGGGTTGCTGCTAGTTTTGGTTTTCTTCATGATAACAAAGCTTGTCGAAGGCTTAGGCATGGAGATACCGCCTGTCAAGGAAGGAAATACAAAAATGTACTCTAGTGTCGATTACTTGTATAATTGCATAAGTTATCCTACGGTGAAAGATGACTATATCATCATAAGAGTCAAGAGTGGAGACAAAGTGAGATCTCAGCAGCTCAACCTCGAGATATTCGACTCGGATAGCAACCTTATTCGAAGCGAAAAGGACATCTCGCTGGAATTTACATTCATCTTCACCAATTTAAACAACCCCCACCAAGTGAAAGGCGATGACTTTGGCCTTGATTCCGGCAAGAGATCGAACTTGTTGGGCAAGTTTCTGCATTTTGGACATACCAGTAATGAAGACAAGGAGAGGCAGAAGGAGCTCATGAATAGTGACGTGGGGAAGTCTTTGATCTATGTGTGTTTTGATAACATATATTCAGACAAATCATGGTCTTTCAATCCACAAGCGAGGGATGTCGAGATATTTGTTGATATAAAGAACATGACATCTTTCCTGCAAACTGACTACAAAAAATACGCTAAGTTTTTCAGCAAACACACCACCTCAGAAGAAAGTACTTCCACGGAGAAGGATTTCACTCAGCTGGATTTTGAAAGCAACGTGAATATATTAAACACAGAGTTGAACAACATCGTAGAGGCATTAAGAGACTCTGAGTTGATTTTGAACTCTCTAATGCAGAACGAGTTCAAACTTAGGGATACAAACGAGGCTATTTACTCTGGATACACCAAAAAAGCTATAATATTCTTTTCTGTCATTATTTTATTAGGGATTGCTCAAACTGTTTACTTCAGATGCTATTTGAAAAAGAGAAAGATTTTGTAACACCCTTTTCGGAGTCAGAATCAACTAGTTTTGATTGCAGACATTATTATCTAATTCTTTCTATACTTATTTTACGTAATGTATTAGGACCAATTCTACATAATGAATTATTGTTGAAGGCCTCTCATCTTTTCGCTGTCAATGACATTTCGACAGATCTCCTCCATCACCTCTCTTTCTATAAGAGAACCCGCATTGGAATAGGCCAAACTTGCCTCGTACCCTGAAATGATTCTTTGTTCTGTCAACCCTAATTCACCATGACTCAAAGCCTTGATAACGTTGTAATATCTAGCTATGTTATTTCGCACAGAAACCGAAATATTTGGATCATTTTTGTCAGAATATATTTCCCATGAGCTTTCTTCTTCGAGTCTTGTGATTGAAACCGATGCTTTTCCTGGATTGTATCCTCCCTTTGAGTCCAACATTGCCTGAGCTTTGCTATTCGATGAGTTGGTCAGTTTATTGCCTCTTGTTGGTGTCTTGTAGAGCCATAAGTAGCCATTTACACCGAGAATCAAACTGACGTTACCTGGCAAGTCGTGGGAATGGTTTTTCGATTTTATAACAATATTAGATGGGATCTTCAAAAATATTCCGTCTCTAAGTTTCCCATACTTCAATGATCTGGTATGCAAAGACGCACTTCCATTACTGTAGATACTTTGTACTTCTGCGTTGAGCAAGTCTCCCTCTTTCAAGAAATTTCTCATTTGTAATTCATCACTTTCAGACTTTCTCCTCAAGATACCACCCGGCAAGTTAACTGAACCAAGCATCAAAACTGCGTCTTGCTTACTTCCAATATCAACTTTCCACCTCTTGGGACCGACTTCTGTTATGCGCCCAATTACATGATCGCCTGTTTCTGGCTGATATCTTCCTCTCAAAGGTACTACACTTAAAAGCCTGTTAACTCTTGATACCGTTCCTGCCACTGAAGAGTACGTTTTGTCGCTTAAAAAATAGGTTCCATGACCTTTCATCCAAACAGGGTCGTCAGTAACAAGCTCTCCAGGAGTCACAAGCGACTGATCTAAATCCCTCTTTTCTTCAACATCTGACATACTCTCATCGGAGTCTATGTCGTTGTGGTATTTCTCTGGTACACTTATGCTTATAACCTCATTTGTACTCATTTTGCTCATTTGTCTGTCTATTACTCTTCTCATCAGATGAATTTTTGACTTGATGCTCAAAATGTGCACTACAGCATCAATAATTTCAGAGATTTTTTTTCACCTCCAACATTAAGTGAGACTCAAGTCGAGGAATATTGTATGATCTGGAGGCCAGTGAGTTTCAATTACCTAGCAACCTTGTTAAAATCGGTTTGTCTTTCAAGAAACTTTCACAGAATCAATAAAACGGATCGCAGAGTTTTCATGATGAGTAAGTTTGGACCACCCATTAATCGTTCTATGAGAGACTTGGATAGGTCGTTCTTCCAGAAGGATGTCAGTTTACTAGTTGCCAGCTTCCCCGACCCCAGACATTTGGGCAGATTTGTCAAAGAATGCAAAAAAGATGTTCTTTACTTACCATCAATAAAGCATATAGTTCCTTTAGAAGGGAACGTCAAGGGAGTATTGTTGAGGCCGGAGCTTGATGATATCAATGACTACGAAAAGCATTTATCTGACGAAACAAAGAACAAGATAAAGGAGTACAATGTTGCGATCAAGCCATATACTTTGAAATTGAATTATGACTTTTGGAAAGCAGATGATATTTTGAGAGCTATATTACCAGAAGAGCTTATCGATGATATACCCACTGGTTTCGCTCAGGCAGGACATGTTGCTCATTTAAACTTGCGTGAAGAATTCAAAAAGTATGGGAGTTTGATAGGCCAAATCATATTGGACAAGAATTCCAAAATTGAAACCGTAGTTGACAAGGTGGACACTATCGACACCCAGTTCAGAACATTCAAGATGAATGTTTTGGCAGGAAGAGACGATCTCTTAGTAGAGCAAAGTGAAAGTGGTTGTCGATTCAAGTTTGACTTTAGTAAAGTTTACTGGAATTCAAGGTTAAGCACAGAACACGAAAGGCTCATCTCAAAGTTCCAACCAGGAGAGGTTGTATGTGACCTTTTTGCCGGTGTGGGGCCATTTTCCGTGCCTGCTGGGAAAAAGAATGTCATAGTGTTAGCAAACGATTTGAATCCGGAATCTCACAAGTATCTCAAAGAAAACATAGCTCTCAATCGTGTCCTGGACTTTGTCCGGCCGTTCAATGCTGATGGCAGACAGTTCATCAAGGAATCAGTGAAGGTACTTTTGCAGTGGGCTTCAGAGCAGAAAAAAATCGAGAAAAGAAGAATGGTCAAAAAAAGAAAGCTCGACAATCCCAACAAAGAGAGAAGTGCAATGGAAGAAGAGGTTATCGGTATTGATATACCTCTTTATATAAGGCACTTTGTCATGAACCTCCCTGATTCTGCTTTGACATTCTTGAACGAGTTTGTGGGTTTATATGGCGATCCACAAGTGGCTGATAAGATAAAGTCTGATCCAGACTTCAAGCTACCTATAATCAATGTTCACTGCTTTGAAAAATATTCCCCACATGAACAGCATGAACCTACCCTAGAAGAACTTCACAGAAGGGTTCATGCAAAGATAGTGAAGTTGATCGATTTCGAGATTCCTTTCTCAGAAATGGAATTCCATTTAGTTAGAAGGGTGGCTCCAACAAAGCCCATGTTTTGTGTGTCCTTCGAGCTACCAAGTGAAGTAGCTTTCAAGGACTTAAACTAGGAAAGTCAATAATTATTGTCAAAAAAATGTCATATAGATTTCAAGAAGTTCTCAAAATTTTGTAACATAATTATAATAATTTTGCATCAATTGCGATTTTTTGTAAATTAAGTTGGCGGCTAATTAGAAATATTGTCAGCACATTTGGAAAAGGATGCTGACGATACTCAATACAGAGGACTTCGACTACAGTGAGCTTACCAAGACTTATATGGGGATCTTTTATTCCCAAAAATTCGATGAATTCTTAAATACGTCTCAAACTGGATATGCACATACATCATCAGGAATTGAGTTATCGTTACTATTGAAGACTCTTTACACTTCGTTATGCTTCTGTACATTTCAGCTTACCTTATTCTCCCTATTCAGGGCAATATTCAAGATGTTATACCAACCTCGAAGCTATTGTGTTCCGATTAATGAGAGGATGGAACCTTTGCCCAAAGGGTTCTTGTCATGGATTTTGCCGACAATGAAGTACAGTATCAACTACTACCTATCTTTAGGGCTAGACGCTTACTTTTTCGTTCGTTACATTAGCATACTACTTCTTTTTTTCCTTTTCATTGGCTCTTTGAACATGCTTATTTTGATACCAATTAACATCACGGGGAGCAGCAAAGATTACTCGGCTTCAGGATTGGACAAATTGAGTCTTTCAAACATATCGACAGCAAAAGTGAACAGGCTTAACTTTCATTTTGTGATGGGGCTTATCACCATTGGATTTTTCCATTGGCTTTTATTGTATGAATTTCAGAGTTTTGTCAAGATCAGACAATCTTACCTCCTTTCTAGCAACCACAAAGAGTCGGTGCTAGCTAGGACTTTGATCATTTCCAATGTATCTCCTTACCTTTGTGATACGGATGTTCTTTACAAGCTTCTTGAAATTTTCCCAGGAGGAATAAGTAATATCTGGTTTCTATATGACTTTAGAGGAATAGCCTACGACGTAGCGGAGGCGAAAGAAGCCCTCTCCTATTTGGAAAATGCTGAAGTAACAAGGCTCAAAAAGAAAATACATAATGCATTGAACGAACAAGAGAGTATATCATGTTTCTCGAAGAACTCGGAGAAGTCTGAAAGGTTATGGAACACAAGGGAGGTTTTTGGCTCGAAGCAAGATGATGATGCTTTGGCACTTAAATTTTACCCACCAATCTACCTTAGGCCCTTGAAGATACCGAAGATAGAAAGATACATTAGGATCAGGTTGCCTGGGTTTTTTAGAGTTTTCTTGTTGCAGAAAAGAACTTCAGTGGTGAAGTGGTCTCTTGAAACTTTGGCTGCGAAACACAAATCAATTGATCATAAAAAAATGCTACTTGCGACAGGGCAAATCAAAAAGCACAATAAGATATTTGTAGAGTTCAACACACAGTCAGGGGCATATATAGCACATCAGTGCCTTTTGTCAGAAGTTCAAGGTAGCCTTGACTCCACTTTGATCGAGGTCCATCCTGATGATATATTATGGAATAATATCGCAAGGAACAACACAATGGCTTGTCTCTTGGAGAAGTACTTTGTTACGTTATTATTCATAGGAATCATCCTTTTGTATATGGTACCGGTATCATTCATTGGTCTTGTTTCCCAAATACCATTGCTTACGAAGCTCATTCCAAGTTTGAGCTGGATTTACAAGTTTCCTGAAGAAGCCAGAGATATGATTTCAAGTTTACTTCCATCAATACTTCTTGCAACTTTGACAGATACAGTTTTGGTCACTTTCAGGTTCTTAACATATTTCAAAGGTAACTTTTCTGGATCAGAGTTAGAGTTGGACATGCAAAAATGGTATTTTGCATTTCTTTTCGTGCAGCAATTTCTCGTGGTCACAATTCTGTCAAGTATTACGGTTATTTTCAAACAAATAGTCGATCAGCCTACCTCAATTCCCATTCTTCTTGCTACTAATTTGCCAAAAGCAGCCACTTTTTTTTTTCAATACATCGCCTTGAAAGCATTTGCATTTTGCGGCAATAACTTTTTGCGAATAGGTTCCTTGATATCATTCCACACCGTTTACAAGTTGAAGGATAAGACACCGAGGGAGAAGTTTGATAGACTAACCAACTTACTCAAAATTAAGTGGGGCTCGATCTATCCAGTATATTCCGTTTTTGCTTCTATTGGATTGTCATACTCAATTATTTCTCCATTAATCGCTATCTTTATCATCTTCATTTTATCTTTGCTGCTACTTTATTACAAGTACGCTTTAAGATATATCTACAGTCATATCAATGAGTCAGACACAAAGGGCAGACTCTATCCAGTTGCTTTATTGCATCTATATACTGGTCTCTATTGCTTGGAATGCTGCCTAATTGGCATATTTTTTTTACTGAAAAACGAAAATGATTATTGTCCCATGAAAATTCAAGGCATCATTATGTGCATCGTTCTATTAATTACAATCTTCGGAAATATAACTATTTACAACAGGTTCGTGAAGCATTTTTCATACTTACCGATATTGTCTGATAAGCAGTACAGGAACTCAGACGTGGTTGCAGACTTGAAGAGACAAATGAGAGAAAAGAAACCAAGTGAGACTAAAAATGATGAAACACGTAATGAGTTATATCTGAACCATAATCTTTTATTCTTGCATCCAGCATTCAAATATGAATATCCTAAGCTTTGGCTTCCACAAGATCCACTTCACATAAGCGAAACGTTCATCAGAAATATAGAAACTCAACTTAGTGAATTAGAAGGCGGGACTACTAGAGGGGCTGCGATTGACATTAGCAATAATAGACTCAAAATCAATATTAGTGAAGCACCACCAGACTATAAATAGCTTCTTTACTCAATAGCAGAACCATATTCCTTGTCCAACCGTGCTTTTATACGAATTCCTTTAATGAAATCACGCCATGCATATAAAAGATTATTCTTCCTTCGTTCTGTAAGCTGTCTTTGAAGTTCAACGTTATAGTAGAGGAGAACCTTTTTTGCTAAATTTTCATGCTCTGAGAGTACAATAACTCCTCCTTTCAACGGTATTGCTTGAAGTGCCTTGTATTTAAAATCAAATCCGACCACAACTGGAACAAACTCAATCTTTTCGGAATAAGGAGTTTCAAGTTTATTCTCATTATATGATTGCAAAGCAGGCTCTATATTTGTATGATTAATCCAAGCACAACCGTAAGGAATCATAGAGTGTTGAAATATTTCAATATTACCGTACTCATTTCTTGGCAAAAGCCTTCTTCCTTCGTTGGAAACGTGAACCTGTAACTGCTCATATGGGATAGTTTGGTGGTAGGTGTAAAGAAATGTTTTATTTAGGTTTGGAGTATTATTTCTAATATTCGCTTTATAAATCCTCTGTCTTTTGATGGTACGCAGTTGGAGAGATGTTAAGGATTTGACTGGTCTATCAACTTCTGAAGGTGCGATTGACCTTCCTAATAACTTCCAGCTTTGAGCGGATTTCCCGACAACCACAGAGCTTCTTAAGAACATTGGCTCCACCTTTGCTTCTTTACTTATCGTGATGTAACCCACAGGCTTACAACCTTCGATGAGAGCCTCGTTGAATCTCAAAGAGGATTTAGTCACCAAATTGAGACTTCTTTTCATTTCCGCAAGACTTGAGGGAACGCTATAGTTTCGTAATGCTAATTTTTTCAATGTTATTTGCTCTAGATCATCACTTGGAGTTGGTACTTTACGTGCGTTGATATAGCTTAAAACCGTCTTGAATAAAAGTGCACTTCTTCCTTTTAAAGTTCTCAATTCCAATGTAGAAAAATACCTGTAGCATATGTTAGGCATATACCTCGGGCTGACATCCAACGCATAGTTGTTATTATCCAAAGCTATGATATAATGCATGGACATTCGATTAAAATTGGAGATAACCGGGAAGAAATTCTTTGTATGAAAATCCAGTATGTTAGTGATATCTGAGTTTTCACAGAACCGTTTCAAGGTTTGGAACCGTTGTTCTGCATTATCAAAGCAAATAGCCTCAACAACATATATTCTACTTTCATCCATGGGATCAACTACTTCGGTCCAAAAATAAGGATACAAAAGATCGTTGTCCCTGTTTCTTTTAAGTTTTTCGTCGTCGAGCCTAGGTTGTGCTTCTTTGTTTGCGCTTGTTGCATCAAGCAACGGTAAAGAGAATACAAGCCGGGACTCAAAGCCCAAACACCTGATTAAAGCAGTCATTAATTGCGCGCCAGTATCTCTGTTATGCTTGAACTTTCGAATCATGGAGGAGAAATCCTCGAGTGATCTCAAAGGAGACGAATTATTAGGGTAGTATTGGCCGAAGTTCTCCTTTTTTAAAGCATGTTCCGGCGCATATCCCAACACGCGCACCCCGTTGGAGTCTAGTTTGTAGTTGAAGCGGAACCACTTCATCAAATATTTCAATAGGTAAGTGAACTTTTGTTGTAACTGCTTTTTTGTGATTTTCACACTCTTAGTTTTGTATCTCTTCAACTGCTTCTTAAAATCTTTGACCATCAGTAAATATGAATCTGGAAGAAGCCGCTTAAGTTTTTTCAAAATCTTCTTCAGACAAAGCATTTTATTTCGTCTCGACGCAAAGCAAGTATAACACACTATCCCTAAATTGTGAATAGATTGCCTAATCTGCCTCTTTCTTTGAATTGTCTGCCGCTTTCTTCTTACATCCTCCTTCTCTCCCTTTCTGTGAGAGTCAATGACGACTTTGAATTGCGTAGACACAACGGAGCCCGACAAAGGCACATCTTCCCACTCGCTGCTATCGGAATCACTCTCGTCATCGTACTCGTAATCGTCGTCCACATTATACTCCAAGCATTCGCTTCCGGTAAGAGATACCAGCTGACTGGCGTCAGCATCCCCACTCGACTCTACTGACACGAAAAGTGATGCTTCGTCCACCCCATTTTGTCCACTCATCACCATACTAAAAAGCTCATTAAAAAATTCGAATCAAGACGCGGAATATTGCACACCCGCCAATTTCCATAGGCGCTAGGGGCTAAGAATGAATAACTTCGCTGATCTCAAGCCATTCCCCTACTAGTCCCCACTGATCGTTCTGCTCCAGCAACGAATCGTGTCCATATGTTGTAAGATCTTCAAATTTGGCGACAGGAACGTATTTCGTCAGTGTCTGGTATGACTGAGAGCTGTCTCCTGGCACGCTGACCAACTCCTCTTTCTTCTCAACTAGGTAGCCTGTATGGTGCTCCTTCATCTCAATATTTCTACCAACCAACTTGCAACCTCTGAAGTACGCCACCGATACTTCTTGCCCCATAAACTGTTCTTTCTTCTTACTTGGCGTGAAGAAATTTTCTGTATCTGCTGGGCCGCTGTATTGGATACGACAGGGTACAAGGTTGGCCTCCACCACTGGAACTTGTTCATCCACCACTATTGAGTCTGCCATTGGCTTTTTGGTTGAAAAGAATCTACAAAAAGAAAAATTAAGACGTGTTGGTAGCTTTATTTACAGTCAAATTTACATATATATATGTATTTATATGGAGATTTATATACAGTCCACACAGAAATGTATGGCAACGATAGCTTGACCATCTCAGTACTAGCCAGAACGAAGTACTGGGAGTATAGAGTCCTGAGTCGAGATAAGATAGGCGTGGGTTGGATTGGAAATTAATTGGCTTGGCTTTTCAGCGATAAGTGGGGGTGGACAGAGTCAAATTCGAGCTGATGAGCTGATGAGGTTTTTCGATTTTCCAGTTGAAAACGATAACCAGACAGTTGAGTTCAAGTGATAAGGGCAACAATGAGTAAGGAGGGCAATCCGTTAAAGATCGTCGACATCGGTACGGTGGACGAAAGAGCAGCAGCAGAGGTTTTGGAAGCAGCTACTTCACAGGGGTTTTTGTTTGTCGAGGGCCATGGATTTAGCCAAGACGAAGTTTCTTCACTCTTTGAATTATCCAAAAGCTTTTTTGCTCTCGACGACGAGCAGAAGTCTGAGTACATGATCGACAGCAGTAACCATGGGTACAACAACTACGGTGCCGAGAACTTGGATCCAGCGACGCAGAAGAAAGGAGATCCAAAAGCAGCACTCAACTTTGCTGACTTGAACTTTGTGGTAGGGCTCTCTCGAAAGAGAATCCCTCAGTACTTTCATGACGACCCACAGAGGATGGCATTGCTTCAGAGCACTATCAAGAAGTTGTACCATTTGTCGATTAGGATCTTGAGGCTATTGGCCTTAGCGTTGAAGATCGAAGACACCGACGAGTGTCCAGGAGTGGAGTGGTTCACACTGAGATATGACCCGCAAAAAGCGTCTGGATCGACTTTCCGTCTCCTTCACTACCCAGGTCAAGGCTCGCTTGACCCGGAGGCCCAGATTAGAGCCGGAGCCCATACCGACTATGGCTCTGTGACGTTACTTTTCCAGCAAGAAGGTCAAGAGGGACTCGAAATCTACTCGCCCGTCTACAAAAAATGGCAGGCTGTTCCGTACGTTCCAGCAGACCAATCCAAGGCCGGCAACGAGGCTCCCCCTATCATCGTCAATATCGCAGACCAGCTAAGCTACTGGACTGCGGGATTATTGAAATCAACCATTCACAGAGTGAGATTTCCTCCTCTGGTCCAGCAAAACAACCTGGACAGATACTCAATTGTGTTTTTCAGTCACCCCAATGACGACACGGTGTTGGAGCCCGTTCCAAGTGATCTCGTGAGAGCAAACACTACAAGAGGCGCAAACCTGGAGAAGAATTTATTGACTGCGAAACAGCACTTGCAAAAGAGATTAGCCTCCACTTATGGTTGGTCTTATTGAAAGTGATGCTGCCAGCTATGTATTCCCGCTTGTAGGATTTCTTTTGCACCACTCTTTTTGTCATTTGGAGGTTGTTTGGGCACCTGGAATACAATTTTCTTCGCTTGGTATTGATGTTGAATTCGACCCAAACTTGAATGGACTTTAAAGCAAAAAAAGAACGGAAAGAAAGCAACGTAAACAGTTCACAGCTAGCGTACCAATGGTTCTACCAGACCTCTACTAAAGAGCAATCTATAGTAGCTTCTTCTTAGTGTAAAATCATCGACCTGTAATTTTGCGGCAATTTCGATAAGCTTATCTAAGGCTTGTGAAAAGTGTTTTCAACAACAAAACATAAATTGATTCATTTTTCCTAGCGGTTGAAGCCCAATAAATGATCATAGACAACAAGAAGCACAGCATAAGGACACCCAAGTCATTAGCGGCAATCAGTCCTCGATTGACCCACCTTTACTACCAAGAAAGCATATCGCGTATCGCTTCGAACCCCGATGAATTGATTAGTATTATCAAAACTAACGAGAGAAAGAACTACAGATGGGGCATTTTCTTCATAGTGATTGCAGTTTCAACCTGGATATTAGGACTCGAATTGGTAAACAGTGTTATGAAGGAGGATGATTATGCCAAACCATGGATGTGCTCGTTTGTTACTGGGTCATTCTTCAGCATTCTATTAGTTCCCGAAGCATTGAGCTATATTGGCAGCAGCTTCTGCACGGGTAAAGACTCGGACGAGCGAAGCGGGTTGTTTTCTAGAGATCTGGGGCTTGATGGTGAAACGACTTATCTCAGTGTGGACAATTTTGAAAGCAATTACGAAGATGGCTATGGAGATTTTAACCTTCCTGTTGAGGAAGAGTTGACCAGGGAGGAAGTAATCACACTTGCCATTCAAATAGCCTTCATATACTATGGATACAACGCGTTTGTCATGAATTGTTTGAGATACACTTCAGCCTCGAATCAAACTGTTCTTGGGACAACAACGTCCATGTTTACACTTTTGATAGAAACATTCTTGAAGCTCGACAACTTCACCATAAAAAAGCTATTCTGCATCATCACTAGTATGTCTGGCGTGCTTTTGATCAACTACAGTGAATCTAGGGCAACTAGCGACGACGATAGTAAGTACAATCCAAAAAACCCCAGCTTGGGCAACTCTCTTGCTATAGTGGGTGCGTTTATGTACTCATTGTACCTTATCGTGGTCAAAGTGAGGTGCGGAACTGGAAGTAAGACTACAGACCAGAGAAAGCTCTTTGGGTTAGTTGGAGTGTTTTCTTTTGTTGTTGGAATTCCTTTACTTTTCCTTGTGCACTATCTAGGCATTGAGGAATTTGATTTCCCTCCACAAGATAAAACAGTTATTGCAGTCATTCTCATCAATGGATTTTGTTCCGTCATATCAGACTATACTACAATTTTGGCTATGCTTTTAACCAGTCCTTTGGTGACATCTTTATCCTTGACATCGTCAATCCCTATAACCATTATCATTGACTATATATTGGTGAGCATAACAGGATCCTCATCCAAGTCGTCTTCAAAAGGTTTCATTTACTTTTTGGGTATCAGCAGTATCTTCATGTCAGTTATATTGATCAACATTAGTGCTAAAACAGAGAAAGAGCTTGTTGAGAAGTTTATTGGAGGAGCAATTGAGGATGCTATTCAAGAAGACGAAGTGTTGTCACCAATGTTAACGCCATTTTTGCAGTCAATGTCTAAATCTGCCCAGGAAACTATCTTAGACAAGCTGCCATCATCAATCTTGGGGAGTGAGAGCAAATCTCGTTTCTTCCATAGCCTGCTTTTCTCGTTCAATAACGTTGATAGGTCAAAGGGAGGGATCGAACCTGAACTCAGGTTGGGAGAGTCATCAAAAGAGGTAAACTGTCTGCTAATACGACAGAATACTATTGAGGACGAGGAACTTCCAGAAGAATCACAAGACTGCAAGTCACCATCAGGTATCTTTTTATACGGTGGTACTAATCACGAGTACTATGTTAAGAGTATTCAGGATAGTGACGCTCGATTCAATAGCCCCGGTATAAATGAGGATGACGATAAGGTTTAGGCAAACATTTCAGAAACATACAAACATCTATAAGAAATTAAGTCTATATTATATACAACCCGAAATCAGTCTCTATGAAGGCTGGTGTGTAAAATATGTTCTTTCATGAACAATGAAGATACAAATCCAAGCACAATTACCACGAAACTGAAGCCATATGCGCCCTTACAAGCCAATTCGTATGACTCTCTGATGGCCGTTTGCACAACTTTAGGGGCCTCATGGACATAATTCGTGTTTTCTAAAGCTTGATGTATGATAGCTTCCGCTTCTTTGAAGTCGGGAATCAATTGGTGAATTTTGCTTCCTAACTGAGCTCTCAATACATTCTGGAAAATAGCAGAAGCAACGGAGACACCCAAGGTTGATCCTGTGGCTCTGAAGGTGTACTGGATAGATGTCGTGCAAGCTTGGAACTTCAGGGGCACTGCTGCTATCAACGACAATAATGTGATGGTGAGAAGTGCAGAGTAGGCAAACCCGCAAGGAACGAGAACTAGGTATTGGGTGATTTTGCTGATGCTGCTAGTGATTGTAAAGATACGAGCTACACCTAGGATAGCAAGAACACCCACGACAACCGTGAGCTTGTAATAACGGCCTGTTCTCTTCATATAGATACCAGCAAACAAGGAACCTAAAGAGAGACCAAAAAAGTTGGGGACCAATCTTATACCATTACTCGAAGCGGACAACCCTAGCACGGAAGTAAAGTAGATGGGAATGTAGAACAAATTGGTAAAAATTCCCATAGTGTAGAACCAGTTCGTAAGTGAGGAGGCAAGGATCGTGCGTTCGGCCATTAGCTGAACTGGTAGTATAGGTTCAGGAGATACGTAAAGCTCCGTGCAAACAAACCCAACCAACAACGCAAATGAGAGAATGCATAATCCAATAAATGTGAAAGAAGAGTAGGCAATGTCCTTGCCTCCTAATGACGCAGCCAACATGATGCAGATGAGGGAGGAGACCAAAAAAGACGAGCCAACGTAGTCGACTCTTCTGAGCTTCTCCTTGAAGTCTGCTCCATGAGCTCCCAAGCCCGGTGAACCGGCTGGCAAGTTCAAGTTGAAGAAAAGTGCAAGCCCGACCAAAATGGAGAGCGGAACTTGTAAAAGAAACACGTACTTCCAGCCTATCCAGTCAGCAATAACTCCACCCAATATACCGCCAGAAGCAGCCCCAAGACTGAAAAACACGTTAGCCAAACCTTGGTACAAGCCTCTGTCTCTCAACGGAACCAAATCTGACATCGTGATGGTCCCCAACGTCGTCAAGCCCGACCCACCGATGCCGGTGATGAATCTGCCAAAAACAAGCCAAACGAGCGAGTTTGTGGCACAGATCAAGCATCCGATAGTGAAAAACACGATGCAGGTGAGTAACATGGTCTTTCTGCCAAAAATGTCTGAAAGCTTGCCAAAGAGCGGCTGGAACGCCGAGCACGAAAGCAAGTACGCCGTGGCAATCCATGAGATGTTCTCAATGGCTCCCAAATCCGATGCAATCACCGTCAAAAGCGTCGTCACCACCGTGGTGTCGAGTGCTGCCAAGTAAGCGGCCAAAAAAAGACTCGAAACAATAGTATATAGCTGGGCTTTGGGCAACTCCTTACTTGAATCTTCTGTCTCTGTCTGTTGCTGTTGCCCATTACTGCCGAGTGACTTGCTAGTAGCACCGTATGAGCTCGAATTTGCGTTTGGTTCAGCTATCAATCTTTCTTCCTCTGCGGCTAGCTCGCCAGCAATCACCCCGGCTCCGCCTGTTGAGGGATCTCTTAACACATTTGGTAGTAGTCTCTGATGCTCACTATCGCTCATTGTGTCTTCCAGTGCTCGCTAGTTGCTGAACTATGCTGAACTACGGTGAATTAGGGTCTTTTGAACATTTTTCAACGGTTATGACTAAGTGATAAGGGAACGTATTGAGCTGTGGCTCTTTTACTTAGTCCTGCACATTGTACAGGACTAATCTCTGGGTTCCAAAATAGGCTGGCACTTTCCATAGTCGCTCTCGTGTCCCAAAACGCCATATATCACGCCCCCTGAACACCAGTGTCTGTTTATCATGTTTCTGGCTAAGTGCTTCTGTCTGTGGTGTACGAATTCGGGGGCCTTTAAGACTACACTTCCCTCCCATCCCCCAGTATAGTTATCTCAGCAGCGCACCGAGTCCAGCGCCCGAGTAGAATCGATGTTTGGTTTATATACAGGACATCAATCAATTTTTAAAAAACAAAAAAATTAAATGATTTCGCCCAGGATCGAACTGGGGACGTTCTGCGTGTTAAGCAGATGCCATAACCAACTAGACCACGAAACCATTTCTTGGTGAAGTTTCTGCGCTGTAAATCAATATTAGAAAGAGCACATTTCCTTCCCCCACCATATATTCACAAGCTTCTCTATTGTGGTAAAGCTCAATCCTTAACCCTGGAGAATCAAGGTTTTAGCCGAGATTTTGAGACTCTGCTCCAGGCTGCCGCCCCCTAGCAGAGAAAGTGGCCCTCTGGCTCAAACAGTCTGGCGACGAAGTCGCCAGACTGTTTGCTGAGAGAGTTGCCGCAACTGTTAGAGTGCAAAAGCAGTTATGTTGCACGACAGAATTGAGCTGTGAATAGAGGCCCTGGAAAGCAGGGGCTTTCGCTCATCCGCACTCGAGTAAAGGCAGCACTACAGAAACAAGACTTCGGTCTGTGAGGCCTCCGCCATCTGCTGGTGCTGGCTGTCGGCTCCTAAGTACAGAGCTGAGACGAGAGAGGGAGCGCCTGGGAGGGCCAAAAAAATTACAAGTGGACTGCACATAAGTTTATAGCGGGACAAAAGATAATTCATTTCAAGATCATATGTAAGTAAACCTAACAAGTCAACAAAACGTATAAAAGGGAGTAATTATCCTGCGGAAGACATTGTGACGGTGGGTATAACATTTGTTGACTCAACATGGAAACATTGGAAGTTCATTCCAAGGACTTCTTGGTAAAATGGGTACACGCGCCAGACAAGTGTATTGTTGATTGGCAGGTGAAGCCGCTAAAGAAGTCGATTAACTTTGGTATTTACCAGCGGCAAGCTGGAAGTGACGAAGGCAAGGATGGGATTGAAGGAGCTTTGCGCAGCGGGTCTAATTTGAGCAAAGACGAGCTGGGAAATGGAAGTGAGTCGGCGAGCAGCTTGTCGTCAGTGAATGTGGCCTCTTCTGGCGGCTACAGGAGTCGGTCGAGGTCGAGGTCGGGCACCTTCAGTAGCAACTTGAGCCATTCGGACCTCCGTCTTGTCAAGGACTACAAGAAGCTTATTGCGGAAGAGTTGGTGCATGGCAAGTACTATGTTGAGAAGGGGAGCACGATTGCGTTTATATTTGACAACTCGTTTTCCAAAACAATTCTGAAAAAAATCTTGTTTAGCTCCAAGATTCTTTTTGCGGATCCAGAGTCCAACGACGTCTACCGACGCAAGATGGTGGTGCAGCGCAAGGCCAGTGTGGAGGACTTGAAGTCCCGCGGGACAAGCAGCAGTTTGAGCCAGTCCAAACACCTGCCCCTTGGCCCCACCGAGGGAGAAGGCGGCAAATTGTTGCAAAGCGTGCTTCTTAAGAAGCGAAGGAAGGTTCTCCAAGGGTTTACCAAGCGGTTTTTCATTCTCAATTTCAAAGACGGAACATTGTGCTATTTTAGGGTCAACGACAACAAATTGAGAGGGCTGATGCCGATCAGGCAGTCTATTGTCAGCGCTAACCCTCGTAGCCGGGAAATCATCATAGACTCGGGCATGGAAGTTTGGGCTTTGAAAGCTTTGAACAAACAGGACTTTGAGAAATGGGTGGATGCTTTTAACGAAGTCAAGAAACAAAGCTACGAAGACGAAGACGAAAACGGGTCGCACAAGGAAGAAGGGGGACTCAATTTAGCCCTCAGCAATTTGGAACATGTTTCCAAAGAGTTGAATGCATTGAAATTCAAACACGACTCTTCCTCTGAACATTTGTTGGCCAAAGTCCTGGCAATTTCTGATGAGGTTGAGCATGTTGTAGACAAAATCACATCAGCAATTCGAGCCTATCAACTAAATGACACTCGTTCCCTCTTTTCAAGCAACGATTTCCATGATGCAAGAGAATACAATGATACTATCGGTACTGAGGTGGTGCTTTTGGACAGACCTCAGGCCAAGCCAACAGCGTCACCCGATTCTGACACTAGTGCTGACTCTGATGAAGACCAAGAGAATGCGTCTACATACTCTACGTCGTCAAGTGAGTCTCCCGACGAAGATGTTCAAGACACTACTGTTATGGAGGACACGATGCAAAACAGTAGTAACTCTAATGACAATGACTATAACTTGTACCCGTTGCCCCATGATCCAGTGAAACGAGAATATGATATTCCAGTCTGTAATCACGACCCTCCCAGTATATTGGGCTTTGTTCGCAAAAACGTGGGTAAGGACTTATCCTCGATCGCTATGCCGGTTGACATGAATGAGCCTATAACCTTGTTGCAAAAGTACGCTGAGTTCCTCGAGTACTCAGACTTAATTGGAAACGCTTTGGAAATACTGGATGACTCTACAGGCGAGAGAATATTACGGATCGCTACATTTGCCGTGAGTGCGTTGTCCTCTTTGAGGGAGAAAATACGAAACTCCCGTAAACCGTTCAATCCTTTACTAGGTGAGACGTTTGAATTGGTTAGGGAAGACTTGGGTTTTAGGCTAATAGGTGAAAAAGTTAGTCACAAGCCTGCAGTATTTGCCATTTTCGCAGAATCTAAAGATTGGACTTTTAGTTTTAGCCCCTCTCCAAGTCAAAAATTCTGGGGAAAAAATGCCGAAATCAATACCAAAGGCACCTGTAAGCTAACCATCAGAGCATCGGGTGAGTTGTTCACTTGGACTCAGCCTACTGCGTTATTGAAAAATATAATAGCAGGAGAAAAGTACAGTGAACCATCATCGTCAGTTACCTTGAGATCATCTTTTGGCACTAAGGCTGTGATCGAATTTGCGAAAAGTGGCATGTTTAGTGGACGCTCCGAAGACGTGGTAATAAAGGCATACGATAAGAATAAGAATCCACTCCCTTACACAGTAAGTGGCAAGTGGACCGAATCTTTAACATTGAAAACACGGTCAGCAGAAAAACTTATTTGGACTATTGGGGAGTTACTACCCGAATCTTCCAAGAAGTTTGGCTTTACCAAGTTTACTGGTACACTTAACAAAATTACCGAAATTGAGGAAAATTCGCTTGCACCTACGGACTCAAGATTGCGTCCTGACATGAGGCTTTACGAACAAGGAGACGTGGAAGGAGCCGAACTTGAAAAACAAAGACTCGAACAAGAACAGAGAAACAGAAGAAAAGCGTTAGAAACTTCAGGCAAAGAGTACGAACCTCAATTCTTTACTCACGTAGGAGGCAAGACCCCCGATTCTGGTGAATGGGTGTACATCAGAGGCGAGAAAAGTTACTGGAACAGAAGACAAAGACAAGACTGGGGCGACTTACCCAAATTATGGTAAAACTGAACTACACAATGGAGTACGACTCCAGCTTATTTATCTAATATCTAAATAAATTAGGTATGAATAAAAAATTACGTTTATAACATTTTTTAGTAGATTTCTCAATAGTTGCGAAGATACTATTTTATTCGAACTACAAGTTATTCGAAACAAAGTAGAGTGAGTTAAACTAAAAATAACATGTATTCGTCGAGTCATTAGGCTTGTATATCTGGTATTCATTAGGGCAAGTAACAATATAAATCATCTTTGACTAAAGTTTGAGATTGAGTCTTTCTTCAGAGTTGCTTCTGGAAGGGTTGTCAAGAAAATCAATACCGTCGTTTTCCATACTATTTGTTGAGCTTATCAATGGCTTCGTCATTCCTCTATGGTTTCTAGCGACTAAAAGAAAACGTAGCTGTTTTCTTAAACTATTAATAAGTACTCGTTGTAAGTTTAAATCATCTTTCATCATAAAATTGTCATTTACCAAACCGTTTATAACTGATTCTCGTTCATTCATAGAGTTACTTTCTCTGTTGAGGAAAGGAACTACTTTTTCCTCCATTTCAAATTTCAATCGTTCGACCTCGTAATTCAAATAAAGCAACTTGTCTTGATCCTCAAGAGACTCTAGAGACGAAAGCCTATTGATCTCTTCTATGGGTTCATTATATCCGAGGTTTGTGACTTTGCCCTGTGATATCAGACTTAAAATCTTGTTTATTTGTTTTTGGAGGAATTTGTTTTCGTTTGTGAGAGAGTCTACTTTCTCGTCCATCTTCTCTATAAAAGGGAGTAACTGATAAAGCTGGCAGTTACTACTTTGCAAATGAACTTCCAATGCTGGCTCGTTGTTGCCTACCCACTTGCATCCAATTTTTCGGGCAGGGCAATGCAAATTCTGTATTCTGGAACAGTTCTGTTTATGCTTTTCCAAATTCTTCAAAGGGATCATATCGTTCAAACACAAATCACAAACCTGATAATTGAAAGGACAATCCTCCTTCAAATGCTCTTCTTCAGTGATGAATGTGATATCTGCGTCGCAGAATTTGCACTGGTAAAGCTTGTGAGAGCACGTTCCGTCTTCTGTAACAAACCGTCGTTCAATGAGCTTTGTACACCTATCGTAAGTTTCCTCCTCAACTGTACCATCTTCGTCTTTCTCTACTGATTCTACTTCTTCCTTATCCTCCTTGCCACCCCTCTCGACATGTCTGAGTCCATTACAGCGAACTCCAGTGTATCCGCAGTCAGATAGAACATGATGCTCTAACTCCCAGCGACACCCACTCCAAGTGCACCCTCGCTCATGGTTTAAGCAATACACTTGAAGCTCGTCCACCAAGTTCACAATGAGCAACGGCGTTGGGAACAAGTCGTTCACGTTGGCACTGTCGATCGCCGTTCTATCTAACGGACAAACACCTTTCAAGTCTCCATTCTGGCTTCTATTATGAGCTCTAAAACACTCATATATGCAATCTGTGCAGAAAGTATGTCCACAGACCGTTGTCAATGGTCTGATAAACGGCTGTTGGCATATGGGACAGCACAAGTGGTCGGTTGCCGTCTTATACTTGATGTTTCTCAAGTCCACTTTGCAGGCATCTTCTGTTAAATTGAACGAGCTCGCAAAATCCCTTATTTCGCTATCCTCATCGTACCTTACTAACTGCACCACCTGGATCTGCTCCATAGAACGTCTTTCTGGGACATCTCTGGCTATTTTTGAATCTTTTCCTTCTGCATTCATCTCACTCCAAACTTTCAATCACATTCGACTCTGACTTTCAAGTGGCTTCACACTATCGGGATCAAAACAGCTTCTTTTCCTTGATAAATAACGACGGTTAATACGCTATTTCAGCAAAAGTATAAATGAAAGATCTCTGCACTTGCAAGCTGGAGTTAAGACTAGGTTTATCGTTAATAATTTTGGTAATGAGAAAGTAATGGTGGAGAAAACTATGGAGAGAGAGAAAAAAATAAAAGGTCGTACCCGGATTCGAACCGGGGTTGTTCGGATCAAAACCGAAAGTGATAACCACTACACTATACAACCGAATCTCATTGCTCAAGTCAGTTTATTTGAGTACTTATACCACGTGTCCCTTTTTTGATATAGTTCTCGTTCTCAGTATATAAGAAACCTTCTAAGAAGAAAGGATATGATGTAAAGAAGACCACCAAAATGCCTAAACGGACCGCAGACGGCGAAGAAGTCGAGAGTGAGGCCACCAGAAATGAGTCAGCAGAAAACCGGAGGTTGGACAGTAAGTCAGATATTAACAAGGTGGAAAACGAAGTGGTGAGATTTGTACTTTGCAGAGGCCAGAAACAACAGCTTATACGACGGGACCAAATAACGCAGTTTTACAATAGCCGTAGAATCAACTACGAGACACTCATGAAAAGAGTGCAGGCCACTTTGCAAGACATCTACGGTGTACGGTTGGAGACGCTCCAGGAGAAAGAAGGTGACAAGAGGGCGAGCCTGAGCAAGGCCAGACAGCAGCCGATGATCCTCATCAGCACCTTGACGGGGGAGGTGAGGAAAGTGGTTGGTGAGCTTTGGCTGCAGGAGGCCGAAGCTGGTGTCGCCAACAACAGAAACACGGGTGACGGGCAATTCTTTGTGCCAAAGTATGGCAAGACCGACACGCCAGGCCCAAACAGCGAGTTGGTGAAAACAGGCGTTACGGCGTTGGTGTTGTCGTCGTTGGTGGTGGCGGAAAACCACGTTTCCGAGAAAGAGCTTCTTGGGATCCTCAGCACCTTTGGGTTGTCTGACGACCCCAATCACAGAAACTCCAACATCAACCAGTCGTCGCAGGAGTTCTTGGGCGAGCTTGTCAAGAAAGAGTACTTGCACCGAGACTCGCTGCTGGACCCCAGCGGCTCCGATTTCGTCGACTACCGGCTTGGCCGAAGAGCAATGTCTGAGTTTCCCCCCTCCTCCATTTTCGCTTGCATGAGATCCATATATGGGTCTTCGTTTGACATCGACACCCAGAAAAAGGTGTTGCTCACTATAGAACGCACCTACGGGCCCTCAGACTTTCTACAACACGCAAACGAGCACAAAACCTCCGCAGAACTGTCCCATCAAGCCTCTGCTGGTCCTCCGCTGCCTGCGCTTGGCTGACGGCCGGAGCCGTCAGCCAAAGCTCCTTCACTACACCAAGAGCGTCCGTGCTACAACCACTCCAGTCTGGTACGACAACCGCAGTCGGGTACGACAGCCACGAGATCTCGTATGGAAAAGCTTAAAATTCGGCTTCTGATCGTCCCATGCATCTCGAGCTGAAAAATTCTCTACACTTCTTTTATTTGTACTGATAAAGCAATAAACGAACGACTTTCACGCTGGGAACAAGCCTCTACACCACCAGATCTTGTCCAAACTCACATGTAGATGCAGGTAGCTCAGTCTTCCTCCACCTTTTCACTATCATAAGATAAACGAAGTGAAGGAAAAATCACACGCATAGGCCGAAAATCGAAATTATATAGTGGATCATATCAAAACATTTGTAGTTTTTCTTCATTCATTCAAAGTTTTAAGGTAATCATCAGAGAAAAGAGAAAGGAAGTACTCGGTAGGATGGCATTAGACACGTTAGATTACTCTGTCATGGTTGCGTTGGCTGTGGCCGTTTTGGCGTATTTTGGCAAGTCATATTTCTTGGGCGCTAACGAAGGACAGTCGGCGGGCTTCATCGCCAACACTGGGTCAGAGGGCTCAAGAGATTTGATCAAGGTTTTACAAAACACCAAGAAAAATTGTGTTATATTCTTTGGGAGTCAAACAGGTACAGCGGAAGACTACGCGTCTAAGTTGTCCAAAGAGCTCAGCTCCAAGTTTGGGTTGAAGACGATGACGGCGGACTTTGCCGACTACGACTACGACACGTTTGACAGCATCAGCAACGATGTGTTGTGTTTTTTCTTGATGGCCACTTACGGAGAAGGTGAGCCCACCGACAATGCGATCGAGTTTTTCAACTACTTGGACAACGAGGCCGATACCTTGTCGACGTTGAAATACGCTGTGTTTGGGTTGGGTAACTCGACGTACGAGTTCTACAATGCCATTGGCAAAAAATTGGACCAGAAACTCGAAGATTGGGGTGCTGAGAGATTCAGCACATACGGCGAGGGAGACGATGGTGTGGGAACAATGGACGAAGACTTCTTGTCGTGGAAAGACAGCGTCATCGATTCTTTGAAAAACAAGTTGAACTTGGAGGAGCGCGAGGCCGTTTACGAACCGGGCTTGAAGTTGATCGAGTCTGAGCACGCTTATGACGATAATGAGGTTTCCCACGGTGAACCAAACTCTCGCTACTTAACCACCACTGCTACAGTTGACTTGACCAAAGGACCTTTCGACCACACCCATCCTTACATTGCTCAAATTGTCAAGACGAAGGAGCTTTTCAACTCTAAGTCCAGATCGTGCGTCCACGCTGAGTTTGATTTGTCTAACACTAATTTGAGATACAGTACCGGTGACCACTTGGCTCTCTGGCCATCAAACGCTGACCAGAATGTAACTAAATTTTTGCAAGCATTTGGATTAGAAGAGAAAGCCGAAGATGTTTTGGAATTGAAGGCGTTAGACTCCACCGTTTCCATTCCCTTCCACACCCCTATCACCTATGAAGCCGTTGTTAGACACCATTTGGAAATTACTGGTGACATTTCCAGACAATTCTTATTGTCCATTGCCCAGTTCGCTCCTGACAATGAAACTAAGCAGGAAGTGTTGAGAATCAGTAACGACAAGGAAGTTTTCGCTGACGAGATTCACCACAAATGCTACAATATCGCCGATGCCTTGTTGAAACTTTCCAGAGGTCAAGCATGGAAAAATGTGCCTTTTGAATTTATCGTCGAGTCCATTCAACATTTGCAACCTCGTTACTACTCGATTTCTTCATCATCTTTGTCCGAGAAGACCACTATTCATATCACAGCTGTGGTCGAGGCTGAGAAAATTGGCGAACAATTGGTTACCGGTGTGGCTACTAACTTATTAAAAAACATAGAGATCGTTCAAAACGGTGAAAAGGAAAAGCCAATTGTAACCTATGACTTGAATGGTCCTAGAAACAAATTTTCAAAGTTTAAGTTGCCCCTTCATGTTAGAAGATCAACCTTCAAATTGCCAAGTAACCCTGCTACTCCTATAATTTGTATCGGACCAGGTACAGGTGTTGCTCCCTTCAGAGGTTTCATCAGGGAAAAAGTCGCTTTAAAGAAGTCGAGTGACTCACCAATTGGTAAAACGTTATTGTTTTACGGTTGTAGAAATGAAAACGAAGACTTTTTGTACAAGGATGAGTGGCCAACATATGCTAAAGAATTGGGTTCGGATTTCGAGCTTTACACAGCTTTCTCAAGGCAGGATCCTACCAAGAAAGTATATGTTCAGCACAAGTTAGAAGAAAATGCAAAGAGCATCAATAAATTGTTAGAAGAAGGAGCATTCATATACGTATGCGGTGATGCGTCAAAGATGGCCAGGGAAGTGCAAGGTACTATAGCCAGAATCATTGCAAAGGAAAGAGGTATTGCCGAAGAGAAGGCAGCTGAGTTGATTAGGTCATTCAAGACCCGTAATAGATACCAAGAAGATGTATGGTAGAATATTTTTCAGTTGATGATGAGGGTGTCACTATTAAATTCTATATAAACAATGTTCCTCGACAGATTATCTATAATATATCAATGCGAGGCCAGCATCGTGTTGCGGCTTCTCGTAGGTTAAATGCCTATTTATTAAGTTTCTAATGTATTGCTATTCTCCTGGAATCGTACACAATATCTCCAATTTTCGTTGGACGAATTATAGATACTCTGCAACTTTTGTTCAACGTCTAGCCAATGTCTGTATTTGAGCTTGGACTTGAGGTCTAGATCGTATATGTTACAAGTTAGTAAAAATTTGCCGTAGCCATCTATGTGAATTAAGTTGTTGATGTTGTTATGTGAATTGTGATAGTCGTTGAATCGATTGTATTTTTCGATTTTGATAAATAAACCAACGTCTCTCAAGGTCATCACTAAGGATAGGTTTTGCAGCACATCTTCGACTGATGTCAAGTTTTTTATCAAATCGTTCTTGTTGTTGATTCGTTGAAACTCTTTAAGCTTTTGAAATACATTTTCCGGATTGTTGAGGAAGATTCTGAATAATTGTTTCAAGGGGATTCCGTTGGTTTCTACGATGTCGTGTAGCATGTCTTTGGGAATTTTCAGGAACAAGTCATCAAGACCTTGATCTATAGTCTCCTGGTACAAAAGATCAAGGGGGCAGAAATGTCTCTCGTATCCCTTCAACTGATTTAGCAGACAGGTCCTGCAGTAATTGGACGAGCAGTTATCGTACAACCACTTGGGTTTGATTTCAAAGATGATAGAGTCTATTCTTAATTTTTCGTTCCCTCCTCTTCCACCGGGATCTGACTGGTTGTTTCCTATGTAAAGATGACAATTGTGTGATAAGAACTGTTTCGTGTAGTTCCCGTCTAGTATGTTGGGTAGCAACAACCCGTATCTTTCCCTCACCATGAGTCGGTTCCCATGGTTGTTTAAGTTGTTCACAAAGTCTGTAGTCAAAACAACGAGCTGAATATCAACAATTTGAGGAAATAGATGTTTACACTTCAATTCGATGAAATCATACAACTCACAAGTGGAAATATACTGGTCATCCTCCTTTAGCAATCTAACTCTAAGAAGCTTTTGTCTAAGATAGTCGTTATTTCCAGTGTATTTGAAAAGTATATTTGCATTTCCTTTGGCGAAATATTCCCACTCGCCAGGCGTAGTTATCTTATAAATTTCCATGAAGCAAAGAGCAAATGACGTTGAACTCAAGATAAACCTCTTCAAAACTCTATCAAATGCTCTTGAGTATATTATTACTGGTTCGAAGCCTTTCCTAACTGCCTTTTTTCAACTTAAAATAGAAAAAGATATAAAAACGGTAGTGTGAAATATTTCCTTGAGGTACGGATTTCTCACATCATGTTAAATTTTTTTGACTTTGATGAAAATTACAGCTTGTATGTATTTACTATGGAAATACACAAGGACGGTGATAATGGAGGGCACCGCAAGACTCTCTATTTATGCAAAATCATGTCGATCTCTTTTTTGGTAAAAATTTTACGATTTGGGAGAATTTTGGAGCTGTCTATCAAGAGACAACCAGGGCCCTGAATCTTGGAGTAGATCTGTCTTTCCAGGAAGGGATTTCTTATGTAGTACCTGAAGAATTGGATTCCGAGTGATGAGTAGTGTTTAAACTTGAGTCTCCAAGATTCGATTTGTAGGGCAGCGATGATCTTGCCGATTTGTGCATCGATAATGTCGTTCATTCTTGCGAGTACCTGGCGGACGGGAGCATACAGCTTCAAAGAAGGGAGGGAAATCTTTGAATTGGTGATGGAAGTGAACTTCATGGGAGCAGAAAACGCAATCAAACTGCTGGGATTGACAAGTATGCTCTCAGAAGGCAGCAAGCTGACGGCAAACAATTGATCTTTTCCATTCACGACCAAGGTGCCCTTCCCCGACGTCTCTAGACTGTTGGCTTTGGCAAGAATCTTGGTAGGCCGTACTTCTAGATCAAAGCCCGACCATGCAAGCACGTTTTCGTCGTGGAGAATTTTCCAGCTTTCTGTAGCACCAATCTTCACCGTCGTGAAAGCACTTTTTCCGCTGCTGAGCACTAGCGAAACCGGCGTGTTCGACGTGAGCTCTTGGTATTCGGCCTTGTTAACTCTTATCGGAGTGCTTGACAATTGATTTAAATCCCCATTGATTGCAAGAATTGTACCACTTCGAATATGAAGTTTCGAAGATTGCGGTAATGTGACGTTGAGAATGTCGCTGGGGTCCCCCAATGGCGTGAATGAAGGTAGCTCTCTGAAAGGACCGTTTCCAGTTCCTTTTGGAAGTCCTTCATTGGATATCTGTTTACTCAAGTCCGGTGCTTGAGTACTATAAGTTTTCAAAAAACCATATCTTAGCGATTGAGTCCGTAATATCCCATATATACCCCCTTGTATCAGCAAAGAACTACTTTTAAGCATTATAAAGAGTAAAGTATCAACACTACTAGTTTCGTACAAATATCAGTACAATTATACATACTTCAAGATTACATAATCATGTATATACCATTAGCTACCAGTCTTTCCCAACAGCGTCAACTTGTCTGAAAGCTTGCCCCTTCTCCACCCTAGTGCTTGGGGGTACTGGTAACAATGATAAATATCACACAAGTTTAGTTTTGAATCGAAGTTCAATTATAAAAGGATAAAAAAAAGTGCATTGAAATATTTATATCGAATTGCTTCTATTAAATGACTAACGTCTACACGAATTGATGCAACCATTCGTCTGTTTCTTGCACAGCTTTGAAGTAATCATTGTTTACCAAGCTTGGATCTAACGAATTAGAAATTTTCATCAAGTTGACAAAATGTCCCCAAAATGCGACACCGTTATTGAAATCACCAAGAAGCTGATCGGATGTGATACTGTTGATACCATTCACATTTATGTTGAAAGAAGAGTTATTGATTTGAAACACATAGTTCAATACATGGTCTCTAGTATTCTTGATAATATTTTCTTTTGTCAACTCCTTTTTAGACTTCTTCTGCTTCAATGAATACTCAAAGTATATTTCAGCTAAAATGCCTAGCAAGGTGTTATTGCAGTCCTTGTAGAACGGAATTTGATTCACTAAATTGCTCCATTCCGACCTGTCATTGTACTTCAGTTTGATGGTGTTGTTGTCTTGATGCACTATGAAGTCTACCAACAAGCATTCAATAGTATTGATTAAGTTATTTGACACAAACTTGAGATGAGACCTGAAGTTGATCAAAGCTCTTGATATTGGGCCTTGGTAATTGATTGGCGAAATGTTGAACTTGTGAACCGAGAAAATTCTCGATATCAAAGTCAAGTGCTTTTGCTCCTCATCAGATATCTTGTAATCGTCACCACCATACTCCTTGAAAGATTTTGGAACACTGCCAAACTCTCTGTTTGGCTCGTTTAGTTTAATAGTTTTCGATTTGATGAGAAATAGCACCGCGATCAATTCATTTAACTCGTCTTCAGAAATCTCTTGACCATGCTTCTGGACAAACTCCCTCAAAATTTTGCCTTCTGCTGTCAACTTGTTTGTCTTATTGTCAATGATGTCGTACAAATAAAGGGTCCTTAAAAGAGATGTCGAAATTATATCCAGACAACTACTGACATCTTTTGTTGTAACAATCTCCGTTTTATACTCATCTGACAAGTCCTTGAAGAAATTTTTCAAAGTGAATGCCTCCTCAGAACCTTTATTAACTAATAGATGGCGGACTTGCTTGAAAATTGGAGGATTCAACCTGTTGTTCAATTCCAATTTGTCATCCTTAAACCAATAAGTTATATTGATTTTTTTAACTTGATAATAACGAGTAAGAAGTTGAGTAATTAGGTTGAACTGTGAGTCCAATAATTTCTCATAAAAGGATGAGGTTATTAATCTCTTATACGAGTCGCTAAGGCCGCTTTCTAATGGTGGTCTAATCTTCAACTGGCCTTCTGTGATTGCCTCCAATATTTCAACGCGTATCAAACCAATTGACAAGTAAAAGTAAAGCTCTGGGGGTAATCTTTGCGATATTATATCATGGACATCGTTTGGAACTTTCACAATGTGTTTGCTTGGTTTATCTGTAGTCTCACTTGAAACGTCATTTGGTTTCTTTGAATTGCTACCTTCATCATTAGAAGTCTTATCGCTAATTTGGCCCTCATCAGAATCATCATCCCAAAATATGTCGTTTTTATCAAGGAGACCCAACTTGGACATTTCTACTGAATATAATTCAACGTAACCTTCCTTGTTCAAAACTGGTAAAAAGTTAATTGCCGAATGGCCTTTATAATATAAGTCTAGCAACCTCTGATCATTCAAGCTGATTATGTAGCCATATAGGTCCGAATTAATACTGCCATTGAACGAGTTGTACTTGTAGATTATTTCTAAACCTAACTTGAAGTAACTCAACTGTGGATATGGCTGCATTGGGTTTGGTTTTGGCAAGGGTGGGAAATTTGGGAAAGTAATTGGTTGAAGATTGCAACCAACCATGATACTCAAATCCACAAATTGTCTTTCGGTCAAGTTCAACTCATTAAGGATTTTCGATTTATCTATAAATCTGAAGTCTTTAGACTGAAACTCCAT
Source organism: Millerozyma acaciae (assembly GCA_001600675.1). Taxonomy (NCBI): domain Eukaryota; kingdom Fungi; phylum Ascomycota; class Pichiomycetes; order Serinales; family Debaryomycetaceae; genus Millerozyma; species Millerozyma acaciae. Next base: position 831,749 of record BCKO01000002.1, on the reverse strand, counting down.
CCCTAAAATGAACTTGTCGACTTTTGTTAGCAAGAGATCGGTCGAGCCGTAGATCACATCAATCATCTTGTTTTGATACAAATAAGATAGTTGGAAAGAGGCATCATAAGGAGCCAATAAATAATTGATGTTGACATCAATGAAATATTTTATCAAATCGTTGATCATGGGTCTAACAGGCAAAGGATCCGTGAAAAGCCTAAATGACTCACTGTTCGAGTTGTTATATCCATAAGGGTTCAGGCTCTTGGAATTGAGTTTGGACCACGTATTCTCAAGGTGCTGTTCTTGTGGTGATAATTCATTTGTTCTATATGTGTTTTGTTGGAGTTGAATTCCCAAACCTGATATGACGAATATAGGTGTTATGTTGTACTCTCGAAAGACTTGCAAGTCGGATTGAATATAATCCTTTAACGAACTTGGTATTCCACCAATTCCCGATAAAAATTGTTCCTTTTTGAACGTGTATATCCTACTCAAATAATGTTCCACATCTATCCCGATCGTTGCATTTTGAAGAATCTCAATCGAGCTTGTGTTTACTAGCTTCCTCTCGAAGAGGTAGGACTCAAGTGATTTTATAGGCATGTTTTATTACTTATAACAGTTAATACTACTAATCTCCAATTTTCGTTGACATGCAATTTTCTCAAAATATCAACATCTACACAATCATTAACACGACTCGAGACTTTTATATACATAAGTACCTTTTTACAGAACTAAACTCATCTATTGGTCCTCGCCAAAAAGATTGTCTAAAGGAGCATTTTCAATGAAAGGGTCGTTCATGACATCGTTGTTATGGCTCTTTTTCTTCCGTATTGAGATGGCATTTTCTAGTTGCTTCTTGCGTTTGTTCATATAATCATCTTCTTGATCATTTTCTTTTGCTATTCTGACCAACTCTAACAAAGCTGACCTCTGGTGCTTCAAAGACTTGGAGCTGACCAATAGAGACTCAAAGTTGCTGATGTGCTGAGTAGTGATGTTTGGTAAAACCTCTACAAAGATTCTCGCTGGATAGTCATTCTTCGACCTCAAAGAGCAGTACAACGTTGTCAAAGCGATTGCGGCCTCTGAATGGGTCTCCACAAAGTAGTCTTCTAAAAGAACATGCAAGAGTGCTTTTGTAAGGTTCTCACAGAGAAATTTGTCGACATCGTCATCCTTCAATACTATTTCGGATAATATGTTCCTGACGACGAGAATGGTATTGAAGGAGCATTTTGTATCTTTGAACATGATTATGTGACAGCAAATTTCCAAAAAAGGTGCAAGGACTTCCTTGTTTTCCACTATCAACCTTTTGCAAGCATGCTGAGTCTCACTAACGTTTTTCGCATTGAACTGACTAACGATGTCCATTAAAAACCTCACCACAGTTGCTGTCAATTGCCTTAGCATATGCTCTTCCATCATCTCTTCTGACAAAGTGTCATCATCTTCGTTGCCTTGTAGCTGCATACCGTTGATATAGACTTTTTCCCACCTGGAAACTAATAGTTTGTCGATATCCACAAGTGCTTTAGGCAAAAGCTTAGCCATAAAGCTATTCACGTATTTGACAGGACAGTTTCTTACAACACTTCTTAAACAACTATTGATCATGTGCTTCCAACTGTGCAATGTGACGCCAACCGAATCTCCTGCTAGAGCATCCCAGATCATGGTGCTGATGTCTGGAATCTCATATAGGGTATCTTCAAGTTGTGACAAAGAGCCGATAGTCAAAAACGCATATTCTCTCATGTATCTGATCAAATGACCAACAGAATCGGCGAAATCTCTCAACGTCAACGTAGCTTTCACATTTTCCTCAATAAAAGTCTCCTTACTCTGTACTGAGACTCCTTGCTGCCAGAATCTTTCCATGCAACTGCACTTCACAAAGGTCTGGACTGAATCAGGCAAGTCCTTCCAATTCGAAGGGTTATGATATGCTTGAATTTGAGTAATTAACCTCAAAATATGAGGAACGATTGGTTGCACTCTGGGCTTCCAAAGTCTTAGTAAATTCAAGTATTCTGGGGAGTCGTGAGATAGCTTTTCAATGCTATATTGTATGAAGATCCTTGTAGCCCTTATAGGGAATATCGAGGACCAATAATCCTTCAATTTGTTTTTCAACTCTTTTCCTTCCTCATCCATTTTGCTTTCCAACAAATTTGTGTTAGCAGTTATTCCCCTACGCTGAAAATAGGATGCTATTTCTACAATTCCGACTCTTTCCATAAACCAATGCAAGTCCATTAAACCTTTCTCTGTTTCAGGGGCAGCCCAAGCTACTAGAACCGGATCCACGATTTTAGCGAATAGCTCGTCTTTGTTGCCTATAGATGAGCGAGAAGTGATAACCAACAAAAAGGATTTGAATGCAACATTTTCATGATCAGTGACTTTTTTAGAAGACACAATATCATTCATTACATTTTCCAAATCAGTGTAAATATTCTTCAAAGACTCAGGCATGATATACGCCAAACGGTTCAATTCTGTACCACAGCTTGTTCTCAAGTCACGAATAATTTCCTTTTCTTCGTCACTTATGTTGTCTGGATACTCAAAAGTTGCAGTGGTTAAAATTTTCTCTAAAACCTTGAACATGAGTGGACTGACATCTTTTAATAGAGGAGCGAATTGAACTAAAGTCTGGACTTGCTTCCTTATTAATAAGGGTGATGCCAAACTCATTGCTAAGAGCCTTTCACCCAAGCTTTCTACCAATTTATTAAGTCTATCGTTTTTAGCTTCAGAATCATCCCCAGTGTACCATATTCTCCAGCGTGAAATTCCCCTTATACAATTCTCGATAATACTAAATTGAGACGTTCCATAATTGAAAGCATCAGATTCTTCCTTGAGGTCATACACATTAATGCATTGAGCGCCAATCTCGGAGCTGAAAAAGTATTGCAACCTGTTTTCAAGCCACAAGAGTCCATCTTCAGGTTTTTTGCAAACAGTAATTCTTACGACATCTTCATTGAACTTTTTATAATTCGATAAGAAAGAGCTTGCATCTTGTATCGAATCAAAATCAACATTGAGAAACTTTCTGGATATATCATTCTCATTTATGGTACTGTAATTAATAGTTCTATTTGCTGCAGTTTCCAAGAGCTCTAGTAGTATATTCTGTATTGCCATCTCCGAGCTGAGTTCATCATATCTCAAAATAGTCACCCACATTTGCATAGATAAACCGGATACGATCAAACTTGGATGATTAGTGGTAGACAAAATCAACTTCAAGTAGTTTTCTATGTTGGGATTATCCCATGATATCTTGTTCTTTTGAGGAGCAGATAGGTTCAAGTATTCGCTGAGAGATACAATCATTTCAACTGTTTTCTTGAGCAATGTATAACTTTGTTCATCAACATCGTCGGGGTCAATTTGCAAAGACTGGTAAAAAAGAGAAAATTTTTCTATGCCTTGGGAAGTGAATATGCTGCCAATAAAGAAATCGAAATCCTCACTATTGTTGTAATTTCTGGTGAAAAGAATATGTAAACAATCCACTGCCAACGTCTTCAACTTTACGTCGGGCAAGGTTAAAACATTTATCAAAGTTTGCATCACATTCTCACTCCTCAAGAGAGATGGATGGATCCAATGCAAACAGGTTTTGAATATAGATAATAATTTTGGGGCAAAGTTTTGACACTCAGGACTCTTGGAGTCGCCTGACAGCAAACAATCTATCAAAGCTTGGTTCCACGTCACAAACCACCCCTGAGTTGAAGCTTTGCAAAACGAAAGATAAGGGTTGGGCTCGTATATTGTGTTCAATATACTGTCCGGGGTCACAATCAACACGCATAGTTGGTTAAGGATGCCCGTGCGCTTGGATGCAATTGGGTCGTCTAAAAAGTAGATGTCCTCAAACAAGGTGCGAATAATGAGGACCGACACATCTCTGCTATGCGAGTTCAGTTTCCACAAGTTCCAAAGGTCTCTGTCCATGGCGCCCCACCCGTCCACAAGGTCTTTTTCCCCCATGGCGGACGTCAGGCAATTGCCCGACTCGTCCTGCGATTCTTCTTTCAAGCTTTTCACAAGGAAGCTGCCCCATATCTTCTTAGCGATTGACGCCCACAAAAATGCTAGTTTCTCCTTCAAGTACTGCGGATCGTCCTCTCTCACTTTATTTGCTAGCTCGATGACCCAGTTCCGTATCGTACTCACCTTGTCGGAATTGAGCAAATGCAACCGCTTGTACACCGAGTGTTGCAAGAGCGACAACCCAAAGTGTCGGACAATGTGATTCTTGCCGTTATTCTCTGGCAACGCCAATTGATATCCCCAGTAGGGCGATTCCTCGTCTGATTTCACTGACTCCAAAAAAACTTGGGCCTCTTTCCGCTGTTCGTTGCTGGACTTCACGTCATATATCACCTCAAGAGCTTTTATTATTTGGTTAACTCCATCGCCATCCATGGTCATTCTAATTGCTTATAATTTGAATTCCAGTACTGCTTTATTCGACCTAAACGTTTTTGGTTTACTCAATTTTTATTTTACTTTGATGTCTCAAACGCCACTGATTTCAACCTCGTACTTTCAATCAATGCTCAATATTCTGTTCTACTCTTAATACCCTCTCAATTCAGTCCTAAGCTCTGTTTATCACGTTGGATTATAGGTATATATAAAGGCGGTGATGTTTTTGCCAATAATAAGCTCCTTCCGGTATATTAAGTCTACAAAAATTTTGGTGATGTTATAAAAATGGCTTGAAGAAAACGATATATAGGCGTAAAGGGGCCCTACAAGTAGAATTTTCTCTTATCACGGTCCATGTCAGGCTTGTGTTCCCACTCAATTTCATCCCTGATGCCTTTTTGCACACGTCTGAGCTTTAGTGTGAACTGAGGACCCAATTCTTGTAGACCGACTCTCTCTTCGTTGCGAAATATGTATCTGTGTCTGCGGAAGAAGATGTAGTCTCTTTGGTTATGCAAGGTGACGACTTGACGGCCTTGAAACTCAGGCTTGTGTGGGAACAAAGACTGGAAGAGCCTGCCCACGGTCTTGCCTAGGGAGGTAGAAAAGTTGTTGAGGATCAACTCAGGGATGTGGTCGGTGGCTCTGCCGTGGCCGTGAATCAGCTTGGAGCCGACGAGGGACGATATGGAGAAGTAGAAGGTGGGGCCTTCGGGGAGGTGGATGAACGTCATGCCGTTGACTTTTTTCTTGTCCTCGTTTATGACAATCAAGTCTGTGAACTCTCTGTTGGCACAGAACGCTGCCATATCTTTCATAGTGTACTCGCGTTTCCGTTTGACGAACGTCACGTTGGGGAAGATCTCCATCAAGATGTCTGCAAACTCGTACGCTGCTTTTCTGGCATTGGCGTTGGTGGTGAGAAGAATTTTGGGTTCGCCTGAGTTGGCAAAGTAGCTGCTGAATTCGTCTTCTCCCTCCTTTTCGTGATTTATGGTCTCATCGTAAACTCTTTTGCTCTCTATAGTATCAGGTATGTTTTCTGCTAGACGCTGCGCTTTCAACTCTGGGTTGGATCGTTCTTCCTTAGCCCTTTCCTTTCTAAGTTTATGACGAGTTTTATTTTTTTCATGCTTGATATCGTTCAACAACTGCAGCCTCCTCTGCTTGTTCTTAATCTTCTTTATGGTCTCGCTAGGACCCATCTTTGTTGTGGAAATGCTGTTTTAGTTGAAGAAGTTGAAGAGCCTAACTTTTTTTTTTTTTTTTTTTGTGAGGGATGAGATTGAGATGAACCGAATTATCACTTATCAGTATGGTGAAGATCGATAAATCGGCCGTACGCCTATGGAGTGACGCTATCAAGCATAAAAGGTGGAGGTTTGAAGACAATTGCTCGACTTCCAGTACGAACCATCTTTTACAGCTTTTAAACTCGATATTCCCCGAAAGATATCAGAGTGAAAAATTCGATTTTGGAAAACACCGACTTTTACCAGGATTTCACTTTCTTTATGCTAACCAGGAAAACAATTTCTTAGGTGATGATGGATACGACAACTACCAGGCACCTGTAGTTGACGGCAGGGCGCTTTTCAACCGAAGAATGTGGGTACGGGGATGCATTGAAGTGTCGTCGATGCCATTCTTGAATAGTCATTTGATATGCACCGAGCGACTCAAGTCCGTAACAAGTATCGGCCAGTCTACATTTGTTGACATTGAACGAGACTTTAAGGGAGAAGGCGGCACGCACATGGTAGAGAACAGAACGTTGGTGTACACCAACGAAAAACCACGGCTTTTGACCAAGCTAGCGCCGGTTCCGATTGCACAGCAGGACTTGGAGGTCGAATTGCGGACATCTGATCTAATACGATATAGCTGTTTGACGTACAACTGCCATAAGATCCATTACGATAGAAGCTACAGCCAGCAACAAGAGCAATTGCCCGAAATCATAGTACAAGGTCCGTTCATGGTGACAATGTTGTTGCACTGGTTTCAAAAAGACCATCCCGACGTACCGATTGGCAGAGTATGCTACAAGAACACCATGCCCTGGTTTGTGAACGAAACTGGGGTCTTGCGGTGTCGAGAAAATGGCCAGGGCTTCACTCTCGACATCGTTAATCCAGCTAGAGGGAAAAAGTATATAACCGCACAGCTAGAGTCTTTGGCGCCGGCAAATACACTACACTAGGCTTTCTTTGCTTGGTCGATGAATCAATTCATATACATCATATACAATTAGTTTGTAGAACGCTAGACAAATACGCAATTCCTATCAGCAAAGGGAATCGTTCTCACGCACACGCACACTACAAACCAGCTTAGTTGGCAACACCAATGACACCACAGGCTGGTCTTGTACCGGCATTACCAGTCTTTTTGGATTCAGCATTGCCGCCTTTACCCAAGTCATCGGTACCGGAGTGAACAACAACGGTTCTGCCCAAAATGGAGTTGGCACCAATCAACTTGATTAACAAGTCTTGCTTGGTGCCCTTAGCAACGCCAGACGAGTCGGTGGTGATGTTACCCAAGTCACCAACGTGTCTGTTGTCATCTTCAGGAGCACCGTGTTCCTTGCTGAATGGGTTGAAGTGTGGTCCTGCGGAGGTACATCCGTTGGTGTTGTCACCAAACTGATGGATGTGGAAGCCTCTCAATGCGTTAGCATCGTTACCGGCGATTTCCCACGAAATCGTGGTTGGTTCGGACTCGGAGTTCTGCTCAAAGTGAACGGTTCCGTTGACCTTAGAGTCTCCTCTTAATACTGCGACTAAGCTTGTGTTAGTATTATGCTCACCATTTCAATATTTGCTCAATTCAATTACTCTATTCATCCAACAATTAGCTCACTGCTTTTTAACCTCAATCAATTGAATGCGCTTATCACCCGTATAAATACTTACCTGCCTTGACCATTTTTTTCTCTTGTTCTTGTACTTGATTAAAACTTGTTCGAAACTATGTTATAACTACCAAGTTGTTTCAATTGGCAAATAAAGCGTTGTTCAAGTCTGACTTCCAATTTATAGCAACGGTTGCCCGGTGTAATTCACACCTATTGGGCTAGGAAAGTTACACAAAACCTCTCACTCTCTCCCCCATCACCGGTCCGCCGTCTGCTGACTGTACTAATAATCTATTACTAATATTGAGACCATTGCGCCCGAGAAGCAAGCGTGGTGCGCTCACCCATTGCTTCTGCTGCCCATGCTGGTGTTCATATTCATTCTCACGTTCAGCTTCTACTTGTTCATGTTTCTGTTCACGCTACCGTTCATGTTGAGCTTCTATTTGTTCCATTCATGTCCAAATCTATGTTCATGGTGATCTCCAGGATCGGCCGAGAGTCACGTTTAGCTGCTGTAGCTATGTCTTGTAGGTGAATACTGAAGACACCGAGATTTCGGTTATAGCACCAGCGCCTTTTCTCACTAGGAAAAAAAAAAAAGAGGGTCCAGCTAAAAGAGACGTAGTCTTCTTATTTCAAACATTGAGTGAGTCTTGCCAGTATTTATACTACCAGTAGATGCGGTTGTCATCTACCTTGGAAGTTATGCCCCAGATTTCGATCGATCTTGACGGTGTAAGTGCTATAGCAAACAACCAGCAAGGTCGCACCTGCACTATAGCCAAAACCCTCCTAGTAGTGGCTCTGTAGTATAAAGACATGGATCTAAGGCAGAAGCTAGGGGGCCAAACGCTGAAGTGGGTAGCGGTTCTGCCACGGCCCCAGTCTAGCGCCCAACGAGCTCTCCCGATAGCCAGAGCAGTGTCGTGCTAAGTAGCATGACGCTGAAGGAGCCGGCGGCGGCTCTGGGGCGACGATAACAACATTTGTGTCGCATACATTAGCTTGACCCGGCTCCGTATTTCGTCTTCGTTTGCTCTGACATCGGGATACACCCTGTACTGGGCCAAGTAGGAGTAAAGTTCTCGTTTGGACCAGGTATCAACCTCTAGCGCTCTGTCTTGGGAATTTTGCAGCGACGCCTTTTGGGCCCGCAGAGTTTTTTTACCGCTAGACGGAGCTGAAGCGGTGGTTTTCTTGCCAGATCGTCTGCCCTGCTTGCGTCTGCCAGCAGCACCAGCGGCGCCTGGCGCTGCTGGTTCTGACGCTGACGACGGCGGCTTGCTGACGTCTGGCAACCTCGAGAGGCTGTAGCACACGTATAACGTGGAAAGTACCACGAGCGACGAGTAGAAGAAGAAGCTGCGTCGCTTGATCTTGAGAATAAGGCTGTCTATTCGGTCTCCGTACCTCGCCATGTTGTCGTTTCACGGTGTATAGAGCTGTTTACAAGTTGGAATAGAGGACGAGTAGACAGAAATCATCAAAAGTGAAGGAAAAAAAAAAAAAAAAACGACTGCACATAAATTTGATAAAAAAGTTACACAAAACCCCAAACGGTCCGCTGCCTGCCCATTCTTCTACCAGGAGCCATAGCTATTTCAAGGAGCAAGCCCAGGGGTTTTTTAGTTAATTACTAGTTTTTTTAGCAAGAAATGACAGACTTAAAGACATACATCGTTACGTTGAAGGAGAAGGTGGCCGATACCGACAAGGCGGCAATCAAGCAGAAGATTCTGGATCTCGGGGGCTCCATCACCAGTGAGTTCAGCTTGATCAATGGATTTGTAGCCAAGTTGCCACTGATCCACTCCACTGCAATCGGCAATCACGACCAAGTGGCCAGTATCGAGGAAGACAAGGAGGTCAAGATCCAATAGGTAAGATTGGCAGTGCCAGCTGAGACCACATCAGCTTGCCAATTGGCAAGCTGATCGGAGTGGATCGATACGCAGTAGCAGGCTGAAAGTTGTTGCGCAGCCGTAGACTAAGTAAAGCAACAAAGAGGACCCAGGAAATTAATGGAGGGTGGCGAGAGAGAGCTTTCTCAGCTCGACAAGACAGAAGCTGGTACCAATTGGTGGTGCTGCGTTGACCAAGAAGGGACGAAAGGTGTGATTCTTCTTCGTCTCTTTTTTTTTTTTTTTTTTATATATATTGATTGATTCTTCACTATTCTACCCTGAGGCCCCTTGCTGTATTTAAATTAGATCTAAAGCTAATATATTATGTTAAAAAGCAGTATGTAGAGTAGTCTCAATGGAGTAGTTTCGACTGTCGCTTATTGGAAGATCGAAGTGCCACCCAACTTGAGCTTTTTTGCAAATCAGAGCACCTCTTAGCCATCTGGACAAGCACTGAAAGCCAGTCAAAGAGGACGCACACGTAAGGAGATACAGAAACAGAGGTCTCAGCAAAATTAGAAGCAACATCAAAGCAGACGTGAGTACAAGCGACAACACTTGAGTTCTCTGCCAAAAGTGGTACAAATGGTCAAATGGTAAAGTGGTCAAGTGGTTAAGTCGGGGAGAACCAGACAGGCAATATGGAACTTCGAGAATCGCTGATGGCACTCGTTTCAAAGACTACAGCACCATGACGCTTTGTTGTGTCTTCAGTGGGAGTGCGTGCAATAGCAACTGCATCTAGAGTCAACACTGGTGTAGCATTTCCAAGAATGTTGTTGGAGCATGGAGCCAAACCTGGGGTGGCATGTCAGAGATATAGGATGAGGTAAAAGTTTCACCAGATCTTCATAACTTTTCACCCACTTTTATTCTAAATTTATAGATACATGGCGTCACTTCGGGTGTTTCTTCAACCTCTCAGGTCACATCTATCGACAAAAGAGTCTATTGCAAGGGCATTTGAGCTGGTGTAAAACTTGAAAATGAAACCCACTGGTGAAAAAAAACTCCATACTGCACATGGAGATAAGACTTATATAGGACCCCAGAACGGGCTCTCCTTAGCAATTGACAGGGTTATACCAGGTTCTTTAGCCATTTCTAAAGCTACAGCAACAAGTTCAAAAAGATAAACATAACAGAGGATAAAAATGAGCCATGAGTATAACCAGGTGAGTTTGCAGCCCAATTTTAAGCCGGTGGACCATCTATATGAAGAAAGATTGAGACACTTTACTGATGAGGGACAATACAAAGAGTTGAATCTCCCCAAGTTCTATGACATAAGTAGAGTAGATTCGAACACGGAGTACATCGAGTTGCAAGTGTACAAAGTGCCCGACGATAGCGATGGGCGTACGCAACGACCATTGTTCCGGGACATAGACTGGGATACAGTGGAGTGGAAAGATGCTAAAAAAGGCGACAGGTTTGGGCCTTCGTGGAAGACATTTTGGTTCAAGATTCAGTTCCAACTTCCCGGCGACTGGCTCGGGAAATCCCCCGAGGCAATCGAATTTGAGTGGAACAGCAGCAGCGAGGCGCTTTTGTACTCGGAGAAGGGAGAGCCTTTGCAAGCTTTCACCAACGGCGAGCGGACTCGTTACCGGATACCAAAAGACCACTGGAACGAGAAGAAAAGTGTGTATTTTGTGGAAATGGCCTGTAACAACATCACCGGCAACGGTAGTGGAGGAGAGCCCGACCCCAACGCTTACTTCCAGTTGCAAAAATGTGACTTGGTGTTGCCCAACTTGACGGCCAGGAAGTTGTTCTGGGACTTTTGGATCATGGGCGATGCTGCGCGAGAGTTTCCTGGAGGATCATGGCAAAAATGGCAGGCTAACAAGATATGCAACAACATCATGAATGTTTTTGACCCCGATAATGTCGACTCGGTTGCAGAGTGTAGAAAGTTGGCCGAGGAGTACCTTGGCAACAAAAAGGACTCGGAACAGGTCTATGACACTGACTCGAAAGTTAGCGTTCTTGGTGTTGGTAATTGCCACATCGACACTGCTTGGTTGTGGCCTTGGGCCGAGACAAGAAGAAAGATTGTTAGATCGTGGACGACGCAATTGAGAATAGCAGAGGCCTATCCCGAGTATGTCTTTGTAGCATCGCAGATGCAGCAGTTCAAATGGTTGAAAGAGGACCATCCAGAGATTTTAGCACAGATTAAAGAAAAATTCGCAACCAATCAATTCTTCCCTGTAGGTGGGTCTTGGGTGGAAAACGACACCAACTTGCCCAATGGGGAGTCATTGATACGTCAGTTCCTCTTGGGACAAAGATTTCAATTCAATGAGTTTGGGTACTACTCGACAATTCACTGGTTGCCTGATACTTTTGGTTATTCTTCGCAAGTTCCTCAAATTTGTAAAATAGTTGGAATTGATAAGTTTTTAACTCAAAAATTATCGTGGAATAACATTAACCAGTTTCCCTTGTCTACGTTCAACTGGGTAGGCATAGACAAGAGTCAGATCTTAGTACACATGCCACCGGCCAACACGTATACGGCAGACGCACATTTTGGAGATGTGATGAGGTCGCTGGAACAAAATAAGAATTTGCGGGATGTTCCTAAAAGTCTTTTACTTTATGGACATGGTGATGGTGGTGGAGGACCCACCGAGGAGATGCTCGAGAAATTGAGACGGTGCCGTGCTGTGTCTGATATTAATGGTATTTTACCCACGGTGAAGGTAGGCGACACAGTAGAAGAGTTTTACGAGGAAATCATGGAAAAGTCTGACAAGGGCAATAGCTTGCCCTCGTGGACGGGTGAGATGTACTTAGAGTTCCATAGAGGCACTTACACCACGCAAGCAAAAGTCAAAAAATTAATGCGTATCAACGAGGGTAAGTTGCATGATTTAGAATGGGTTGCAACATTATTGTCAATCTACGACCAAGACTACAAGTATCCAAACAAGGAACTCAATAACCTCTGGGAGGATTTATGCTTATGCCAGTTCCACGATGTGCTTCCTGGTAGTTGTATTGGAATGGTGTACTACGAGGAAGCCATCCCTATGCTTGAAAAGATTTTAGAAGACAGCACCAGCTTGATTAAAAAGGCATTAGAAAAGCTTGAGAACAAACTGAAATCAACCGAGTTCCATTTCCTCAATACATTGCCCTGGTCCAGACAGGAAGTTGTTGTTGCAGACAAGGATGAGAACGCCGACTTATTCTCTGTCCTTGAAAAAAATCCTCATGCCGTGAAGCACCAGAACAAGATTTTTGCATCCTTGGTAACTGAAAAAGGAGTGACAAAGACAGTGAAATCAAAGGAAATTGATCATGGCGCTAGAGCATACCAAGAAGGTGAGCAGTTCATTTTGACTAACAACAAGCTCAAGGTGACGGTTTCCAAGGATGGAGTGCTCACATCTGTGTATGATTTGGTGAATGGCAGAGAAACAATTGATACCACCAGCACGGCCCAGACTCAAGGTCCAGCCAGCATTGGAGGTAACCAGATACTTTTATTCACTGACGATCCACTCAACTTCCCTGCGTGGGACACTGAGCTTTATTCTCTACAGAAGTTCAAGATCTTGAAAAGTGATGACGTCAAAGTGTTGGCAGACAACCCGCTCAGGTCGTCTTTAGTGGTGAAGACCAAGATTTCCGACAAGTCGTCGATGGAGACAGTTATTTCGTTAGACGGCAGCCTGAGCAAAAGCTCAGCAGCAGTGCAGAGCAACTTTGTCCGTTTCCATGTAAACGTCAAGTGGCACGAGACATATCAGTTTTTGAAAGTGCAATTCCCTACCCTGATCCACACTGCGCAACAAGCTAATTACGAAACTCAGTTTGGGTTGACGTCTAGACCCACGCATTACAACACCAGCTGGGACGTGGCAAAGTTCGAGGTGTGCCACCACAAGTTTATGGACTTGTCTGAGTACAATTATGGTGTGTCAGTGTTGAATAACAGCAAGTACGGAGGTGCAATCCACGGAAACCTTATACGGTTGTCCTTGCTTAGATCGGCCAAAGCGCCCGACAACAAGGCGGATATGGGCGACCACGAGTTTGAATACGCGTTCTACCCTCATACTGGTCCACTTGGCTCCGACACAGTCAAGTTGGGATATAACTTCAACTATCCGCTTGAAACGGGGGCCCATTCAGCAGCACTTCCACAACTTTTACAGGCAGTTCAGCTTGAAGGGGAAGCCGGTCTTGTTTTATCTCATCTCAAGCGAGGCGAAGATGATGCTGATGTCTCCGTACACGAGAACATACCTACTGCCAACGCCTCGAGCCAGTCGCTTGTGATGCGTGTCTATGAGTCCTTAGGAGGAGCATCGAAGGGTGTATTGAAGTTCGATAAGAATTTCTTGCCTATCGACGCAGTTTACAAGACCAACGGGTTGGAACAACAGGAGGAAGCAGAGAAACTCGACGTCAAAGACTCTCAAGTGTCAATTCTGCTTCGCGGATTCGAAATCGCTACTTTCAAAGTTGTATTGAAGAAGTAAAAAAAAACCGAAAACGTTCTAGACATGAATACGCCTGCTGCTACAGAGCTGTCTTTCGACTACAATCTCGCTAGCAAGGAGCTCATCGCCAAGGCAAGTCTCATGTCTTGGAACACATTTCTCATCGTTTTTTTTTTCTTTTGTCTTTTCGCACCCATTCACAGGTTTGACATGGATGGTGCTTTTCAACCTTCTGTCTCCCATGACACACCCTATGTTGGGCTGTGTTGTGTAAAGTCCAGTCGTGTGCTGTTGTATTGTGCTCTTTCTTTAAAGTTTACATAGCAACGTAAGATCTAGCTTGATTTGTCCATATACGTCCTTATGCCCTAGCACTTTTCAAAAAAGACTGCGGCCATGCTCATCTGCTAACTGGTCTGGGGCTTGATTACGGCTCGCTGGAAGAAAAGCTTTCCGTAGCCGCCAACAATCCTACTAGTAGTCTTCAATAGAGTCGAGATAGGAGCAACTGACCTGAAAACACCGCCGTTGTTGTTTCTGCTAGCTCTTGAAAATGTCATAACTTTGCCCTACTCTCCCCAGTAGTGTTTAGCCATTCTCAGTAAACAAAACGTTTTTCAGAATTTTAGTCTGATGCCAGGCTCGAACACGGGCACCTTCGACACAACCAGACATTGTCGTATCCTGCATATTACTTCCTTATACTTTTTCTTCGTTTTCTTCTTTTTCTAGAAAGAAAAAAAGGATTCGAAAAAAAAAAGAAAAAAAAAAAAAACTCAGAAAAAGAAAAAAAGGCGCTGCCCAAAGCGGCCTTGAATCGCAGTGACGTCTCTCCATCCTTTTTAGGGGGAAAAATCGATACAAGCACTTTCTGGGAAACGTTGGTGAGCAACAACTCATTCCGTAGCAGCAACTGACAAACTCGTATAACCTCTACTCACGCAACCTTTTTGGGCTTGCGGGAGACCGAAAATAGTCTACACCATGTCTCCTATGTTGTCTAAACCTACTATGTTTCCTAAACCTATATGTTTCCTAAACTTTCCATTTCTCCTAAATCTTCTACCTCTCCTATCTCCTATCTGTCGCACACCTGAACTCTACACTTTCTAGTTGCTACACTAGAGCTTCATCGGAGTTCCCAGTAATTGCTTCAACAATATCTTAGTAATTGCCTGAAAAGTCTGACAAGCAAACATCTGGACAGCACAGTTAGCTTGTCAGATAATTGGCTACACTAGTGGTGAGCAATTAAGAATAGGGTTTTTTTTGTTTTGTAGAAGATTTTACTAATTGGGTGTTGCAGTTTACTTAGTTTGTATTTTCGCAACGCTGAGCGGTCTACTCACCAAATATTTCTGAGACGCTTTAACTAATTTAGATGTTCAGGACGCTTGTCTAGCGATGAGCTGATTGTTTGATAACCGTCCAAGTACGCTATAACTAACCAACTATTTATTTATTTACTTATTTGCTTGTTTGTTTGTTTTTATGTATTCATGTTTGGTTGCTTTTACTTGATTGTTAGCTAGGATGCTTGTGCCAGCGCTAGGGCCAGTGCTGTTTCCGCTGGGTCTACCGCCCCGGTTGACTCTGATTTGCCGCTATTCTCATTAGCGCCGGCTATATCCACTACTGTTGTCGCTACTATTCTTTCTACTGTAGACACTGCTGCCTTGACCACTGGGCATCCATTCTCAATTTGCCGCCGGTTTCCTACATGTGCCGGCGAGGTTTTTGTGAGGTTTGCGATTGTTTGGACGTGAGCTTATGAGCTTGTGAGCGTGTTTGTATGTGTTTGTTCCTAACTGTGTAGCTCGCATTACAGGTTTGTTGTTTCTACAAGATGGAAGCCTAACGCACAACGTCGTTCCTCGACATACTGTGTTCTGTAAGAGGATTCCCGCTAGCGAGTGAGTTGTGTATTGTTTGGTTAAACAAGCGATACAACGATAGAAACAAGAAAGGCAGGATGAAATCCAACTCTGCTGTTGTTGCTGTTCTGTCGTATGCTTGCTTTTCGTATGCTTGCTTTTGTTTGCTTTCCCGTCGGTACACTTTCTCGGAGGTGTTGCCACTGAGCAGCGTCGACAACCACGAGCAGCGTTGTCCACTGAAAAGTTTACCGGTGTTCACCAGACAGGTGGTTGAGGAGCAACGGGGTCCCGAAGGGTTTGGCAGCACAGGTTAGTGGGTGTTAGGGTGTTTGTATTCAGCGACTGAACAAACAATTGCCCCCTTCCCCCTCGGAGCCACGCCTCCGACTCTCGCGCTACTATGGGGGGCCACGACACCTGCATGCGACATACGCGACATAACGAGAATCCGACATAGCGACACCACTGGGGACGACGCCTACGACGACTTTGTATCCGCTCCAGTTTCCTACTAATACGAGACAGCCTCTCTAGACGACGCACACGTTTTCTTACTCCCATTGAGAGTTGGTTCCATGCATGGGCGCGTCGCAGTATCGGGTCACAGCGGACTGCCGGTCCAAGAGCGCGCTCGGAAAAGCGCTTGGCGGCGCCATGGCACAAGAAAAGGAGGAGCAGCAGGAGCGTCTCCTGCCCCGACTACTCGTCATCGCCGGCGGCCGCCAGTGGCGACGCTAGCGTCGCCACCGTCGCCACCGGATGGCCACGAAATGGCCACTCGATGCCCGCTGCAAGTCCGTGACCACAAATACACATGCGGTAACACTGGTACCACCACTGGGCATTGTCCGCTACAAGGGGTGGTCAGCGGCTCGTTTGCCGCTGACCACCCTCGACGCAACGTACCTTTTTCCCATTCTTTCTTCTGCCTTGTTCTTTGCCGTTCTATTTTCTACACGCCCTTGCTCTCCCTCCACCAGCCTCTACCTTCCCTTACAACTTCTCTAGCACCTGCTTTTGTTGCTCTCGCCAGCTCCAGCTCCAACTGCCGCCAGCCAGGTTTGCTTTTTGCCACCAGGGTATTGGCCGCCAGCGCTGGTCCTCGTGTTCTCCTCCTACTCCTCCTCGCCTCAGCCCATTACCGTCCCTCGTTGCAGTTTCCCCTTAGATCTCGCTCCCCTCGGCATGCGTATCTCCGACACGCCTACCGACATTCCGCAGTGGGCTTTCTCGAAAACATGAAAACTTTTCCCTCCTGCCGAAATCGCGTCCTTTGTTAGTTTGTTTACGTACACAGCAAACAAAAGCACATTCTGCACAATTCTAAGTTTAACCTGTCTGGGACCATGCTGCGCATGGTCCCAGACGTAGGCGTTAGGAGTGCAAACACCACCTCTTTCTTTCTTTCCCCAGTATTAGGTAATTTCACTCGATTAAGAACATTTCATCTTTGGTAAGGAAAGTCATCCGTAACGGGAAAAATGCCCTCTCCGCCAATGATATTTGCCCATTATATCAGTTGTTTACATCACTACTGAAGCTCCTGTAGCTGATTGTATCTACAGGAGTTCTGTTTGCCAACAGAACTCTACTAACAATAGCAATGCTCTTTGAAAGGAGTCACAGCCTCGCCACTAAAAAAACAACCGCAAAGAGCCCAAGATCATCTTCCCTACACAACGGTGTTTTGTACGTTGTTAATTCGTTGTTTATACTTTGTTTGTATGTTGTATGTTGTTTCTATGTTTGTACGTTGCTAGTACGCTGTTTTCTACGGTTTTCTACTGTGTAGTGTAGTGTAGTGTATTGTATTGTAGTGTAGTGTAGTGTAGTGTTTTGTAAGCTATTATCTTGGTACGGTACTTTGCCTGTACGTTAGTTGTAATTTGGCGGCACTTTGATGGTACTCTGGTGGCACCCTGGTGGAATGGCGAGAGGGTTACTGTAGCGGTAGGGTGGGCGGTTAATGTCGCGGTAAATATCGCAGTTAGTGTAGCGATTAGTATAGCGATTAGTATAGCGGGAAATACAGCGGGAAATACAGCGGGAAGTATAGCGGGAAGTATAGCGGCAACTATAGCGGCAACTATAGCGATAGTGTAGCGTCTCTTTTGTGTGCTGCTCTGTTTCGACGGGTGTACTCAGGATATTCTACTCAGGATATTCTACTCAGGGTGGTACTACTCGGGATGGTTCTACTCAGCAGACTGGTTTTGTTCGGGAGGTTTTGTTCAGGATGGTTCTGCTTGGCATGATTCTGTTCAGAAGGACTTTTATTGAGTGGTGTTTGTTGATTTTATCTATTCTGGTCTATTCTAGTTTATTCTGCTAAAATAAGAAGGTGCGAGACTTTCCAGGTTTTACAGTCACTACAGAACTTTCTTTTTTTTTTAATTTTTTTTTAATTTTTTTTTTAATTTTTTTTTTTTTTTTTTTTTTGATTTCCTTCCTCACAAATAATATAAATAGGGACGGAATCCTCCTGAGAAAGCCATCTTTTAATTAACTTTTTTTGGTCTATATCGATTCATTCGCTTTAATATCAGATAATACCACTAATAATGAAATTCGCTTCTACTGTTTTAGCTGCTGCTGCTGCTGCCCCAGCTTTGGGTGCTTACACTAACGGTACTTCCACCGCTACTGACCTCCACACCACTGTTGTCACCATCACTTCTTGTTCCGACAACAAGTGTACCGAGGCTCCAGTCACCACCGGTCTTACCACCGTCACCCAAAACGACACCATCTACACCACCTACTGTCCTCTCTCCACTGAGACCGAGACCAAGGCTGCTACCACCGTTGTCACCATCACTTCTTGTGACGACAACAAGTGCACTGAGTCCCCAGTCACCACCGGTGTCACCACCGTTGTTGAAAACGAGACCAGCTACACCACTTACTGCCCACTCCCATCTGAGACCTCCTCCAACCCAGCTCCAGCTCCATCCACTGCTGCTGGTCAATCTTCTGCTCCAGCCCCAGCCCCAGCTCCATCCACCGCTGCTGGTCAATCTTCTGCTCCAGCTCCAGCCCCAGCTCCATCCACCGCTGCTGGTGAGTCTTCTGCCCCAGCTGCTGCTCCATCTACCGCTGCTGGTGAGTCTTCTGCTCCAGCTGCTGCTCCATCCACCGCCGCTGGTGAGTCTTCTGCTCCAGCTGCTGCTCCATCCACCGCCGCTGGTGAGTCTTCTGCTCCAGCTGCTTCTACTCCAAAGACCGTTTCCCCAGAATCCACCTCTTCTGCTGCCGCTTCCCCAAGCGTCCAAAGCCAAGAGGGTGCTGCTAACAAGGCTGTCCCAGCTTTCGCTGCCGGTGTTTTGGCTGTTTTGTCTTTCTTCTACTAAATGTGATTTGAGGGTCTAGCACGGAGTCACCATAATTTCCAAGTAGAGTTTCAATAAAAGACTAATATTGGTTTAATTTTCAAAAGGGATTTTTAATTTCTGCATTGCATAGTTAGCTATGTTTTACTTTCTGCATATTTTATTTTAAATAGTTAATTTACAATTTGATACTTCTTCATTAAAAGTTTGGTTTACTGTAGAGAAAAGGTGGTCTTCACTTTATCGCTGGTCGTTTTGATCAGAACTTTTCGGGCTACCAAAGGAGTTTTGAAGGCCGTTGCTTTTTTGGTTAGGTTAAGTCAAGATTTTGGTCTAATGATAAATGCAAAAAAAATTTCGTACATCTAGCCTAACGGCTGCTCATCGTCACCGAGAACAGCACTCTCATCTATGTAATCGCCTATATCTATGTCGACAGTGCTCTCCTGCTGCTCCATCTCTTCGGCTTCTCGAAGTCTGTCTAAAACCATATCGAAATCTTGGCTGTACTTGTAAGAACTGAGCTCATCAATGCCGTACGCCTTGACATTATATAATCCTGTAGGGCCTTGCGCAGACGCAATCTCAAAGTAGATGTCTTTTACAGAAATCTTGAGGTTTATGACGCTGGCAGGTATCTTGATATGTGACATGGGCTTGGCTGGATCAAGTGTTGTTTCCTTGATCTTGAAAAATTTCTTGAGGTACTTGTTATCTGAGGCTGGAGCCAAATCGTGCTTGAGCCCTTGGTATTTCTTTAAGGCGTCGGCCTGCTGACTTGTTTTCGGTTTAACATATATGGCAATGAATGCTGGCAGGTGGATCCCCTGGGTCTTTGGTGTCTTGAGAACCAAATCTGTCAAGATCACAGGGCTGGCAAGCCTGATCCCCACCGAACACCGGCTCGTTTCACACTGCCAGTAATTCCCGCCGTCAATGAGAATATTATTTGCATTGTACTTCCAAGCCTTGGGCGAACTGACTCCATTTGAGTTGAGGTAATCATACCAGCCAAGAAACATTTTACGAAGTAACGGCTTCTGACTGGGCTGCCTGTCGAGAGCTGTGCTGGTAAGAAACCCAAGAATCCTCGATCCCAAAGTATACTCAGCGTAGTTCACCTTGACTGATCCTTTGGCAAAAATATCCAACAAATTGTCAAGCCATACTTTCTCCTCTGCTTTACCTACCAGCTTGGGCAAGGTGGTTTTATTGGAGTGGTCGTTAGCACCGGTCACAACGTCCACATTGAGTGTGTCGACCAAATTGTTAATCTTGTCCCAAATAAGCTTATTATTCTTATTCAATTTACCTTGGACCAATTTTTCAATACTTTCTCGGTTTATATTTTTATTAAATGGTGTAGCATCAATTATCGCTTTGATCTCAGCTTGCAATTGTGCCTTGTTCTCTCGTATTTGCTCCATCCACACTTTGCTTATCTGCTCCGACACTTTGCGAGGTAAAATCTTTTGGATCTCCTCATCCAAGTGACCTTTCAACACATTGATATTCTGATTTACTTCTGTCAAATTCCCCAACTTCTCCGTCAATTCAAGGACACGAGGATCGGGGTTGTTGAGCTGCTCTGCTTTTGCTACTTTGTCCCTTATTTCCTCAAACTCTTTACTGAGTTTCTCAAACTGACCTCTGTCGACAAAATTTTGGTCTAAGCTCTCGAATTTGCCAATTATAACATCCAACTTCTCCGAGGAAAGCTTGCTGTTCTTCTTTTCATTCTCGTAATTCTCGAAAAGACGAGCCATCGACTGCTTCAACACGTCAAATCTGTTTTCTATTGACTTGAAACGGGTGTTGATCCCTTGTAACTTCCCAACCGAGGGTGACCCATAAACCAGCAGGTCCTCTTCCCTCTTGTATAAGAAAAATATTATACACGATATGGTGAACGATAAAAGCCCATAAAAATAGTACTTGGAAATGCTCTTTTCTCGTTGTATAGGGCGGTTGTTTTCCTTGACTTTTTTGAATTCCTGAAGAAGACCCTTATTTGGTTTATAACTTGCACCATTAGTACCCTTCCGTGTTCCTGGAACTGATGTCCTATGGTTTTTCTTGGTGAAACCGCCCCGATTCCCGCTCTTCTCATCTTCAGAATCTTCGCTATCCTCCACATGCGTCTCGACGTCTGAATCGTCAAATTCACTATCAACTCCCGCTGGCAAACTTCCTGTGCTTCGAAAAAAGTCAAACTTCTCGTTGTATTCGTTTTCACTATTTGCATCATCATCATCACTATTTTCATTAAGTATCCTTAGTATCTCATTGTCTTTGTTTCTTGACGATCCTTCTCCATGACCTAAAGGTTCGGCAGGCCCAACTCTTGAGCGCAATTGACTGGTAGCATAGTCATCTGCATCCCCAGTAACGATCGGAACTCTAGGAAATCCAGACATTGTAGCGTTGTATGACTGCTTCAATACAAGCTCTGATACTTCATTTCAAAAAAAAAAAAACTATACGCGTTCGAATAAATACATCAACACTTACTGAAGTTGTTTCTTAAACAAAAAAAAAACCAAGTCGACGACAGAGCACAATTTCGATCTTGACTAGATGCTCACAGGGTCACAACAAGGATGTTATCATGTTTCAATCTCTATGTAGAAAATCATTATTATTTATATCGTAAAAAATCAAGGTATTCTCGAAGTGTTTGATGAATCTCCATGTAGAACGATTCTGGCAATTAATGAGTTTATCCCCTTCAAGTCCACGACTGCAATGCGGACTACGTGTTCTCAGGAAACAAGCTGGAGAAAACGAGAGAGATCAACCCTCCAGCAAAAGACCCAATAAACCCTCCGGTAAGCAACGTTATGGGCCATTTCTGCCACTCTCTGTCCCAGTCCAATGGGATTGGAAGAACTCCGATCCAGGTGCCTATTATAGTGAAAAAGGAGCTGCAAAGCACCTGGTTTCTAAATACAGCCGTCAAAAGATCCTCGGAGCTGAAGAACTTGAAAAGCATTTCGTAGTCAAATTTGTACAAGATCAACACTGGTGCAACGGCTAATAATGAAAGATAAACGGCCAAGATATATGTCTCCTGAAGATGACTTGCTAACGGCGCTCCCAAAAGTATCAAACTGACAAATAGAGGTACGGACACCACAAGAGAAACCACAATTCCACTGGCAACGAGGATAACCTTCCCATCAGAACCCTTGTTCTTCGATTTCAGTTTGCTGGCAGCCACCAGAATTAAATAACCGTGAAATGATTGCAACATACCGAATCCTAGCAATCCAGTCAAAAGCACATCCTTGGTATTGGTGCACAATCCTTGCTGGAATAAACCTATGATGAAAACAACTGTATGTATGGGAAATGTCAACATCACTTTTTCTGACTTTGGGAATTTGACTCGAGTCTCTGTGACTTCATCGGCACTTTGCCCTTCACTACCCTGCTGGAATGACACAGTTTTTCTTATGGGTCTTATCTTTGCTGTCATTGCAATGGGGTTTTATACTAAGAGTTGAGTTGAATGTCTGAAAAAATTAAGTGCGTTGATATTATATTTATATATATATATATATAAATATATGCAATATATCTAGAGGTTCCGTAAGACAAATTCAAAGTCGATCAAATCCTTCCAAATGTCTTGATATACGTTCTTTGCAGCGACTTTAGAAGCAAAAGCTCTTTTTCTATCCTCGTTCAACTTAGCAAACGATTTTATAATCAGGTAATCGAGTAACGGTTTTGTATTGAAATCGTTAACAGTGATGGCTAACCCCCCAAACCTGTTTAATCTTGGGTTCAAACCACAATAGTGAAACTCCTTATCTGTGAGTTGTTGTTGTAGAATGTACATTCTTCTGTAAGAGGCCTCGTTGATGGGGAAGACAGTGAAAAATGACCCGTCGATGGTGGAACCGACATTTTGGAAAACAGGTGTGATTGAAGGATTTATTTCTTCATTTTTTGGAATGAGTCTAAGGCATGTAGCGGCGGTGTTGATGTTGAAAGACGTTTTTCTCAATAAACGTTGCCCGTTTGAGGATGTAGGATCATCTGGATCATATTTCACAATGTGCAAAACGTTGTCATTATCGGCAATCAATATGTGAATCTCCTCGTCCTTCACGATGAAGTCTGCACAGTTCACATCCAAAGACTGCAAGTCTTTTCCTAGCATAATGATACGGAAGGGCTCTGCATCGAATCCTGCCAACCATACACTTTTAAGGGAATCACCTAAAAGCATCAAGTTTCCAAAACTTTTAGCTTCTGAAACGTAGACAGAAGTGTCCAAGAAAGCAACCGGGACCACACCGTCATCCTGTAAATCTCTAACAATGATTTTTTGTCCCTGTGATACCAAAAGCCTACCGCTGACTTCACAGATTGAAGTTACCGCACCCCGGGTATCCTCTTGATGAATCTCTTTGAACTTGTGATTAGTTTCTGGCTTGCCTGGTTCAGGAATGATGTCGATAATCTCATATATTTTGAATGACCCGTTTGAGCTTAGATCTTCCATACGATATTTTCCTGTGCCAACAACAATCAACTCTTTTCTGTTCTTGAATTTTTTAACAGAGGAGCCAACATCCAACATCATAGACTGAACGTTCATGCCAATTTCATTATCTGCTAATTCGATTGTATCTATGACAGTCCAGTTGAAAGGTGATATTAATTTAACAAACCCTTTATACGCTTGCGCTGAAGGCTTACTCTTGTCAATACCAACAATTGGTTTTCCTTCCTCATCTAAGCAATCATAGTCAATTTCCTTATAGGTTGAAACAACGAACGTGTTGGAAAGTTCATGATAAGTGACTGACTTGACTGTCTCCGTCATTGGTATCTTTTTCACGGGCCAGTTGTTCTCGTAATTGAAATCTTTCAGAAGCTCACATATCCTCGCATTCTTAGAGTGATCGAGATATATCATTCCATTTTTGATCTTACCATCAGAATATGGCGCAAATGAGACGGCTGGTGTCTTCGTGAACCTGAAGATTCGAGGAATTGAGTGGACTGTTTTTGAAATAAAGTATGGCGTGCTTCCAGTAACAAAAATACCCGAGAGCCCACTTATATTTGAAAAGTAAACCAATCTTCTTTCAATTGTAGTTCCTGTTGGATACGCATTGTCAGGAGCGCCAGTTATTGCTAAATCCTTTTCTTTGATTAATTTGAAGTTTTCACCATCATAAACAAGCTTATACAAAAGGATTTCACCTCCTATCGTAAGAATTGTTAAATAATCGTCTTTGGAAAACTCATCTCCTAATTCATTGAAGATGATATTTTTTATAAATGGATCTGGGTAAGAATCTCTTGCCTCAAAGTAACTTAATACCAATTGATCCGTGAACCTATCCACATCACTGAGTTGGTAGCACCGCTCGTTATGGAAACGACTAAATATAACTATTCTGTTATCACCTGTCACAAGCACAAATATTTTCAGCTTGTGGTCTAAGTCAGACGTGAGTGCAGTTGTGCTTGGTGAATTTCCACTATGCTTTCGTTTAAGGCCTCTTCCTTTGTTTGCAACTAAATTTGTATCTTTAGTTACAGCATTTAAAATTCGAGAGTTAGTGATGTACCCTGTAGTTATCACGGTCTCACTCAATATCTTTGGAATATCAATTCTCGAGAACGATCCATTATATGTGTTGATTGAATAGATTACAACTTCGCCACTAGCAAAGAATACCATCAAGAATTCATCATCAAATGTGCTGTATACGATATTATCGTTCTTGAACTTCTTCAACTCCTTATCGAATGAAATAACCTTCTTGAACTTCTTGGTATACACCATGATCGTCTTGGGAGTCACTTGAACCAAATACTTTCCATTATTCAATTCGTGCATACCAATTGTTAGCTGATTATTTATGAAGTCTTTACTATTCAACCTTGCAAAGGACTTGTTGATTTGGAAAATTTCGGACTTGGAGTTCATATCATCTGATGTAATTAAAAACTCATTATTGACTGTCCACATTCTATTAATTTGCGAGAAACTTAACGACGATCTTATGATTGGTTGTATACTGGGAGTGAAGATATTCAAGCAACTGCTTCTATGCGATCCTGAGTTACTGATGATGGACACTTCCTTAAAATTTGGATTAGGAAGACTGGATTTAAATTTTTCTGTTGAGTAAAAGCCAAAAGTGAAAGCTGAGATGGGTCCATTATTTATCAATTCGTCTTGCTTGATGAATTCTATAGGGCCTCTAGTAACAGATATTTTCTTTTCTGTATCATCTTCACTATATAGGTCCTCGTCGTCGTCTTCAAATTCTCCGTCTTTTTTGGTGTCTATAGATGCTTTCCTATTCTTATTACTTTCCTTGGTTGTTGTAAGATCTTCATGACGATCTGCCTCATGTTTGAGTTTCAATAAAAGGCAGTTACCATTTCTATTCGAGATGAAGAATATATCGTCTTCAAGTGCAGCTATATCACCAGGATAACTAATCCTTATTTGATTATAATTTACATTGGGGACTTCTTCAATGAAAAAATTTTTAATGGTCTTGCCGTCAATTTTGAAGTTAATGTAGTAAAACTCACCACTATTCAAGATAAGCAAGACTCTATTGTCATTAGGAATAGGCTTTACCAGACAGTTTTCCAACTTCAAGTTGAGTTCAGACTGGTCAACATAGTTCTTCGTAAGTGACGTGATCGATGATGTGTATTGATTGACTGCCAATCTTCTTGTGATTCCTCCATGATCAACATGAATTATTTCGTTGCATCCTAAAAGTAAACTTCCGTTCAAAGGCTTTGGCAATGGGACTATTGTGTCGACATCGAAAGGTAAGTTATCGATTTTGAGGACTGTCGTCGATGTTTTTGTGACTAGATCCATCGACAAAACAATGTAGCTGACGTTGTCCTTGACCTTCGGTAAAAGACCGGCCCACGAATGTGCTTTCAGAAATATAATGGCTAAAGTTGGCTCTTTATAGTTATGAAGAAACTGCATATCTATGACGCTGCCAATCCTAGGATCCAAAGTCAGTGCATCGATCATGAAACTGGCGTAGAACAAATTCAGACCGTCCTCAGAACCAAGTCCAGCGACTGTGGATAAAGCTTGCTCTTTCTCGGCATTATTTTTCTTTCCCCCATTCATAGCTACTCCGTCATCATCGTCGTCATCTTCGGCAGAATCGAACGGTAAAATCGAAAGTATGTTCTTGAAACGTAAGCAGGCACAGCTGCTGTTAGGCTCGACGATCAAGTCGGTCGTAGTGATTTTTTCATAGGTGGAGTTCTGTATCGCACTCTCGTAGTAATGCAAAGAGACCGTCGATATCGTACTCAAACTGTGGTCCCATTTCACTAGCGACATCTTAGCAGACTTGGTAGACACCAATAAATAGTCCAATGCTGGATTTTCCATCGTCTTTATCGCCTTCAAGTCCGTGATCAAGCCATGAAGCTTGAACTGGTCAACAAGCTTCAACTTATTCGTTTTTTCCTTTCCATTGACCTTGATAACTTCAAACACTTGCAATATGGTAGACTTACCTACTATAAGCTGCTTTTTACTTGGCGATATAAAATTGCATGCAATACATTGGGAGACCTTTGTGGGTTCAATAAACTCATGGTAAACATCCATCTTCCACCTGCTATCGCGATATCTTGATCTTCAAACCTCACTTGGACGTATTTGTATGTTATTGCTGAAAAACTGTTGTTGATGAGTTTGACGCAATTTAAGAGAGGTTTTTATTTCAACAAAATTTTCGACTACAACTGCTAACAAAATTGGTGCTACGGTAGCTACTCCCACACTAGGTTTAGTGACTTGGCTCTATCGCCAATCAATTTCTTTTGGATCGTTTATACAGCTACGATCCTTGCACCTACCAAAAAACTCTTGTGTATAGAGACAAGCTCTATATTGGCTAGCTTATCACAACACCTACACCGTGAGCACCATTTTGCGAATAAAACTAGTTTCCCCGGAAACAATTCATCGGTTATGGATTTGAGGTAGAATTATAAAAATGTTATGGTCTAACTCAACAGACTATACCATATGCTTCTTCAAAGTCGTCCGAGTAACTTTTGTTAGGAGGGTACTTTGAAAATCTCTCTTTATTTGCGCCAAAAATGGGTATAGATAATTCCATCAAAATCCATCGCTGAAAATTTGAGACCAATTCATTAGTCTGCTCTCTTAGGTGGGTTTGTTCACTCATCAGAAGCAGACGTTGGCAATTTGTGCAAAGTTTTCAGACTGCTACGGGCCGATTCAGTGTGCTCCAAACAAGAGCTCTGTCATAGTCTTTGGAGGGAAAGATTTGTGTATTTCTACGTAAAAAGGAACCGAACTTTGGGTGCTAAAGAAGTGAGAACACTCAACTTATGTTACAACTAGAAGAAATCCATGTAGAGCGAGACGCAGCTCGAAGACAATCGAGCTTAATAGCAAGAGCGACTGGTATCAAGGTTTATTTGATGGCAACAAGCGCTACAATAGGTTCAATCGCTCAATCGCTCAATTGCTACAGTCGCTACAAGCTCAGAATGTACTAAATATTAAAATACCTTTATTCTACAGAACGGAGCATATAACTCAAAAGAATATTCATACGAACGAAGAAAGAAAACCCGGGATTAAAATCCTATAATGGCAAGGGCCATTTGTAGCTATTATACCAATGAGAAAATAAAAGAAACAACCAAGGCTATTATACCAGTGGAGCTAGCCACGCTGAAAGCGGCTGCACCTTCGTAAGTGTTGATAGCAGCACTACTTGAACCGTGCTTAGAAGAAGTAGTTGAATGCTCTATGGTGGAAGTGGCTGGAGTCTCAGTAGCAACATTTCCAGTTATGACATCAACTGTTGGCAATGTGCTTTGCGAAGCGACTTGGTGTTCTGCGGATTGGGCAGAGGTGTGTTCTTCTTCGGAAGGAACAGTTGCTGAATTCACGGCCTCAGGGGCTGATGCGCTGGCGGTAGTCTCTGCGGATTCAGCAGCTGGTACACTTGAGGCAGCTTCAACATTTTGTGCAGCTGGGGCACTTGAGGCAGATGCAACGTTTTCTTGAGCTGGAGCGCTTGAAGCGGGGTTGACGTTCTCTGGAGCTGGAGCTGGAGCTGGAGCACTTGAGGCAGGGTTCACAGAAGGAGCGGCGTTAGTTTCGCTTTCTGAAAGTGGACAGTAAGTGGTGTAGGCTGTGACAACGTTGTTGATGGTAGCAGTGATCAAAGTAACTCCGGTAGTCTTAGGAACTTCTGAACACTTGTTGTCCTCGCATGAGGTGACAGTGATGACAGTCTTGTATCTGTTGGTTTCTGTAGTCAAAGACAAAGAGTTTGGAGCTTCAGTGGCCAAACTTGTTTGGGTGGATTTGATTTCACTTTCCTCTGGTGAAGCTGGAGCAGCTGGGGAAGCGGTGGACGCAGCTGGTGCTGAAGCTGGAGATGAAGGTGAAGCAGGTGCAGTGTTGGCACCTTCTATGGTGGAGGAAGTTTTTGTTGAAGTTGCAGGAGCACTAACTGGAACCAGGGTGGTGATAACTGTCAATATGCCGTCAACAGTGGTGGTGTAAGTAGTTTTAGAGAGCAAGTCGGTGGTGACATAGCAATGGTTGTCCAGGTCACAGACAGTCTTTGTAACCTCGATGTTGCTGCTTTGGGTGGCAGTCTCCTCTTCGTAAATGGTTTCCTTGGACTTGGAGCTTGATGATGATAAAGCAGTAGATGAGGAAGAAACGTCCACGACAGGGTATGTGGTTTCCAATGCACTGAAACTAGATACATTCGAGTAGAAAAACTTAGATGGTGAAAGCACAACTGAGTTCTTGGTGGTTGATGAGCATGGTAAGCTTGATACTATAGTCGACAGAACAGTCTGTAAGCTGGTGTCTGCTGCTTTGATCGCAGCTGCTAAGGACAAAAAGGCGACGTAACTCTTCATGATTCTTCCTTTCTTAAGTAATTTGTGGTGTTTGACTATAGAAAATACTATCAAGAACCTCCCACAGCCCGACTCCTACCTTTTATACTCTGGGTATGATGGTTGAACGTTTCTTGCAGATCAGCTGGTTATTCCGAGTTTGGTGGTGCCAATTATTTTTAAAGCAAGTATTTTTGACGCCAAGCGCAAATCTTCAATGAACAAGGCTGGTTAATGACCTTCAGGTGATTGTTAGTTCACATAAATGGCATCTTTTTTACGACAAGAATAATCCATGACAGGTTTCGTTCGGATCAATCACTACAGCCAGCGTCTCGAAGGCTGGCTCTTGGAACCCAAGATTTCGCAACTACTAGAACCTGTAAAACGGTTTTGTGTAATTTTCTTTTTTGCAGGTTAACCCCTTCGCTATTGTTATCTCATCCATCAACTCATCGCAGGAGGTGATGGTCCTGAATCTCCTTGCTTATAGTAACCAGGGCAGAGCTATGAGACCGATCTTGTTTTCTTTGTTCTTTTTCTTGGTGGTCAGAGTTTATGCGAATACTGAGAATCATATAATAGAAGTTGACGAGACAGACATAGAACAATCGCTTTCTCAAGCCGAATATTCTTTCATTTACTTTTACACCCAAGGATGCATATTCTGTCGTAAATTTGAGCCAGAATTCGAGTCACTAAGCGTGCTCTACAATAACCAATCGGCGAAGGATGAGGAGAAGAAACTTCAAGTCATCAAAGTTGACGGATCTAAGAATGGTAGATTTCGCCAGCTTTTCCACGTTGAACGGTTCCCTACTTTGAAGCTCTTAAATTTTGGCACCAAGGAAATCAAAACTTACAAAGGCGACCGCAGCTTGTCCGACTTGGTCGAGTACATTGAGAGTATTACAGGTGTGCCTCCCAACTACGACAACTTCGAGTCCAGGGTCAGCTATTTGAAGTCCACCGATGGGCTTCCCGAGTTCTCTCGTGACACTTTGGTTGTGTTTGTTGTACCCTATCTTCATGACTGGGCCAACTACGCCTATCCAACACATTTTTTCCAGAGGCTTAGCACATCAGAGTACGCTAGGACTGCTGATTTTGCCTTGGTGGATGTTTTCGACATTTCCGGTGACTTGATTCTGATGTTCCAGATAAGCAATTTCCCATCGGCGATCTATTTCTCCAAAGACAGACGGTTCAAAATGTACAACACACACTCCGAAAATTTCATCACCAACGACAAGCTCGACTACGAAGAGTTGGTTCTGTTTTTGGACCATGTCAACGATACAGACAACAAGTATGGGACCTGGTTCAATGGTTTTGCTGAGCTCGAAAATTTTTTGGAGGAAAAAGGCACTTACCAAGGACACAAATTCCGGAAAAAGGGCTTCAACGTCATCCAGGACTGGTATACGAGCAATGATAAGGACTCTGACAGAGAATATGACGACCTTTTACGCCAAATCGACTTGTGATGGACTTCTATAATCTCTGGATAGTCCTGCATATATACATCAACATAGCACTCTCAGAACAACTAGAAATCACTAAACAGCGTGTTAATATATCAAGTAGAAAGAATTTACTTGGAGGCATCATGAATATATTCATGTTTTTCGGAGATCTCTCGCATCTCGCTAGTATATTCATACTAATTTATACAATTCGTGAAAGCAAGGTTACCAATGGCATTTCGTTGAAAACCCAATCGCTATATGTGATTGTTTTTGTTACTAGATATCTTGATCTTTTCACCAAATTCAACTCATTGTACAACACATTGATGAAGATTTTCTTCATTGCGTCTTCCATCTACACGGTGACTATCATGACGACACAGTATAAGAAGTCAATTCAAGAAGACGTCGATTCCTTTCCAATAAAATACTTGATTGGAGGCTCTTTCGTGACGGCTCTCATATTCACGCACAAGTACTCATTTGGAGAGGTGTTGTGGTCCTTCTCGTTATGGCTCGAGGCTGTTGCGATCTTGCCCCAATTATTTATTTTGCAGAAGACGGGAGAAGCCGAAAACTTGACTACCCACTATATCTTCGCTTTGGGTCTCTACAGAGCTTTATACATTCCTAACTGGCTCTACAGATACTTTGTGGAGGGTCGTTTCGACTACATTTCTGTGTTTGCAGGTATAATTCAGACAGTTATTTACTCCGACTTCTTCTACATTTACTACACCAAGGTGTTACAAGGAAAAAAATTTGAGTTGCCCGTCTAGACAGCAAGCAAAGCATTGAGTACAGCAAAGGGAAATAAGGATTCCTCTATATATGTATGTCTACCCTAAATAGATTAGTCTCTTTTCAATGGGTAATATTCGGTTCTGACTCCATCTTTTGTGACAATGTATATTTCCAATCCGTCACCCACGTAAATATGTCTTTCAGTTGCAGACGAAAATGCATCCTTGACTAATGCTATCACTTCATCGAGAGACAAGTATCTCAAGGGCTTTTTTTCCTTGCCATCTGTCCCAGGCACATATTGGTTCTTGAAATTGACTTGGTTGTCCAAAAAAGGCATGATTAAACTTGACGCAGCCCCACCAGCTCTGCACTGTTCTCTTTCGTAAGATCCAACTGGATCGTATGAGTAGATAGCACCTTTGCCTTCATCGTCTAATCCAGCAATCAATGTGCTGACGTAGTAAGGAAAAAACCTCTTCCCGTACAACAAATGTTGAATGTACCTGGCTGCGCTTCTGATACTTAACTTCTTCCCACCGTGATCAAACTTATACCATTTGAGCTGGTTTCTAAAACGGTCTATCAACGCACTTCCATCTGCAGAAAATCCATTGGCGGTCATTACTATATCATCCCCAACATTGAATATCTTTTGTTCGTAACGTGTATTGATTGAGTATCCTACCACCTGTCTTGTGTCTCCAGCCAAGACAGCAAAGTCTTCTCCCGCAATACCCAACACAGTACCCCCGTTGTCTGAATATGGATTGAATCTGTGTTCAATGGGGACGCTATGATGATCGGACGAGTAATCTGATGCTACTGTATTCATTTTGTAAAAAACTCTATTTTGAAGATCTTTCAAAGTATTCGTTGTCAAAAATAATGTGCCAGAGTACGAATCACGATCGATTAGTATGATCTTCCTTCAAATTGCTGCGTATTCACACTATTTCACTAGTTACACTTGCTTAACTATACGCTAACAAGTTGCCACTGGTTTTAGTTTATTGGGATAGCTGTGCGGTGGTGTATATAAGCATCATATTGGGCTACTAGTTAAGACTTCATCGTCCTTCAGCACTGGAGAATTAGGCACCCTTCACTTGATAGCTGGCTTGATAGGTATTTCTCTACATGTCAACAAAGTGTCTCTAACATGAACTGTCGTCTTGCAGATGGAATATATGGGTATTCATAAAAAAATTGACAGCCTTGGAAACGTACTTGAAAAATTTCTGTTTGAGTTCCTACTGGTGGTGCTGACAGTGTCGGTTTATATTCTAAGCAGCTATTTACACAATTCTATGTTACTATGGAGTAAAGGGATTAAACCTTGTATCGTGACAACACTCGTTTGCACTTATTTGGAGGAAGAATTTTGAATTCTGGTGATGTAAGACTTCGAGACTGCGTTCCATGACCTCATATATTTCTCCATGCAAAGAGTGAGGCAGCCTTCCTGCTGACTAGTGAGACTGTCCTGAGGCTGCTCGACACACTTTTGAAAGCAGTTTTCTGTTATTTTGTTGACCAACTCGGTGGCATTCGCCAAAGCGAGTTCTTGTGTGATTTGGTCCTGAATCTGCTGCTTGATTTGCTGCGATTGCAGTGTGCTTGATCCAGTGGTTGTCGACGTGGATGGTCTACCAAAAAATGACATTTTCCTTTACTTTATGTATATCTTGACGTAGTTTCTTCTTCTCTCCAGATACCGTTGGAAATGAAAATTTCACTAGATTCGCTATTACCCGGAGCCTATTTCTCCATACTTTACACCCCAGAGTGTTTCCTGTCAAGTAGCTGTCGGTATCTACGGGCCCCTGAGGCCCTTCATTCCTGCTGCACTTCGAGCGCTTCCTCGGGATATGGCCTTAAATATGTTCATTATTTTTTTTGGTCAATTGTCTATGTGGTAAAGAAATTTCACCTCACTGGTAGATTTGGTGATGATAGCTATGGTCCCATCGCTTTTTTTTCAAATTTTGTAGTATTTGATGACACTACACGGAAGATGGAGAAGGGATACTGTAGTGAAGAGTAGCATCCCATATAGTCACTACGAAATAAGTTATCATTTTCAAAGTTCAGAGCGAGTGACTTGTTGTAATTCAAAAGTAAGACACTCGCAGCCTTTTCATACTGATAAGTGTGTAGATGCACTTTCCTCTACCACCCTTAAGCTCGTCAGCCTGTCAATCCCAAAGACAGTCGGATCCATAAATGCATCAATTGCAAGGTGCTAGAGAGAGTCATTGGCCATCTATTACCATTCCGACCGGAAGAGCAGCTCCACCAAGTTGCACGGGCTCTCGTGTCTAAGAAAAATAGTATCGCACCATATAATTTTAATATACAGTTAATTTAAAAACGTTAGATCTACGGTAGGTTTGTGGAAAGCCCTGGAAAGTTAGGTTCAGACAATGGAAGAGAAAGGAGACAAAGATTCGTACCCAAAAGAGCATACTGCTCATTTGTTCTTGTTAATACACGGTCTTTGGGGAGGGCCCAATCATATGCTTACTATCGAAAGATGCTTAAAGCAACTTCTACCAGAATGCTCAAAAGAGAAGATTGTCACCATGAGACCGTCTTGTTTCAGGTTTTGGAAGACTTATGACGGTTTGAAGATAAATGCGGAAAGGATCATCACCGATATGTTCTATGAGCTCGAGGCATTGAAACAAAAGAGTAACTGCAAAGTTGTCAAATTCAGCGTTGTTGGATATTCACTTGGAGGGTTGATAGCAAGATACATCATTGGGATGTTGTACGAGTTTGGCTTTTTTGAAAGTGTCAAGCCTGTGTTCTTCACCACTTTTGCTACTCCCCACGTCGGAATTGAGTTTTTCAACAATAACTTTTTTGATAAGACGGCTAATCACTTTGGCCAGTACTTGTTTGGTGTGTCAGGTAAGCAGCTCTTTCTTGCCGATAGCGAAAAACTCTTGGTACAAATGGCGGATCCGAACAAGAGCTATATGATAGGTTTGAAAATGTTCGAGAAACACATTTTGTTGGCGAACGTGAAGAATGATAGAACAGTTGCATTTTTCACGTCGTTTATAACGAATAACTCGCCATTCGATAAGTGGGATGAAGTGAAAATAGAGTACTTGAGCGATATACCCTCGTCTCGAATTGGCAAAGTCAACGTGAAGCCTAAGTTTGTTGATTTGATCAACTCCACCAACGCCAAGCAGATAAAGGACGAGCAATTCAAGGGCAACATTCAAGAGGAAACCTCAATTTTCAGGTCCAACAAGATTCTCCGATTTCTAGTCATCTTTGTCGTGGCGCTATTATTGATACCGATGTGGGTGCCTTTCATACTTAGTTCTAGTTTGATTGCATCCGTTTACAGTATGATTAAAATCCGTGTTATCAAGTCGCCCTCGATCAAAAGCCACTGGACTAGGGTCTATAACTCGGTTTACGGAGATGATCCTGTCGATGAAGAAGATGCTAAGATCGGTCTCAAGAATAGAGATAAGAGAAGAAATATCGCTAAGCACGAATCGTTCAAAGGAGATACATCTGAGCTCACTAAAAATACAATGGAAGGGATCATGTACGCCGAGGAAAGATTTATAGGCAAGTCCCCAAGAATGAACATTGAAGATGGCGATGATGACCTGGAAGACACCCGCAACAACAAGGATTCCTACTCAAAAGATCTCGAGAATAATGGATACTCCGACGATGATGATAGTGGTGAGGATTATCCATATTCAGAAGTAATGAAGAAAATCATCGATGTTGACCTTGCGTTGAACGACGAGACGATAAGGAAAAACCTTTCAACTTTAACTACTAAAGATAACTCCAAATTCACCCTCTTTACCCCACAAACTCGATTACCTTTGGATGACGACAAAACCTTTATAGTGAATTCCTTGAATACCATAGACTGGATCAAAATACCAGTCTACATCGACGCTTGGAATGCACATGATGGAATAGTCGCAAGAAGGGGCCCGAAGACAAATCCTAAAGGAACTTCCACCATCTCCCTATGGGTTTCCGTTCTCCGTAACCATTTAGCTGATCAAGGGATCAAGAGCAACTAGTTTTTCGTTTCCGTTGGTAATATTTATTTAGAGGCATAGATTAAAGGTAGAGTCCCGTTTATACAGTACTAATCTTAATTATAAACTTGCTTTTCTATGAGAAACTTTGCTACTATCAATTGACTAGGATTCAGTAGGTCAGCATGTTTAGGTTGATAGGCAGAGGATCGAGAGCTACTACTGCCTTTCGACTTGGAATACAAAGTTTTCCAAAAACTAAACGATTGGGCTTAAATAGGCGGCCCTTTTCTACTTATAACCGAAGTGCACTAAACTACATTAGGTCTGGTGCAATAGGTATAACAGGGATATCACTTGTATCGTACGGATTCTCATCAATAATACACAACGAAGTAGCGCCGATAGATACTACTGTTCATGACCTAGAGCCAGAAAAAGAAGCTGATACTTTTGAAAATGGACTTTATCAAGCCTCGCAAAAAGAAGAGCTAGATCAATTCAATGAATACCGAAACAATAAGGTTCTTAAGGGAAACAGAATAGCACGTATTCTTTACAGAGTTTGTTTTTTTGTTCAAGATTACCTTGTTGATCCTGTCATAACCTTTACTAGATTTTTGGAGCTCTCCCTCATTTTTGTTCCGGTCCTCCTAACGAGTCCAATTTGCTGGTTGGGACCAAAGAGGAAGGGTCTGTCTGGTACTATAAGGTCTGGAGCTTTACTCTGGTATCGATTCTTGAGATGGTCTGCTGAGAAAGCTGGTGCATCTTTCATCAAGCTTGGTCAGTGGGCCGCATCAAGAACTGACTTATTACCAAAAGAGATGTGTGATGAATTGAGCAACTTGCATTCAAACGCAAGACCACATTCGCTTGAGAACACGAAGCGAATACTCGTTAAGAGTTTTGAAGGCATGCCATTTGATGAAATATTTGATGAATTTAATGAGAAACCCGCTGGTGTAGGGGCGATCGCCCAAGTTTACATTGCCAAGTTATCACAAAAGGTTTTAGATAAACTAACTAATGAAGACGTTGAAGAGAAACTTAAAAAGAATCAAAAACAAGAAGAAATTTTTGAAAAATTTCTAGTGACAGAACACGGCGATCCATTATTGTCGAATCAGTACGTTGCCATCAAAGTCTTGCACCCTAACGTCGAGGTGAAAATCAACAGGGACTTGAGAATCATGAAGTTTTTCGCCAATGTGATAGATGTTATCCCTACTATGGAGTGGCTATCTCTTCCCGACGAGGTCGAACAATTCTCTGTTTTAATGCGTTTGCAATTGGACTTGAGGATTGAAGGCTTGAATTTGGCCAAGTTCAGGAGAAATTTTAAGAGTAGACTAGATATACATTTCCCCAAGCCTTACTTGAATTACACTACTAGGGACGTGTTGGTAGAAGAATTTATTCACGCGATACCCATGAGCACTTTCTTGTCGTTGAAAGATAACTTTGGTAAAAACCTATCAAAGGAAATTAGTGACAAAGGCCTTGATGCGTTCTTGAAGATGCTCATTCTCGATAATTTTGTCCACGCAGACTTGCATCCTGGAAACATGATGGTTCGGTTCTACAAAAACAAGCACTTCAAGCACGAGAAGGAATACAAGATAGTGAAAACTAGTAACGAGCAAGAGACAAATAGAATCACCAACGAACTCCTCAGCCTCGGCAATGACTCAGAGAATTGGTGTCAAAGGTTGGCAGAATTGTACGACGAAGGATACCACGCTGAGATATGTTTCCTTGACGTTGGCTTGGTCACTGAACTCAACCATACAGATAGAATCAACTTTATCGCCCTTTTTAGAGCGTTGTCTGAATTTGATGGCTACAGGGCCGGAGAGTTAATGGTTGAAAGATCCAGAACTCCAGACACAGTCATCGATAAGGAGGTTTTCGCCTTGAAGGTGGAGAAGCTAGTGGGCACCATAAAACAAAGAACTTTTGCTCTCGGAAACGTCAGCATCGGCGACCTTTTGGATCGTGTTTTGAGCATGGTGAGGAACCATCATGTCAGAATGGAAGGCGATTTCGTAACTGTCATCGTTGCCATTTTACTATTGGAAGGAATAGGAAGACAGCTTGACCCTCAACTTGACTTATTCGCAAGGTTCGTATACGCTTTTCTATTTGGGTTTCCAACGGAAAATGAAATCGGCCTCGTAGACTTCACATATTAGACCTTACCGATTCATTGACCTTTATGTCGATCTACTTCAAGTACTAACTCCCGTAGTTCATTACCAGTTCTAAGGAAATTAGGACTTCT
This sequence comes from Millerozyma acaciae, assembly GCA_001600675.1. Classification (NCBI taxonomy): domain Eukaryota; kingdom Fungi; phylum Ascomycota; class Pichiomycetes; order Serinales; family Debaryomycetaceae; genus Millerozyma; species Millerozyma acaciae. The sequence goes on along the minus strand of BCKO01000002.1, from coordinate 794,415 downwards.
GAAAGAGGGAAGAGAAATATTTAGAAACGAAGATTCTTTGAACATGATGAAGGTTTGGCTAGCATTAGAAGTGAGACAATTCATCCACGCTTCAATTCAAGACGTAAGTATTCAATCATAAAGAACGGAAACGAAAAGAAACTAGGGAGATTTAGGTTTCTTTCGTTCGTTCGACTCAAAGTCACAGATATACTAACATCCACCTAGATACATTCTTTAGTAAAGGCTGATATGCTAAGTCCTAATATATAGACTATATAATTAAAATTGGGTAGTCTTTAGATCATTATCGCGAAGTTAAAGTTGCTTCTTCTTTACAAAATTGTATTATTTGAGGCACATATCGTCAACAATTAAGACAGACAGGTAGAAACTGCTTCGATACTTACGTTGCTGTGTAAGGAAGCTCCTGTTCAATCATGACGGAGAAGGCAAAAGTAGGTGGGAACGATGTTATCATCAAGAAATACGAAGTTGGGGCGAAACTCAAATCCACCGCACGTAATGATGGTTCGGCGGAAAGTAGCCCACAAGATGCCAGGGGCGTACATATAGAGGGTAAGAACGACGCCGAGGAAAGTGATTCGCATGTTTTCGAAATTGAGAAGGTCGAAAGGATACAAGAATCTCCTAGTACAGCGGAGGAGCATGGATGGACTCATGGCTTTGAACCGCCATACGCATTTCTAAAGTACAGAAAAGTAGAGAATAACAGATTCAATCATATTTTTGACTTTGATAAAGAGATTTTAACCTTCAAAGGAGAAGCGGTGGTAGAGCCAGCGTGTGGGAGAGTGTCGGAACATAGCGATGACGCCAGTAGTGAATCCACGGAAGCCGATGAGGAGGAAGATGATGAGCAAAAAGACACGGTGAGCGAGTCATTCAAGAATTGGTTCTCTGGGTGCTTTGGGATTCCCAAATTGTCGCTAAAAGTGAATAAGAATAGCAGCCGTCTAGTAAGCAATAAGCATACGACATCCGATTTACCGGGTTTATGTTACCATACTCACATAGATACTGATGACGCAACATACACTTTCGGAGGTCTTTACGTTGACAAACACAGAGCTTTCAAGCAATTGGGGCTTCCGTATAATGTTGATCTCCAAAAAATTTCCGTGCATTTTCCTTGTGAGCTCCCACCTCGAGTGAACAAGAACCTCATACAAAGTCCATTTGTTACAGAAAACTCAAGCATTATTCTTTTCAACCAAATACGAGGGTCTTTCGCTTGTCTCGAGTCACACCCATCACATAAGTATCCTGGGCGATTACTATGTGCTTCCACACGTCGAATCTCACAGAATCACTTCTTCTGTTATGGTGGTTTTACACTTCAAACAAACTCGGTTACGTATAACCCCGAGACAGATAGATGGATTATCAGGAAGCGAATCGAAATGAATAATCACGGATTCATCTTGGACGTAAGAACTTTGATATTTACAAAAATTTCATTGATACAAAAGGGTTGCAGTAACTATCAAATTGGCCGAATAGGGCATGCTTTGGTGTCCAGTCTTTATGAAGCAGATGGCGATTACCAAGACGTACCAGATTCGTGTCCTCTGCCTCCATTTTTTCTTGATACGATTGACGAAAAGAACCCCAACCTTACAAAGAGTTTATTAAATTCACCAGTATCAGCAAATTCAGATGTCATGCGGCTCACGGAAGCAAATTTCCTCACATCGATAGGCTCAGTGACAGAAGGTAGCAGTGCAAGCAATATTGAATCTGATCTGGCTACCCATTCTTCTCAAAGTAGAACGAATTCGTATACGACAGTGAGAAATGCCAGTCCGCCAGCGACCCCTCTCAACAATTCTGACTCGAGCATTTCATCCAAGCTCGTCGCTTTCGGAGCAAGTCTGAAACCTGCTGCGAGCCACGCTTCATCAACCCCAAAAATCACTTCGGTTCTATCTAAGTCATCAAAACTCTTCTATAGAGGCAGCCAAAAGAGCATACTGAAGTCTAAATCACCACCACCACAGCCTGAATTCAAAAATTCTTATTCGAGTCAGATGAGAGCGCATAGATCAAACTCAAATCCTCAAAACTCCAAGCCACTGAGTTTTGTTACTAGCCAAGGTAAGACTCCTTTGGCTACAAGTAGTAAGGAAGTTAATTCTAATGGACAGCAGAAAGAGCCCGAAGTTTATCCTAGTCCCATAATATCGTCTCCCTACTCCAATAACCACACTAAAAGTGCCAGTATCGCTAAGGTACAGGGCGACTGTTATTGCAATTATGGTGAACCATGCAATAACATATCAGAAGATGCTTCGTCTTCTCAGGAAAACCGTGAAGGGGACATTTTCTATAAAGACGACTCAATAAAGTCATCAGATGAATACATCTCCGTGCTAGTGTTTGGTGGGTTTGTCTGCATTGAAGAGCCCGATGGTTTTCAAAAATTCAAAGCTAGCCAACAATTCTTTCGTATTGATTTACCATATACTGTGTCTCTGCATGACATACATTTTGAAGAAGAAGCTGCCATGTATAGTTTTGGCAGAAGAGGAGAATGCTTACTCAATGGGAAAAATGTGTATCCAGAATCGTGGCCATCACCAAGAGGATATTTTGCTTCTGCCTTGGTTGACTATTCACAAGAGCCCAATGATGACTGCCATCTAAACTTCGATATATCAAGGTCCACAAGCCCTTCACTATACACTGGAGGCGACGAGGAGCTGTTCGCTCCTTTTTCGAGGCCCGGTTCACCTCTATCTATGTTTGACGGCTCTTCAAATAGTTCTCAGTCCTTCCAAACTAATAGTGTCAAAGGAAGTAGTAGTGCCTGGAAAAAAAGGTTCCCGCAAGAAGATTTCTTTAAAGGCAAAGCGTTGGTGGTTCAAGGAGGCTACAATGAACAAAGGGAAACTTTCAGCGACTTCTATCTTTTCGTTTTCGACAAAGGGCAATGGGAAACTATCTCTACATACGCATACGACTACGACATTGGCCCAAATGGTGACTACGATACAGAGGCGGTAAAGAATAGTATGGAGGACATGAAATTTCCGAAACTTATGGATGCTGAGCTTAGAGCCTGCCATCATTCGGCCTTGTACTATAAAAAGGGAGAAAAGCGATATTTATTCTTCATCGGGGGATTCACGAGCGACTACTTCAAAATTTACGAAGATGATCTGTACCAAAGTGACAAGTTTGACGTAAGCAAGCTCTCAAAGTTGAAAATATCCAAACAAGATAGCAACTTGTTCAGAGTCAAAGTACTAAACTTGAAGTCACAAACCTGGTCCTTTTTACGATTCCATTTCGATGCCAGTGATATAATCAGTAAGACATTCCAACATAGGTTAAAACATGACTCATGGTGGCAAGACTACAGTATTTGCACTTATGGAGGTTGCGTTTCGTTGACCGGAAACAACTTGACCATTTGCCATGGTTTAGCAGTTCCAGTACCGAAGAATAAAAAGGAATTGGAGAAACTCAAACAAGAAATCCCAGACCCTCATACCATTTGGGGTGCGTTCATCCATTTTACCTTCCCCCATTTCCATTGACCTGGCTAGCATGGTAGTATTAAGTTTTTAGGATTTTGCAATATAAATTTCCTCTACATTAAATTATTATGTAATCCTGGTGATAATTTTTCAACATGAAAAGGTTCAGAAATGGCAAACTCTACCTCTTGTACTTTAACAAACAAACTACAAACTAGTCAATATATAAAATGTTTGGATTAGGCGGGGGAGCACCACAAATTTCTAGTCAACAAAAGTTGCAAGCTGCTGAAGCTGAATTGGACATGGTCACCGGAATGTTCAATCAATTAGTTGAACAATGCCATGCTAAGTGTATCAACAAATCATACAGTGATTCTGACATTACGAAACAAGAAGCTCTCTGTTTGGACAGATGTGTAGGCAAGTACTTCGAGACAAATGTCCAAGTCGGTGAAAACATGCAAAAATTGGGACAATCCGGACAATTCATGGGAAGACAGTAAACGTACAGAGTGATCAAAAGACTGAAGTTACTCCGATTATCTGTTTAAGGCTATTTATAACGTCAATATTTTGTATATACTGCTAATACAGACGAAAGCAAGGAGCTATGTGCAAAGGAAAGTAGATTAAATGTAAATTGTTCATGCTAGACCAAGGCTTCTCATGAATCTGAGTTTGAAGCCTTCCCAATTATTGACTTTGGGTCTGACATCCAAAAAGAAACTGGGACCCTTCCCAGACCCGCTGTAAAAGTCAATGACGTACTCTACTTCGGTTCCGCATCTATCTATAACCCAATCATGCCTGTCGAAGGGTTTTTCGTACCCCAAGATGGTAGAATTGAACCAGGCTCGAGGAGTGAGCTTTTTCAGATCCCCTTTGAAACTGGTGAGCTTGATTCCTCCACATGCTTTGATCGACTCTTCGTTGTATCTCCTTTCCCAGTCGAGAATATGGTACCATGCCCTTTCATTCACAGCATTATGGATCGGAACTACCACTTTCATATCTTTTGCATCAGGCTCCCATTTCTTCCTCTTCATTGCTTCGAAGAACTGTTTTTGCGAAGGGTAGATCCAGTTTGAGTTTTCCTTCGTTCTAGGGATAGAACTGATTTCTCTCTCGGTGGGCAAATCAACTGAGCTGCCGGTATTGATGTCTTTACTTTCATTATTCAAAATATCAGAGCTGCAGCCACCAGCGGATGGTTCTTCAATGGCTCCAGCAGTGTTGTTTGTCACTGGTATTATCGATACTTTTTTTATCCAGTCATCTCTTGCGTGATGATCCACAGGGCATTTTGGTTGTTCGGAAACGCTGGTTTCTGGTTTTTGATCGCCAGCAGCTTTCTGGAGCCAGACCTCCTTCGCTGAGTGATCAACAGGACATTTAGGTTGCTCGTTCTCGGCCATTCTTATCGTGAAAATAGGATTACTAAATGAGCTACAGTTGGTTGAAAAATTTAGTAGTGCGATTAATTTTGAGAGTAGGTATCACTAGTTCACCATAACAGCACAACTTTTCCCAGGGACAAAAATCTGTATACCTACAAATGTCTTCGAAGTATATATGGTGAGATGCTAGTGATGTCAATGCATATCACTATGGGTACATTCAGTAGATTTTTTTCTTTTCGTCTAAGGACAACTCACCAGCACCGGCATTGACGATGATCAACAAACCACCAACAATAGATAAAGTTTGGAAAAATTCGTACTTCAAGAAATCACGAGTAGAATCACGAGAGCCGTAATTCCAGAACTGGTTGGCAAAAACGTTGTAGCTGAAAAGCAATACGGTAAGGAAGAAAGCAGCAAACTTTGTTTTGTAACCGACCACAATCGATCCACAGGATACGAAACCACTCAAGATAATTAAGATTCTGGTGAAGGAGAAGGATGCCGAGAACACGAACCCCAAGAACAACAACACCAACAAGAGTCTTCCGGCCAATAAAAAGTACTTTTTGTTGTCTTTGTTGTTTATCATGGGCAAGCCGGGCATGGACAATGACCTCTTGTCTCTCACCAAAGTGTCGGAAAAAGCGAGGATCAAGCCTCCCACCACAGATAAGTTCCTGAGAATAAATTGACCGTCAAAGATCAACCCGTACACAAAACCTTGCAAGACTATCACTGAGATCAATGCAATGGTCGACGCCTCTGATTTTTTCCTCAAGATCAAAAGTGTAGATGCTGTGATCATCAAGATCACGTTGATAAACAAGAACAGAACAGTAAACCATCTCCAAATGTGTCTGTAATTGTACAAGTAGTACACTTGCTCAGACCACTGGGTGATAATTCTCCATGAGTCTTCGTAGAAAGTGGCCACAATGAACCCTCTGCCAATAGCTGGAACATACGGCTTTAACGGCGCCAAGTAGTCGTCGAGTAGATCTTCCACTTTCTTTGAAAAATCTTCAAACTGATCAACAATTGATTTACTGCTGTTGACTGGGCCTATGCTAGCACTTGCCGAAGCGCCTCCAAGAGGAGCGACGCCTGGCCTACCGAACTGATTGTTGAATTGATTTGGTCCTCTATATGACATTGAATCTTCTCCTTATACAACCTGCTTGTTTCAATCTTTCGAGTGTTTTCAACTTAATCCAGGTTCGTCTCCTGTAGTTTGTCAAATCAGTTGCAAGCCTCTGTTAAGCCACTATGAAGCTTTTGTTTAGTAACCTGAAGAGTCGATTTTTCTGGCCTGGAGAAATTGACACGCAAATGGTTTATATTGCGGTGTGCACTTGATTTTCGATATTGGTAACGAAACTACCATTTGGCCAACGTTGAGCCAGGCCATTGAAGCTCAATACCGGTCTTGGTTTGGCTTAAAGACGTTCTTGAAGGCTTCTTTTATAAGAGATATGCATGTTGTTGTTTTACTTTGAAGTTTGAGTTGAATTTTGAAGTCTGCATTCGAAAAAATCGTAAGTCGTGATCCGATGATCTCGAGAGCTCTGGGATTCCTGAAGTTCTCTTGGGTGTATGGAGACGGATGCTGGCTACCATCCATCGTTCTAATGACGACTTTAGTCTCGAAGAAGTGTCGTATCTTGTTTCCTCGAACAAAATACCATCAGAGCTGCAGAACAGTGTAGTAGACATCTCTTGTTCCAAAATTTGCAATTTTTTGGTAAGGGTGATGCGGTAGCTCAGTGGTAGAGTATTCGATTCCAGTCCGAATGGTCGCAGGTTCAATTCCTGTCCGCGTCAATTCCTTCTTTCTTTTTTTATTTTTATTTTGTCTACTTCTACTCACTCTATGTGACTTTCAATGACTTGTACTAGTTTTAGAATCGAATACGGCCAAGGGCCGTGAATAAGGGTCTACGTGAGTGGTGGTACTGTTTACTAGGAAAAGTGTGTGGTTTCATTGAAATACTATTTCTAAGAGCATCTTTATGAGCACTTTCCAATACAAACCTGACTGGCTTCTCTAATGCATTATAATACAGTATGATTGACTATTTGATTAGTTTGGACGACCTGAGAGATGCATGCTTTCGGACCTCGTTGTCCATGAGTTCACGTAATCTATGACCACCGGCTATGCCTATCGCTAAGACGTCTTCTAGTCTGTCTAACGGCATTTTATCTTCCAATAGTAGGAGCGCAAGTTTCTCACTTTTACCCACAACTCCGATGGTCAAGCAGCTTAACTCGTTTTCTTCCAAAGTATTTAAATCAAGCAACGGCGACACATCGTGCAACCCTGCGCTTATTGCTGAGACGTAGTCGTACATTGCGATACCGGCATCAATAAGAGCTAGAGTAGTAGCATTGGTCATACTGGCCAAAAGCCCTCCATCCTGAGCTAAAACATGCAAGTTAATCTGAATAACGGTTCTTGGGTAGAGCTTCCGTATCACACTCTGTTCAAACGTTCGTTCCAAAGTGGCTTTGAGCTCTATAATTCTTTTTTCATTTTTCAATCTTTTCTTTCTCTCGATTGTAGAAAAACTGGCTATCGAAACGTTTACCTCGATTATGGCATTCGATGAGTTGGATTGTGATCTTTGTTTGGGTTCCATAGGTCCTTGTACCATGCAAATAATCTTTGTGTTTCCTTGCTCCACGTATGAAGATCCATCTGATGAGTTAGGATGGGTATTGATGCGACACTCAAAGCGACGCAACTCATTCCACCTTCGTCCATCGACACGTAAGCCTTCTGGTGAGTATAGTTCAATGCGTGACATTGTGCTCCAGTAGTAAGACCCTCTTTTGCTAAACCTCGCTTTATGGCTTACAGTAAGTTAGCTGGAATGGTCAAAAAAAATTCGTTACTATCTATGAAAAGTATGTCTTTACTATGTGCACAACTCTACCTAACTTAATGATTTAGAACTGTTTCTGCCTAGATGCTTCACTGGGTTAGAAGACGTCTTGATGATAGAGCTGACTCGATAAGTCGTCCACCATAGTCCCCAAGATCCAAGAATTAGAAAGGAAAAAAAAAATCGATGAAAAGAACAACCCTCCTGTGAACACATTCTCTCCCAAGAACTCAAGCCTATAAGCATAAAACAACCAACTGGCTTGAGCTACAATCCACAACAGCAAGAGAGAAGCACCACTTTTCCATGATTTTTTTGTTGCTAGGCTGGAAGTGGACAAGTAGTCAGGTAAAAATATCAAAAACCAGATGAAGTATTGCGATGTGATTACCTTGTTAAACATGACAAAGGCAAAAGTCTGCAAAAAGATGCTAGATATCAAGTTTTTGCGGGCGAAAACTAATGGTATTAAAACGGCCAGTAGTAAAAGCTGAGGAACAAAGGCCAATTTCTCCACACTGAAAAGATCAATCGCTTCTTTTGGCACTGTGGATTTGTAGTAAAGGTACATGTTGTACACTGAAAAATTGTGTCTATGGTCGATTCTGCCAAAATGGTAGAGGAGAGCATTTTCTAGGAACTCCTCTCCGTAAACTGAGTACATCACACCATTGAAAAACCCTAAGGTGAGTAATGTGACGATAGCGTATTTTATGTTGGCTTGATTAATCCACCTCAAGACAGGATACTTCAGAATGCCAGGCTTGAATCCAGCTATATACAAAAACACACTGGGAAGATATATCACAGGGTACATCTTGAAGTGTATGGCTAAACCCATCCAGAAAGCCGACATCACAATGGCCTTTTTTCGGATGAGATAGTATAAAGATAACATGATCATCACCGTCAACACACTTTCCGACGACCCCCTTGTACTAATCGTAATTACCATTGGATTGAAAAGCCATATAGACGACAAAGCAATGGTTTCCTTAGTACCAATTCTCTTCTTGGCCGCCTGTGCTTGCAAGAGCTTTAAGACAATGATGCCAGTGATAATATCACAGAGTACGAATAGCAACTTCCCAAAATGGTACCAATATCCTCCCCAGGAGTTGGGAATTAAAAGCCATGCCAACAACGGCGTATATCTGTAAGTCGGTCTAGCGTAAGGTGAGAGACCCTCATTGACGTATCTAGCAGCATCAGAAAAAACCAAATAGTCGATATCCGTATACTTTACATCCATATAAGCATCCTGGTATAGCCCGTAAACCATAAAACCAAGTCTTACTAGTACGGAGAGAGTCACCGTTACACCAAGCGAAGACTTCATCATCTCGTTTACTCAAACTTCTGACTTTCTGTATTTTGGTGTGTGTCTATTACTTTGTATACATTTTCGAGATAGATTTTCGTATCCCCAGAAAAACTTCAAAGGAAGACTCATGCATCAATGAGCTTGAAAGATCAAGAAGAAGTCTACAAAGAGTTTCTCAACTACGACTGGAGCTCCTTTAAAGAGTTCCAAGATGGTTTAAAAACCATTTTAGATAATCACCTTGAACAATTAAAAGAGCAAGATCCATCGATCACTTCGATTCCAGCTATCGATGAACAGCAGCTCACGGATCAGGCGAAGAGTTTCTTCTACTGCTCTCATACTAGGAACATACTAAATCTAGACGATTTCTATGCTTGGAAGAGGGTGCATGGTGACAAATATGACAAAAATAAGAAAATAGTGGAAATAGAGGACTCGGAAGCTGATGAAGGTAGCAAGAAAGCGTCGGGTGACGAGGAAGAGCCACCTTATTCGTCCAACTATCAAAGCATTGTTCAGATGATTTTATCTGGTAAGCCTATACCAGGTATCAAGCATATTCCCGACACTGTTTTGCCAGAGCAGAGCTCTACTCCTCAAGCGAAACAACGGACAAAGCCTTGGGAGAAACAAAAGGAGTAGTGACATACAGGCAAAGTTCTCATATTTATGTTTATACTCTAATATATTTCCATAATATAACTCTAAGCGAAGTGTACGAGTATTTTTAGTGAAGAACTCTCATTACGGCTTCGAATGCTGCTAATGCTGCTGCGTTAGCAGGGAATGATCTTAATATCGACGGCAAGAACCCCTTCGTGAACCCTCTCCATCCTGATGTAGCATATATTCCTTTCACAGCGTCAATCCATCTGGGGTATTTCTTCTGTGATCTGATGGGGCTGTCCGTCATGATTGTTTGTTTGACAACGTCAACTGGGTACGCAAAAACCCAGAACACGGTAGCAGATAAACCACCGGACCAAAAATTGATTGAAGGTTTAGACATTTTGGTGTTGTTTTCAAACCACTGTGTTATCAACTCGTATGAGCCCCACCAAAAGATAAAGTTGGTACGGAAGATCATAGTGGAGACCAATCCACTGTAGATACCCCTAATACCAGCAGTTTGGTACAACTTTTTCGCAACGTCAACAGGCCCCGTATAGAGTCTCAGTTTTGCGTCGTACTGGACTTGAAGTCTAGCTTTGAATTGCTCGATAGGTGCTGCTACAAACGAAACAGTCCAACCGCTTCCTAAACCGGCGATGACATGCCCGAGCAAAGGGAGTTTCTTTTCCTCTGGATAAAGATTTTCTTTTACGAAGCGACGGTAGACGTGGAGCGACCCCAACATCACTGAGTCCATCAACACCCAGCCCACCAATGGTGGTGTAAACCCTTTATAGAAACCTTTAAGCCCTTCCAATTTCAAGGTACGAATAACACACTCCGTTGGCCCTTTGAATGTACCGGGCGGTGCGGTCTGCAACCTAACTTTGATAGTGTCAAATGGGTGCCCAACCGTATTCTTGGTCACACCTGAGAACATACCGGCTATAAATCCCAACGCTTTTGATGGTGGTGCACTATCTTGGACACCCACCTCATTAAGGTTTTTACCTTCAAGGATCATTTCCTCTTCTTCCTCTACTACAATTGACATTTCCTTTCTGAGTCTCGTTATCAAACTATTCTTTGTATAAGTTTCCTTACGCTCTCTTTCGATGATTGACCCAATTTCAAAATGAAAGTCGAACGACGCTGGTTGGGTATCTTATTGATGTATATATGCTCTTAATAGTTTATCTCAAGCAACTTTCGGTCAGATTTCAAACTCTAATGTTCCAATTTTTCAATACCCGATGTTAAACTTTTCGTAGTTTTTCACGAAGCAAGCTTCCAAAAAAGATCTTCAAAATAGAGTGAAAAGGTTCCTTAACTTAAGCAATGGGAAATATCTCCTCCAAGTCAACTATCAAGCCAGTAATGTAGGTTCTTTTCTGATATTTCATCGTTGGAAGAGTCATATTTAGTCTGTGTCGTGCACTAGAAATTCGACATAAAAGTTCATTGTAAATCTGAAAAGCATATAAAAGCACCGGTAAGTGACTTGTATCTAATTAAACGTAAGTTAGTCGTAGGGGAAAGTGATATGAGTAAGCTGCCTGTTAAGAAGGAACCCATGATCAAGAAGGAGGCATCTAGTACTCCTCTATCAGCAGGGGAAAGTTCCAATGGAGTGAAATATACTAGTAAAGATGGATGGCAAGATATTCCCTTAAAATGTACTAGTGATAATGTCAAAGACATTCGATACCATATACTCAAGTTTCAATCTAAAAGGAACGTTGACATTAAAGATGGTTTTACGAAGCCAGTCAGAATGCATAGAAAAGATCCCAGGAATATTCAGTTCCATCTCACAAGACAGGAATTAGACAAGCGCAGAAGGGAAGAAGCAGAAGCCAAAGCAAATAAGGACAACGAGCAGAGTGGTTCGAGTGGAGATGGGACAGGTAAAGGTGATGAAGAGTCCAAGGAAGGGTCTACGGAAGCAGACATGTCGCAAGTAGCACCCGATGGAGGTGCAAGAAAGTCGAAGAGAAGTCTCTTCAAGCGTAAAACCAGACAAATAAACCTCATGGACGATGAAAAACGGAAATTGAGGTACGAAGAATATTACCCCTGGGTGATTGAGGACTATGAGGGAAAGAATGTGTTTGTGGGTAATTATGAGGCAGGGTCTTCTGATACACAACACGTTTTATTTGTTTTCGATAAGGACGGGTTTAAAATGGTGCCGGCAGAGAAGGTTTACAGGTTCACACCACGTAATAAGTATGCCACATTAACATTGGAGGAAGCGGAAGCCAAAATGGAGAAGAATTCGTCTGTTCCAAGATGGCTCATGAGACACATGGAAGATAATTCCAACCAAGAGGGGTCGCCAGACTTGAGATTCAGGCGGAATGTCACGCCATCCGGTGAGAATGGATCTTCTCTGGCACAGAACCGTAGGCATTTAAGAGTCGTTCTGGGAGGTGCTACCTCCAATGATAGAGATTCTGATCATGACGATATAGATTTCGACGAAGAGTTTGCAGATGACGAAGAGGCACCAATTATAGATGGGGATGAGGAAGAGAACAAATTATCGGAACAAAAGATCAAGAAGGAAATGATGAAAGCAGCTCATTTTGATGGCCAGTCTGATGCCGAGGCCGATGATGATGATTTAAATGACCTTTTCGAGACAGAGAAATCGAGAAAAGTAGATAAAGAGGGAAAGAAATTGAGAAAGGTTTTGAATAAAACAGAAGGAGGAGTATACGATAGTGATGATGACGAGAATGTGAATCCTTATCTTTCCAAATCCGATTTGGAAAGCCTGGAAGACAGCGATGACGAAATTCGGGTGAAGAAAGAAAATGACGACTCACTTTTAAACTCCGAAAGCTCAAAATCAGCTCGTCGCATGTTTTTCGCCTATAATGTAGGGGATGGTTTCGTAGTGGTGAAGGCTCCTCAGGCATTTCTTAATGGTCTTCCTCGTGGTGACTGGAATCCAAACGGTCGTAAAAGAACAAGTCTTGCTCAGGATAACCTCAACAAAAAATTGAAGCCCGAAAATGGTTCTCCAGTGAGAGTTAGCTACTCAGCCCGAAAGGAAAATGAAAGAAGCGTATCTCCTTCACTCCCTGGCAGTCCAGTCAATACAAATGTTGACTTGACTTCAGCAGGACCAGAAAAGATTCTTGTGACAAGGAACGAGGTTTTGGACATTGTGAGAACACACCCACTTACAACAAAAGAACTATTGATAAAGTTGAAATCTAGAGTCAATTCACACCCCGATAATAAGCAACGTATCATTGCCATTGTCAAACAAAACTTGAAATTGGTAGAAGGAAAGTTGGTTTTAAAGGAGTAAAATGTCCTTCAATGCACGTCTATTAAATACTACATATAATTTATAAAACTGCCTGAAAACAAATTCACTAGCTATTCTATACCACTTCAATGATCTGATCATCTTCATCGTCACTGCTCAACTCCTTGACTTTCTCCTTGTTCTCCTCGTCTCTCATCAAAAGTTGCACCACTCTATCGCAAAGTTCCTGGACCTCCTCCACACTGGTCAGTTTGTGAAGTTCTCTGATAATTGGATATACGGACTTTTCTCTCAAGTATTCCCTTGCTTCCCTTGTGGTACATAACAAAAGAAGGGATTCTAAGTGAACGCAAATAATTTCACCAACAGGATCCCTCTTTTTATCTGAAGGAAGAAGTTGCAACTCATCAGGTAAATTGAACATGTCTTCTTCGTCTATTTCTTCTGGACCAGCTATTGGCAACAATATATATGGGAGTAAGTTGATCTTCTCATCTGTGAGGAACCTCATATGCATTTGAGTGTCAAATAAGGAATTCTTAATTGTAGATGCAACACCCTCTCTTCTGATTTTGTCATCGAATTTTTCAGTAAAAACCAAAAGTTTAGACAAAGGTACTACGCCATCGTAATCCTGCTCGGCCACGAAATACTTTCTTCCCTCTGTGAACCTAGATATGTCTGCAAAAAAGTACGATAAGTAATCGTAGTTTGCATACTTGTTGAGAGTTCTGTCGAATCCTTTAACGAAACAGTCCATTAAACAGTCTAAAGCATTGTTTGACTTAAAGACTTTACTTTGCTCCTCATCATGTTTAATTTGAAACTTAATTATATCGGTAATCCTATCGTTTTTGGCTAAGTTTGTCAACAAAATAGTCATTATGTCTGCGCTAGAATTTTTCATGTTCACGATGGAGGAAACCAAGAAGTTCAAGAAGTCTGTATCCTCAGCAATCAAATCTCTCATGGTCAAGTCACCACACAAGTTGGCAAGTATTGTCACTGATTGAGTTACTGTTGTTTTACCATTATCTCTTGCTAACTTCTTCAAGTCTTTGATAGCTTCGTAATTATCAAAAGCGAAAATTTGGCGATGAGCTCCCAGTGAATAGCCCACAAGGTTATCAAGAGCTATTTGAACTACTGCTGGTTGTGGTGAATGGAGGAATGACACTAACTCTTCTAACTCAGAGGGCATTTTGTAACTTAAAGATTCAAGTGCTACTAAATGTTGAATAAAGCTTGGTGATGATTTTAAAAAAATTTCGTAGTGAGCATACATACATAAGGAAGACCCTGTAAAGAATATATATCAAGATCAGATATTAAGTGATCTTGTCTTTAAGCTTATCGATGACCTGAAGATAGTAGTAATAGAAGGCTACTATATGAAAATGGCCTTCAAACTCTATCTTTTCGTCTACAGAGTGTATTCCAAAGGCAGATAAGCCAGGCGAATACCTGTAAATATTTCTCGTTAATCCCCAATACCTCTTTGTGTCTGTATTCCCGGTACTGATGAAAGGCGACACTACAAATGTTTCATTAGTGCCTGGGAATATCAAATCTTCATAGAGATATCTCAAAGAACCACCAAAGTAATTCCAAGTCTCGCCGCTTGTTGGGGTATTTGGAGCAGGTTCTAAAGGTTGCACAAGCGAATAGTTGAAATATCCGTTTCCTGTAGGCTGCTTTATAGTCTTGCCGTCGAATATAACACCAAGATCAAATGCCTCCGCAACAGACGTTACATGTCTCAATACATGCTTTGTTGCTGATTCAACGGAGTCTTCAATCGTGATACGATGGTTCACGAGGACAGAAGCAAACTCTGGAAGAGCATTACTTTTGGTACCACCATTGACAATGTCTGCAGCCTGGGACGTGGTCACTAAGAATTCGGTATCGGGGTTATCAGTCAAATACTTCAACACTGCCTTATTCGATTTTTGATTTAGGTGAGCTAGAAGGATATCCCTCTTTAAAGATTTGTCAATCGTGGGGGAATGCTCTGCTACGCATTGAAGCTGCCTTAAAACTGGATTTGCATTTGTGAGAATAGCTTCGAATGGGTTCTCCTCGATTCTATCGATCAATTTAGCAAGAACACCAATCAGTGTATGTTTTGGAGGCACTGAAGAGTGGCCTCCTTTAGTGTAGATGTCGATCACAGAGTCCACATACCCCTTCTCTCCAGTAGCAGGCAAAATGAACTTAGTTCCTTCGATTGTTACAAATCCTTCATTTCCTTCATCAATAACCGCATACATTGAGTCTTCTCCATAAATGTTCATTAAATGATTGTTGATCGCCTCTGCTCCAGTGCCCTCAGCTTCTTCGTCGTATCCAAAACCTAGGATGATAGTTCTCTCGGGAGAAAACTTGTCCTCCTCAAGCAACAATTCGATAGTCTCCAAAAGACCAATCAACAAGTTCTTGCAGTCAGATACACCTCGACCAAAAAGGTACTTTCCATCAAATGTTGCATTGAATGGTGGATACTTCCACTGATCGATTGTTTCCTTTTGAACAGGAACCACATCCATATGAGCAGTAAGCAAAACGGGCTTCTTGTCTGTTTTCCCTTTCCATGTATATACCAATGCAAACTTGTTGATAGTTTCCACTTTCAATTTGCTATGGACTAAAGGGAAAGAAGCTTTCAAATAGGTATGAAATTGTTCAAATGGTTTCCACTTTGGTTCTTTTTCATAAAGCTCTTCCCTTGACTTAGCACTACTAGGGTTTATCATATCATCGTAGATTTCCGTTGGTATATTCACAGCTCCAGTCAACTTTTCAAGAGATTTCTGCTTGAATTTATCGTCATGTAATATATGCTCCAACCTTTCCTTATCGTAAAGGAAATCACTTGGGTCAATCTTGTATACTAAAGGGCATAAAGAGTTAGGATCATGAGGATCGTTCCCATCCTTTTCTAGGAACTTGCTCAGCAGGTACTGGGGAAATATGGAGCTATGACTTGTGCAACCTAAAGTCAAAATTAGAATAAAAGATAAGACGATGAAATGCCCCATAAGAATAAAGCGAGACTGTTTCGAGAGTCCCTTCTCATGGTTTAAGTCATTCAGTATAGTGCTCTCGTCGACAAAGTGTATCTTCTCGTTGGCATTATCCATGGTAGATGTAGTCTAGCTTGGTTAAAGTATTCTATCAATATGGAACTATCTCGATTGCTAAATTTTGAAGAAATTTATTATTTCTGGTGACCTTTTATTTACCCTACTAACTAAATGTTATGTGCTTTAAAAACGGTTGAACCAGGCCAATTGATCATTGATGACCTTTTGCACAGCGTATCTAACTGGTTCTTGTTTCAAGTCACCTTTGACAGCGAAGCCGTGAGAGACACCAGAGAACAAGTCAACCTGATAAGGAACATCCTTCAATTTGGTCAATTCTTTTTCGGTCTCGTGTCTCAATTCCTCAGTGAAGAGAGGGTCAATCGCTGCTGCCGAAATGATGAGTGGCTTTCTGATAGCCTTGACCTCTTCGATGGAGACAAATGAAGGATGTGCGGCTGCACCAACGTCAGCAAGGCCATCCTTGCTCAAATGCTGAATAACAAACTTGGCACCATAACAGTAACCAATTAACTTCAAAGACTTTGGTGAGTATTGTTCACGGACTTTCTTGAGGTACAAGTTGACATGTGGAGCAACTAATTCAGGACTGTGATCTTTCAACCAGTCTTCCAACTTGATGCCTGAGGATGGATCATGAGGCTGGTTGTTGAACAAGTCTGGAATCAACACATGAAACTTTCCTGTTTCTGCAAACTTATCTGCAATCAAGTTAACATTTTTAAGTTTGTAACCGTAAATATCGGTAAGAATAACGATGATCTCATCATTACCGTTTTCAACTCCTGTCTGATAAGAGTTTAACCCTGCAATTTCTTTGAACTCTCCTTTTGGTGTGCCGTCATGAAAGCTGACGATAGTGCAGCAAGTGCTTGTTGGTTTAGATGCCATTGTTCGTATAAACTTTGTAGAGATCTAAGTTAGTCCGAAGACTGGCCTGATTATATATGTATTCCAGAAGTCAATGATTATAAAAACCTTCAAAATTTATAGCCGAGCCGAGAATTTAAACCCGACGGCGAATTTCCCAATTCGTTAAATGAAGCTCTGCGGTATTTATATCTACGAACTAGACCAGGTAAGTATAAAGAATAACTTTCGTTAACATTTATTCACATAAGATATAAAACTCCTTTACACGAGGAGACTTAGACAGACAAAGCTTTCCAACTTTTGAAATTAGTTTGATATTATCAAGTTTAGTTTGCAGCATTAACCTTAGCCAGTAATTCAGCTTGTTTGATCAAGTTCTTACTAGCATCCATACGAGGTAACATAACTTCAATAAGACGAATCTTGGAGTTGATACCAAACTTACGGTCACCGAAGAGCGCTTCTGCTTCGCCGACAGTGGAGATTCTGAGGGATTCGTAGTCCTTTGCGTTGAACAAAGGCAACAAGGCCAAGTTGTTCCATGGTTGAATGTCATTGTAGGAGGCATTGACACCGTGGATAAGTCTTTCGATGGTGTAACCGTCGTTGTTCAAGACGAACAAGTATGGCTTTGTGTTCCACTTAACCATTGTAGAGATTTCTTGCACGGTCAACTGCAAAGAACCGTCACCAATGAACAAGATAACTCTCTTCTTTGGGTCGATTTCCTCTGCGGCCATGACGGCACCGAGGGTGGCACCGACAGTGTAACCGATGGAACCCCATAAGACTTGGGAGATACCGATGGTGTTATTTGGGAACTTGGACTGGATTATACCGAAAGCAGAAGTACCAGTTTCTGTGATGATGATATCACCCTCTCTGAACCAGGATGAAACCCTAGTCCACAACCATTCTTGGCTGATTTTTGTATCTTTCAAAGCTGGTGTGTTGACAAGCTTGACCTTTGGAACAGGAGCTGGGGTGTAAGTGGAAGGAATGACATCTTTGACCTTTCTCAACAAGTGTTGCAAAGTTGGTTTCATTTGAACACCTGGGAAAGTGGCTTGTCTGATCTTGGTGTGGTCAGAGTGGAATTCGACAACATTCTTGGTCTTGTAACTGTAAGAGAAAGAACCAGTGTTGAAATCTGACAACAAAGAACCGACAGACAATATCAAATCAGCACCTTCAACGGCTTCCTTTATGTGTGGTTCGGACAAAGATCCGACGTAGACACCGCCGAATCTTGAGGAGACAGAGTTACCACTCTTTAATCTTTGTTCCAACTTGGTGACTAAAGATGAGTCTTCGATAAGCTGGTTGTCACCGACTCCACCTTCGTCAACGGTACCCTTACCCATGGGGGTTGTGAAAACTGGGAATTGGGTGATCTCAACCAACTTCTTGGTTTCTTCTTTACAGTCGTGTCTTGAGGCACAGGCATCGACCAAGATAACTGGGTTCTTGGACTCTTTGATCAAGCCCAAGATGGTCTCGACGGCCTCAGCCTCAGCATCTTCGTCATTAGGTCTCAAGGACAAGTCAACTGGGGTGTCAAGCAAGGATGCTGGAACCTTCAAGTCAACGAGATTGGCTGGTAAACCAACGTATACTGGTCTTTGGTTCACATAAGCTTCTCTGATACATCTATCAATTTCAGCAGGTGCAGTCCTGACATCTGACAAAAAAGCAGTAGTTGAACTGATGTTGTTGGACATTCTGTGGAAAACGGTAAAGTCTCCGTTACCCAAAGTGTGGTGAAGAAGCAACTGCTTAGCTTGCGAGGAAATCGATGGTGTTCCCACAACGTGCAACAAACCTACGTGTTCGGCGTATGCTCCTCCAACACCGTTCAATGCACTCAATTCACCGACACCAAAGGTGGTCACCAAACATCCCAACCTCTTGATTCTTGAGTATCCGTCTGCGGCATATGCGGCGTTCAACTCGTTGGCGTTTCCTGCCCATCTCATTCCTTCAACCTCATAGATCTTATCCAACAAGGTCAAGTTGAAATCACCTGGTAAACCAAAGATGGTATTGACATCCAATTGCTTGAGTCTCTCGAAGAGATACCTACCTAATGTTATTTCTGCCATCGCTTTATGTTTTGTAATCTGTAATTAATCGCTGTTGTTATGGCTGTAATAATTTCTCAGGAAGTAGCAATGTTATTCACTTTTATATTCCCTTCCTTAACTATGTCCGAAGGGGTACAGTAATCCACTAGTTTATCCGGTTTATGATTTCTCCGATAAGTCGGATGATTTTAGTTCGCATCTAAGCGCATATTTGCACTAGTATGCATATAAGCTATGCGCTTACGATGACCATAGTCCGGGAATGACAAACCTGATGATGTTACAGACTAAGCAGTAGTTGGCATCAGCTGCTGACCTGAAGGAAGGCAAGTATTGGGACAAGAACATCCAGTGGTAAGGGCTGTTAGCAATGGCAATAAATTTGCGTGGTAGTTTGAGCAACTAAATTTTCGCTCTTGCGTAACTTTTTTTCACTAAAACATTGCTTAAGAAAGCAAATATAAACTCATAACTAGAAGAGAGCACTGTGGAAAGTTATGAGAACAAATGTTGTGCACTGGGCAACTAGTAGCTTGGACGATAAAGTCCGTAGTTGCAGGAATCTAGTAGCCGTGAACTTTGAGCCCGTCAAGAGTATCGGATCTTCGCCGTCCTTGAATTTTTCGCAGCAAGACACCTAGACAAAAAATTCAAAGGCCAGAATAATGTGCCGGGTTTTCTTGAATCACCCCGTGTGCCTCCTCGTGTAGATCTAACCATGTTATGCTGGCAAAATTCTTGTCTCGTGACGTCTTCTGTATGAGGGCATCGACAGAAGAGTCGATGACCAACAAACAGATAGCGTCATAGCCACCAGCGCCTGGTACGATACCGCCGAAACAACCATCCAAGTTACTGCAGTTATCGAGGAGGGTTGTTTGGGATGGCGGCTCGACCTCAGCACCAGAAAGGGTGGTAAGTTCTCGGAGATGCAGTCTGATTTTTGCAACTGCCGATGTAAGGCTGAGAAAAGGAGTTACAATCTGGCTGGAGTCCGACTCTGCAAAATGGGAGGTTGCCATCTCTGACAATCTTTTATTCTTCAATAATTGGATGCATGCGTAGTATTTCTCTTGGTCGGCATTGTAAGCTTTTTGGAGCGCCGACAAAGCTCGAATGAAGGCGAGATTGGCTGTCTGTAAGTTAGCGTACACCTTACTGCTCTCGTCAGGTTTTTCCTTTTTCCACTGCAATACTTTGGCCACTAGCTTGGGAGTTTCGGACCCACCCTTAACGTCGCCCATGAGCAACTTGATGTGCGGTGGTAGCGCACAGCTGGTGTGAGTGAACTCCCAGTTGGATTCAACAACTTGAGACAACTGCAGTACAAACGAACCCTTTGTATCGGCGCTTTGCCCGTGTTGCAAGTACTGGTGGGAAAACAAGCTGTCTATCAAAGAGGGCTGAAATCTCTGATAAATAATGGATCCATAGACGGCGGTAGCCACGTCGAAGCCTGATCCAATCTTCTTCTGAGCGTAGCAATGTGCTATTTGCGAGCAATTGTGGATAACGTTTCTCAAGCTCTCGATGGTTTCTTGGGGCTTGAAAAACGTAATCAATGTAGTGGTCAATACCGAAACAAGGCCAGCTGACGATCCAAGTCCTGTCTTCTCCACTTCGTTAATAGCTCTCTGGTGGAACAAGAAGGTCCTTTTGCCATCACTTGAGCTCTTGCGTGTTGTTCCGTCTTGAGTATGGTAGCCAGGATCGGAGTAAATCGAAATCTGGATGTCAAAGTTTGCTATTGGGTTTACATAATGCAATACAGTTGCAATTGTCGCTTCGATAAAAGGATTCTTCCTGCCTTTCTCTTCCTCTAAATCAAACCCGATCCTCTTAAGATCAATGGAGTAGCTCCATTCTCCTTCCTTGAATTGAGGCGATTCAATGACAATTGTAGATTTGGAGTTATCTGTCACCTTACCATCTATCACAGCATGCATTCTCGACGACAACGCCGTAACATAAGCGTTGTACTCAGGTGATAAAACTAAATATCCACCTGCTAGAAATGCTTTCCCCGGAGCACTAAATGCCTTCTTCATAGTATCTGTTTGTTTCAATTTTTACAAACTTAAACGTCCCAAACTTAACTGAAAAATTTAAAGTAACAAACGCGCTGAGTTCAAAATATAAGCTGCTTAGTTGATTTTATTACTGTTGTTTCGATACACTTGAAAGTCAAAATGGAAACAAGCAAGTTGGATGGCTGGAAACAGTCAAAGGTGATTGGGATAATTGGTTTAGGTGATATGGGATTGCTTTACGCCCGTAGGTTTAGTGAAGCTGGTTGGAAAGTGGTTGGATGTGACAGAGAAGAGCTTTTCGAGCAAAACCAAGTCAAATTCATATCAGAGAAGTTCACTCTCCTCTCCAATGGGCACTTGGTATCCAGAGTCTCTGATTATATCATTTACAGTGTTGAAGCAGAGAACATAGATAAAATTGTGTCAGCATACGGTAAATCAACAAAGTTTGGTTCAATCGTGGGAGGGCAGACTTCTTGCAAGGCCCCCGAGATCAAGGCATTCGAAACACACTTGCCCTCAGATACCAGTATAATTTCATTACATTCTTTACATGGCCCCAAAGTGAACACTACAGGACAACCTTTGGTCCTTATTAGGCACAGAGCTCACGATGAAGAAATGGAATTTGTCGAGTCCATTATATCTTGTTTGAACTCCAAAACGGTTTATTTGACAGCTGAGGAACACGATAGAATCACTGCCGACACCCAAGCGGTGACACATGCAGCTTTTCTTTCTATGGGAGTAGCGTGGTCTGCCGTTAACCAGTACCCATGGGAAACCCCTCGGTGGATTGGAGGGCTCGAGAATGCCAAAATCAACATATCCATGAGAATATTCTCCAACAAGTGGCATGTCTATGCTGGCCTAGCAATCACAAACCCCTCTGCGCATGCCCAAGTACTTCAATATTCGCGGTCTACTACAGAGTTATTCACCTTGATGATACAAGGTGAGGAGCAGAAACTAAGAGAAAGGTTGTATAAAGTGAAAAATTTTGTGTTTCTGGACATTTCAAACCATGATTTGTTGTTGGATGATGACATATTGCAAAAATTCTCCTTGAGCAAAGTCCCCCCTGGTGGAAGACAGCCAAACTCCCATTTGTCACTCTTGGCAATTGCAGACAGTTGGTACAAGTTGGGAATAGTTCCTTATGATCATATCATTTGCTCAACACCTCTATTCAGAATATTCTTGGGCGTCACAGAGTACTTGTTCTGCACCCCAGGCCTTTTGGATGAATGCATTCTGGTATCTGTAAGGGATGTTGCATTCAGACAAGATGACTTGGAATTCACCATTGCTGCTAAGAACTGGTCGAGTATTATCTCGTTTGGAAGTTTCGAGTTGTATAAAAGAGAGTTTGAGAAAACCCAGAAGTTCTTCAACCCTATGCTTCAGGAAGCTAATGCTTTAGGAAACGAAATGATCAAAACTATTTTACAACGAGTTAAAGAAAGAGAAACTACAAAGTAAATGCTGTTGCATCTAGCATTTCTTTTTTCTAATGGTGAATAGGTGTCTTCTATTAAAAATTTGTTCGATAGTTTAGATGGCACATGAAGTGAGATTATAACTGTTCATCCTTTATGACATCCATTAACCAGTCTAAACCTTCCGTGATACCTTCGCCTTTGATGGCACTAGAAGCAACAATGCTCCAACTTCTATCCTTGAGGTCGGTCAAGTTGAGCGCTTGCGAGACGTCTGCTGCAGTTAAAGCGCCAGGTGCATCCTGTTTGTTAGCAAAAACCAAAAGTGCGCTATCCGCCAACTCCTCTTCTTTCAACATAGTATGTAACTCCTTGCATGCAATATCAATACGGTCCTTATCTGTAGAATCGACGACAAAAATCACCGCTGACGTGTTACTGTAGTAGCATCTCCAGTACGGTCTTATCGACGTCTGTCCTCCTAGATCCCATATATTCAACGTCAAATTTTTGTATTTCAATGTTTCCACGTTGAATCCGATCGTTGGCTTTGTTGTGACCACTTCCCCCATTTGCAATCTGTATAATATGGTTGTTTTACCGGCACCGTCTAACCCTAAAATCAAAATTCTGACTTCCTTATTGAGACCCCATAATTTGCCGAATATGTTGGTGAAACTGAATGCTTGCCCCATGATGCGTAGCTAAGAATGGTTGATACTATTTCCAAGAATTGAATGATCTTTGTTGAAAAAAATTGCCGTTGTTACTAATGCAATTGTAATACTTTATCTGATTTACACAAATTTTTCCAGTGTAAAGTAAGATATGGTGAAACTTCAAGATCTTGTTTTTATACAAACAGAACTTCGAATTGATTAAGGATGTTTCTTATCCCGTTTAACTATATACTTTCGATGTTGTTGATTTCGAAGATCGTAGAGATTCTTCAAGAAAAAATGTATATATAAACTAATTTTCTCGTGATCTCAATTATACCATGACTAGAGCAATTACTATCTAATTTATAGCTCAGTATTAGAGTATATCTAGCCAAGTTAGAGATGCCAGAAAACAAGCCTAGAGGAATATTAAGGAATAAGTCTGTCAGTGAGACACCGGGGTCAATTGGAGAATCTTTAGATCGACAACAAGTAATAAGGAATACGCAATTAAACTCTCAATTAGCCTCTGAAGCGTCGAAGGGAGAAAAGATAAGAGCCCAAATAGCAGAACAAAAAGCAAAGCAAGGAGATTCGAATGGGAAACATTCGCCAGAACACTTACATTGGGATGAGGTTAACTTGTACAAAACAGAGCAGGAAAAATCAGCCACTATGAAGATCGATGAGCCAAAGACACCTTACGAAGGAGGGTTTGACCCAACGGGAGAATACTATAGAGACGACGATGAGGAAATACCAGAATTCTCTTTGGGAGAAGGTGAGTATGATCACCAACAAGGAAGGGGCAGCGAGTCTCTCAACGGAGGACAAATAATTAGAGATCCCAGCGAGGCACCTGTTGATGAGGCCTCGCAACCGAAGAAGAGGGAGGAAACAGCAGAGGGGAGGCACAAGCGGTTTGAAGAGATGCGTAAGGCGCATTACCACATGAAGGGTAATGCTTTGAAACAAAAGATTGATATTTCCGATGACGACGAATAGTAGTGAGCTCATGTACAATTGATTGCGTTTTATTCAAAGCAACGAGTTTATAAGTATTAGCTTAGTAGTATATAAATAAGTTTACGTTGGTGCATTTACTGTGCAAAGTATTTCAAGTAGGACTTTTGGATCTTGCCAGCACCCGACAACTCATCAGCCACTCCAGCGAACGCAGATTTGACGGCAGCAGCATCGCCTCCGGTCACCTTTTCTGAGACAGCTGCCAATTGCACGTCATCGAAGTGTTCAATCAACAACTCAATATCAGCATCAATATCGGCCGACTTAGCAGCATCACCGAAGTATTCAACCTCTTTAGCAGCGTTTCTGATGGTTCTCTTTTGCTTCTTCTTTGCGGCTTTAGCGGCTTCCTTGGCTTTCTTGGAGTCTGCCTTCTTACTAGCTGCCTCCTCTGCTGCCTTCTTAGCTGCTGCTTCTTCTGCTGCCTTCTTGGCGGCGGCCTCTTCTGCAGCCTTTCTTGAGCCAGCTTCTCTTTCCCACTTCTTTCTTTCCTTCTCCTTCTTTGCTGCTTCTTTGAACATCTTGATTCTTGGATCCTCAGAATATGCTCTTTCGACTAAGTCGATGACTCTCTTGTTGTCCTCTTGCTTCAACTTCTTTCTAGTAGCGATGTTTTTACGTTCTATGTAACGCTTGTGGTCTCTGTTGGCGGTGTCATCAGGAACATCTTCATCTTTGAACTCAAAGGTCTTCCACGAGTCGAACTTACCCCAGAAGCTGTAGAAGTTGTCGACTTCCTCCTTGGTTGAATCTATGGTTCCCAACAAAGGAACGGGTTGTTTCTTTGAAAATCTAGCCTCGCTCTCAAAAACAGGACCGAAAGCTTCAAAAAAGTCATACTTAGTCTTTGGAGCTGGTGGTTTGACGTCGGCGTTAGTGTCGACAGAGTCGTATTGTTGTCTCTTGGTTGGGTCCAACATAGTTTCGAAAGCTTTTTGGATGATTTTGAAGAAGCCGTCTTGTTCCAATCCACCAGAGGCGGACTTCTTATCTGGGTGATGCTTCAAGACTTGTTTTCTGTGAGCTCTTCTAATTTGGTCTTCTGTAGCACGGTATCTTAACTTGGATAAACCTAAGACAGCATATAAGTCGGCGGTTTTCCACTCTCTCGGATCATGAGCCAATAATTCCTCGTCTTGTTCTTCGTCACCAATATCGTCATCTTCATTTTGTTCGATCTGCTTGACATTCTTCTTAGCTTCTAACTTCTCGTACTCGGACCAGGTATGGCCCTTTAAGGTTCTTGATGCATGTGCTAAGAAGAAACGGCCAACAGGTTCAATTGGACGGCGAACTGGGCTGCTATATTTTGAGACAGCTTTAAAAGTATCTGTTCTATCAGATGGTAAGCTTGGCAATATGGTAGTCATTATGGAATCAAGTCTTGTACTAGTTAACTGCTCTTATCATAGTACTGAAAAATTTTTGGGATGTACCCTATTGTGTCCTGACATTTACAGTGTCATTCCCAAATTTACTTAAGGAATATATTACCTTTTCACCATTTGATACCTCTACAACGACAAAGACGACGAGAAGTGTGGTCAAATACTAACGTCATGTTTGACAGAAGTGCAAAGGATTATGAGTCATGTATATGATTCTATAAAAATTGATCTGTTCTTAATTATTTTCATTTTAATTTATTTTATCTTCGAACATATGGGTATATATAGAATATACTCAGTCTTCTTTGATAGCAGCCATGTCCAACACTTCTACTATACCTTCACCTTTCTTAACCTTACTGTTTTCACCCTGAAGAATTTCAACTATTGTTTTGTAGCTCACGGGATCGATTATACCAATACATTCGTAGGTTTTTGGATCTTGGTTCTCGTCCTGAACCTTATCTATAAGAGGTAACAATTCAGATTCGAATATTTGCTTCTTCACTTTGTTCTCTAATGTGAGCTTGATTTTCATCTGGGCCCTAGCTATGGGCATGATTTGCTTGGAGATGAGCAACTTTATGGCATCGAGGGCCTGTGTCTTGGTTGGTTTGTTTGGATTGAGATGGAATTTGGCCTCAGTCAATGCCTTTTGAATCATACTAGGTGGATACCTCTTTTTTGACTTTGGGTTTATGCACTTTGTGGAGATTATGTTCAAGAACTCATTGTTCTTCTGTTGCAAGTTGGCGCTTCTTTCCTTCTCGTTCAATTGGATTTCTCCCTTGTCCAATATTTCGAGTATGATCTCGTCATTGTTGGTCTTTCCGAAGCATTTCATCAAATCATCGTTGCTAGCTACTTGCCCTTTAGACACATTCAAGAAAACCTGTGGTATTTGTAACACCTCATCGAGGTCTTTCTCAATCTTTTGTCTCCAGTCTTGAACTTTATTTTGGTAACACGCAATCTCGAATCTCTTCTTTCCTTTCTTCATACGAACCAACGAAACATTAGTAAGCTTAATCTGCCCTGATGGTTGGTTAATGACAGCCATGTTTCCTTAACGACTAAAAGAACTTGATAAGCAAAAAATTTCATATACTTCACTCTTCTCACACGTGAAAGCTGAGACCCCTACAGACTAACTCCAAAATGTTTAAGATGCCATTGATATTGGTGTACAGTTATATATGGTTTATACAGAGTTGGATAGCCTCACTACTTGAGCAATTCTGACTCCTATTCAGTATGGTCAATGTAATTCACAGAAAATATGTGAAAAAAGTCAAACGCATTCATTTATGCGTCAACTATCTAGTCATCGTCTTGTTTATTTTCCACTCGCCACGCAAGCAGAAGATGATTTTGATTCCTATATCTGCATGCTTACTCGTCGTCGTCTTCGTCGTCTTCACCTCCCTCCTGGAGCTTGAGCTTGACGTCTTTCCACAATTTACCCTTGTTGTGGTTCTCGTACCATTTAGTGACAGCTACATCGAAGAACCCTTGGAAAGCGAAGGCCCCAGCAAAAATTGTAGCAACGTAAACAGAGTTTCTCTTGAATAAAGCTGACAACTGCTTTGTTAGTATTTCTAAAATCCTATTAAAGCTCTTTCCCATGATTGCCAGGCAGTATTTTCCGAATTCAACGGTTCCCACAAGTCATATTTCACCTCTTGATCAGCTACCTGCGTACATTGATCATGTCTGAACGAGAAAGTAATCAACTTTTCACTTCTATATGAAAAGAGCTGAAAAATCACCTCGTGTAAATC
This sequence comes from Millerozyma acaciae, assembly GCA_001600675.1. Lineage (NCBI taxonomy): Eukaryota > Fungi > Ascomycota > Pichiomycetes > Serinales > Debaryomycetaceae > Millerozyma > Millerozyma acaciae. The sequence goes on along the minus strand of BCKO01000002.1, from coordinate 767,030 downwards.
CTTACTATTCTGCTAGAAATATCCATAATAAAAAATCAGTCTGCGATTACTAAAACCGCTCTGCTGCCTGACAGTGAGACAAACGACTATACATACCATTTTGTATTAATCTATCTATTAAAGCTTATTCTTTTAGCGTTTAGAAGTTGTATTGAAGAATTGATTCTTCTTTACGCTCGCTTTTTGTGAACTAATGATTGGCTCAAATTACTGATTATGTAATCGATGGAACAACTTAGACAAAGTACTGGGGAACTATATAGTTGACGATGATTAGTCTAGCTTAGCATTTTCGAGCTTGGCAGACACTTCTGATTCAGCAGCATCGCTCAGGGAGCTCTGTTGTGCTCCTGGGTATCTTGTACCTTTATTTTTGGGCTTTTTAGCCTTCTTTTCTTGCTTGACAGGAGCCGTTGGATAACCCTTAGTCTCAACCTCTTGGAACTCAGGGCTGGCATCGAAGGCGGCCCTGATTGGGGCAAGAAGCTCGTTAATTGCGTCGGAGACACCAGTCTTCAAATCGACTGGGGACAACTTTTCTGAGACAAAGTCATCTTTCACCTGGGCTACAGAGGCGTAGGTGATTGGACCACCGTACTTCTCTGGCCTGTCTATGTGGAAGTGGAAGTAGTCGAGCTTTTCTGACTTCAATGCTTGGGCGGGCTGGATGACGTATTCAATGAACGCGATGAGACCGTTGTCCTTGATGTCGCCCGGAGCGCAGTAAGCACTGTTGATCTTCTTTTTGACCTGCTTGGGAGCCTCTAATATGTCTATCTTGGAGTTTGGGTCCGAGGCACTCATCTTTCCCCCTTGACCCAAGCCCGGAATCATGGCGTTCATCAAGTGCGCTCTCTTTTTGTAACCTATGCTTTGCAAATTTTCTTCTGCTAAAACAAAGATCTTACGCTGGTCAACGCCTCCGAACTGGACATCAACACCCAAATGCTCTTCGTCCAAGGCCTGCATCAAGGGGTAGATCAACCCCGACAACAACGGATTAGCCACTTGCTTGACCACGTCCGCACCAGCTCTCTTTGCGTCGTTCTGAGACACAATATTGGCCAACTTGAAAATGTCCAAAGTGTACTTCTCGCTCAACTGGTACGAAGAGCCGACCACAAACTTCAACTTATCTATAGGCACGTTGATCGACGTCAAAATGGCCTTCACAACATGTTCGTAGTACTTGGCTCTATATTGCACAACTTCCAATGGTGCCTTCATGTTGTCTAAGAACGCATGTAAGTCTGCAAGAAGAACAGTAACCTCACACCCAGCTTTCAAGAAGTGAGCAAGCTTGATCATTGGCACAAAGTACCCACAATGTGGCTTTCCTGTTGGTGCTGTCCCCCAGTACACTTTTAATGGTCTGTTCTCATTCTCCAAAATATTCTTGATTATTCCAGCATTCAAAACTTCTTGAAGTTGCGATGTTATAAGCTCGTACTTCTCTTCAGCTCCGGTAACAACAGACATTACGTTCTAACAACTTTGTATTGCTTGTAAGGTCCTTCTTGATACCTTCTTGTAAACTTCAAGTTGACTCACAAAAAAAAAAAAAAAAAAAAGAACCCGTCATGATTATTTCGTTTAGCACACTACAAGTAAATGATTTAGATCATCATTTTACTGTCTTCTCGTCTTTTATTCAAACTAGATAGACGCTAAGTTCAGATATTGGTCCAAAAGTAGCGATCTTATTCGATGCCTGAGTAAAATTGTTTTTTTAGGAATGAATTCTGATCAATTAAAAGGATTCATCATAGACTTGCCATCAAAATTGGATTTTAGTCATCCAGTTGCCATTCGCCAAAACCTTTTCAAAGCTTTGTACTACGCTGCGTCGGTAGAAGGAAAGTACTTGAAGGAATTGTTTCCTGTTGTAACAGATGATGAAATTAGGGAATTGGACAATTATGAGTTTCCCATCAGTGATGTGATCGTGAAGAAACCATTCTTCAACTATAAGCAGAAAGCGAGATATACACACGCAGCGGGAAGCGCCTGTGCTAGGCCATTCAGAAAGGGAGAGCCAGTTTATAGATGTGAACAGTGTGGATTCGACGAAACATGCGTTATTTGTGTCCACTGTTTCAACAAGGATGACCACGTAGACCATAACGTCTATATGTATATTTCGCAGGGCAACGGCAACGGGATCTGTGATTGTGGAGATAAAGAAGCATTTGTCAATGAGCTACATTGTAAGTGTCAGTCTGACGAAGAACAGCAGTTAGATACTGAGCCGCTTCCCAAGGATTTTGATGAGGCCCTCAAAGAGGTAATAAGGACTTGCTTGAACTACATATTGGATGTGACAAATTTCTCAGTGACGATGTTGCCTTATGTCCACAAGTGCCTCGGAAAACCTAGGAGTGCTTTCAACCCTCAGTATTTGTCTAATATATCGTCTTTGGCGTCAGAGAGATACGGGGGAAGGGTTGATTCGAATTCCGACGATAAGTGGCTTTTGATACTATGGAATGACGAGCACCATAGCCGTGAAGAAGCAATACAAAATATTATGTCGGCTAAGAAGGTTACTCGACAAAAAGCGGAGTCTATCGCAGATGAAGTGGATTCGTCTGGAAGGTGTATTTTACAAGAGAGTAGCTCTTTGACCGAGTTGCAAAGGATGCAATCTTTGGTCGAAGTTGATGGCTTATACTCGTCAATTGTAAGTGCCAGAGATTATATGAGAGAGTGCATCGTGGCATATATGCTCAACTGGCTTTTTGATATAACTCAATTTTCAAATAATTTGAAGTTCAAGGAAGCCAGTAAAGAACATTTGGGAGATGTGTTATTAGAGCCAGGATTTCATTTCGATAAAAACTTCCTCGATGACTCGATATTGGAAATGATAATGCCTCTTTGTGATGATACAGATACAAAAGAACAACAGATGAGAAAACTCTTCGAAAACGGGTTGTTATACGAAGGAGAGTTTGTCAATATAGGCAAAGCAAAAGTACAAGATAACTTGGAAATGGATAAATACGTAACAAGTATTTCGGGAATATTACGGCCTGACGAAAGATTGGATATTTTGCAAAAGTCAAGGTTACAATTCTTTCTAGATTTCGAAATTAGGTTTCCAAGCTCAATCAGGAAGAAACTTCCAAATTTAATAATCCCTGCGGTTCTTTTGAACAGCAAAAAAAAGGAAATCTTCTGCAATCAATTTATAACTCTATACCCACAGTTAATAACCTCGATGGCACGCGCCGACCGGGAGGAGCACTTAAACTTGTTGCCTGAAATCTCAACTCAACTTTTAACTTGTCCTGCTAGTGTTCAAAGTATTATCAATAAAAATGGTATAGGGTATGTGTTGGGTCCTGTTACAGACATAATAGAAAAGTACTCGACAGAGTGGAATATGTATTCCCTTATGCCAAATTTTGTGGAAATAGCCAGAGGTAGAACGTCAGATTACAAGTCAATAAAGAGAGCAATACTTGAAGGAGTTAGGGATATCAATCTTCTTGTCGATAAGCAATCTGTTGCCAATAAAATGGACGTTTTCCTTTCACTCGACAATATAGTCCTTTTGATTCTCTTTTTGAGGAATTTCCAAGGTTATTGGCCTGTCGAACGTAAGTACGGTGATCATGTTGAGAGAGAAGTGTTGGACTTTGTAGTCCATCTTGAATATTCCGTGCCTGTTTTGAACATTGTGAAATTCATAGCTAGTAGTTCAACTACTAATGTTACTGTTATTCAGAAGGCTGTCAAGTTTATAGCTGACTACTTGTGCTTAAGGGAGATAATTTGGAAAGCTCCTGGAATAGCAGAGTTTCGTGTCAGTAAACAGCCTGTATCCTTTGTTCATCCCATCAATTCTCTTCTTTCATACATCATTCAGTATCATGGGTTCGAGAACTTTCAAGACATATTTTTGAGCATAAAGGGTCCTTTCATGCGTATATCTGATATCTCATTGAGGAGCATTGTATTAAGTGCTCAAGTCAAGATAGGTTTTTGGATAAGAAATGGAATTTCCGTCTCAAGACAAGCCTCGTTATACACGGACTCTTTAATGAGAGACTCCGCATACTTTTGTGACTTTCATTTAAATCAAATTGCAGCTATAATAGACAATCCACGTTCTACGTTGTTGAACATTTTGGATCGTTGGGAACTTCTTCCGTGGTTCCTTAATGAGGTGGGCCATGATAAAACCATATATGATGACAGATTTAACTCAATTTCGAATAGACTTATCGTCTTTTTGTACAATCTTATCACAGACAGAACCAACTTTTTCAAGTTGACTTCTAAAGAAAGACTTTTGCACAGAGCTAAAATGGCTATATGTTATGCCTTGTGTGATAAACCAAAATCATATTCAACTCTTCAAGCAGAGGTCTCAATTGAGATCAGCGAACTACCTGAATTTGATGATTTGCTTCAAGAATGCTGCGATTATCAATCACCAAGTGGATTAATAGACTCTGGAATGTACAGATTGAAGACTAGTTTATACGAAAAATTAGATCCTTTAAGCTTACATCTTGACACAAGTCAATTCCAGATTGTGACTGAGTCTTTGATCAAAAACATCGCTGCTCAGAAGAAAATGAAAGAAGAGGATGTAATTTTAGTTCCCCAGATTGGGTTAACGGAGAATAATTTTGTCAACGAGAGACTAGGGCGTTTTGCAAAAACGAAGGAGTTCGCAAAATTGATATACAAATACCTTCAGGTAGCTATCGATACCTCGGATGAGACTTATTTGGCGAACTTGTTACACTTAATTCATGCTGTGATGAAAGATGATGAATCACTCCACTCAGAGAAGTATTTATGCGAAAATTTCATTAATATTCCAATCAGTGATTTGCTTTTCACTATCACTGAATCGAAATTATCCAAATTTATTGTTCGCAAAGCAGAATTTCTACTTACCAGCTTCATTGAGAAAGACGACAGAGTAACGGACACATTGATAGATTGTTTCGGTAGTGAGCATGTGCAATCTTTCAGATCGAAGCATTCAAACTCTGTAACATCGGAGCCCGAGAAAAGAAAGCTTCTTGCTGAAAGGCGAAAAAATAAGGTTATGAAGAAGTTCGCAAAACAAAGGGAACAATTTTTGTTCAAAAACAGTGATATGGTTACTCAAGATTTCCAAGAAGATGATGAGCTAAAGAACAATGGTATTGAGCATCGTACATGCGTTCTTTGCGGGGAATTGGAGTCATCTACAGAAGTGTTTGGCCTTCTTGCTAATGTGTCAAAATCTAATGTGTTCTGGAGATTAAATAATGATGTGGATTATTTTTCTCTTGCCTTTCAAAGTTGGGATTGCCAACCTACGCCTAAGGGTCTGTCTATATACGGAAAAGGGTATGATTACTCTCGAATGAGATCCGCTGATGATAAACTCGGAATTACTGGAGACGTCATTTCGAGTTGTGGACACGGAATGCATTTCTCATGCTATAAGAATGCAGCAACTGCTTTTAAATTTTATCCCTGTCCATTGTGCCGTAATCTTAGTAATACATTTATTCCAAGTTACTTACCAAATGTTGATAGTCAAAATCGCAATACAGAGAAGTTGTTATTTGGAGATCCCTTGAAATTGAAATACAATTTATTGACCAAGTCGTCAGGAACGAATAAGTCGTCTGCTTTGATGAAGGGTTTGGTGGATGGGTCAATTACAAATCAAACAAATGACCTAGTGCTAAAAAATATTTATGCTCCGATTGTGGATGAGTTACTTCCTGATATAACAACCAAGAAGTATCTTACAGGAGTTGATAAGGGAGAGAAATTTTTTAATCAGTTGCAAAATCTCTCGAATATCATTGCTAATACGATCCGCATGAACGAGATTTCCACTCGAATAGATGGAAACACCAGTTATTCGACATTTTTGTCTCAAATACCATCCTCAACCAAAACATTGATCAAATCTTTAATGCAAATCAGGTCCATTCTTTTCGAAAAGAGAAGTCTCGGGTTTTTCTTGGGCTCTGACGACGATTTAACAGATGAAATTACGACATTTTGGGAATCATTACATTTGTTGGACAGTACATTTAACGAAGTGGTTTCTTTATTCTTTCAGACCGACGAATCATTAAGTACAATAGCTATGTGGGGACTAGTGAAGTCACTTACGATATCTCTATATCATTTGATTATAAAACTAAATTCAGACGAAAGATACAGTGAAGTCATTGATGAACATAGTAATTATACTTTGTCGGATGCTGACAGAAATAACTTAAAAAAGATTGTTCTGGTCATCATTGCACAAATGGAACCGTTTTTGTCTTTTACTTTGGGCAACTCTATATCATGGGACGGGCTTTGGAAATGTACTGAACGACTTTTACTACCCTTTTTAAGAAACGTTATTATATTTGGTGATATACTTACCTCGCATACTGTGGGAGATAATGTCTATGACAGTGTTGAAAGTTTCAAGTCTCTTCAAGACGAAGTGCAAAGTCAGTCGTACTTTGATTCCATTGACGCTCTATGCAAAAGCTTAAGAATTCCTACGATGAGTGAAGTGATCCAAGAATTAGCTTCAGAAAATGGATCAGACTTTGAGCGTGGCATTTTTGACATTATGTTGAAAGCTAAAATTCCTAAATACTTTGATAATGGCATCCTCACTGTCGATTATCCCGGTATGGTGAAATTGATAGATTTACCTGATGATTATAATGCTTGCATAATCGAAAACAACACAAGTTCAGTAAAGGGGAATTATGATTATACCGTTTGCCTTCATTGTGGTCTGAAGTTGAGATTATCCGACGATATGGTTCATATGCAAAAATGCAACAGCTTGGCAATATTCTTCCACCCTAGGCTAAACGTATTAAAACTTGTTACTAAGATTGCAAATAGTCCTATCTTTATCAAGATTTCTGCACCGTACTTAACAAGTCATGGAGAGGTGAAAAGACCGCGTATCTCTGGAAAAGCTACACTCAACCACCTTAGGTATGCATATTTGAATAAGCTTTGGCTCAATGATGGGTTGAATGGTTTCATCACCCGAAGCATGTTCGGCTCTATGGAACAACCGCAAGAGACTGATACAGATATTTTGATGGGAAATGCTGATGAGTTTGAGGAAGATGATGACGAATTCAATTTTTTCTATCAAGATGACTTCACATTATAGAAATTTTGTGATTCGTGACGATATTTGTATACATCTTATAATTAATATCTTACTATACATTATAAAGTATCCCATCCACCAGCATCTATGACACTGTCAAGCTTTCGTACTATATAGTTTGGTACATTGTGCTGTAACCACACATTTTTTATGAAATCGTTATATCTGGGTTGCATGAGGTGCAATGTTTTCCCTCTTTTCGCATCCCCCGGTAACTCCCCATGTTGATCAAGATATGGTGCGCTGAAGAATGAACCTCCATTTTTATGTAACAACAAAAAGCATCTATCTTTTGGCAAAAGGAAAATGCCAACATTGCTTGAACACTCCTTTGTGTAATGTGTTGTACATTGACCAGTATCACACCCTATAGCAGTCTTTTGAGCATCGACAACCTTAGCACAAAAAAGGCAAACAGCCGGATCTTCGATTGACATGTAGGGATAATTATATCTATCCAGGTAGTAAAATCTAGTAAAAAAGTTGTCAAGTCTTGCCGGCAAGTCAATCAAACTTATAACTCCCGGATACTCCAAAGCTCTTCTCTTTTCCAAGCTTGTTTCGGATAAATTGGTTTTATCACCCAAAAATTCCACAAAAGAATTGAATCTTTTCGCTTCAAACCTTTTCGAGCCTTCCGAACTCATAGCAGATAAGACTTCCCGGGTACTATTGATTTGTAACAACTTACAAAGTTGATCCCCCTCAGGAATTGATGAGTCCCTCTTTAACTCATTCGAATTGTTTACCTTAGCACAATTAATGTAGGCAAATATGGCAGCTCTCCTCAAAAAAGGAGTCAAAGCTTTAATCAACATACTATAACAAATATATCCAAACTTAGGGTCTTCGATTAATGTGTTACTATCACTGTAACCCAAAGCCGCCATTATTCTCAAGAAGACGTTTTTGGCGTCAGATGCAGCTTTCTCGGATACGTAGTTTAGGGTTGGTATATCAGTGAAACTGAATCCTTCTCTCGCATAGAAATCTTTCTCTAATAATTGCGAAGTCATTATAAAAACTGATTGCAACAATTGCCCTAAAAAGGCAACTCTTAAGATAGAATTGAACAGAAATTCAGTACTTGGAAGAGGAAACAGGTTTACCAACATTTCAAAGAAGTCAAGCTCGATCACATTCTTGTTGAAGTAGGTCGCTGAAAAGTTTAGTAAGTTTGCAAGAAATTTAACATGAATATCAGGTTTCAGGCCACCAAGTTCCGTGAAGCTAACTGTTTTAATGTACAAGCTTGTGTTCCTAAATTCATTGAGAGTCCTGAGGTTAATTAATGAATTATTGGTGATCTGCTCTAGCAAACAGCTTCCGTTACTGCTTCCTCCTCGAAGACTGATTTCAACAGACTTTATTGTATTGGTTAACACATTTGGAGAATCTGCTTTATAAACTTGAGGAAAAGTGAGTGACGATAATATTTGAAACATGCTTGATAAAAGGACTCTGAAGTGCTGCTGGCTAGAGTTTGAGAAGAATGAGCTTTGTAAGATCATTTCCTTAGCAAACTGTGTTAATATAGCATTTTGTTGTATGTCTTGATTAACTTTTCTAACAAAATTCTTTAGCCAGTCTTTATCGTGGAACGAATAATGATCTAAAGACTCAAGTGGACTTAAACTATCGTCGCCGACTGAAGGTGCTAAAAAGTTTTCCAAACTTCTATTATTCGAAGACCATAATATTGGAATAAACATGTTGTTAATTGCCTTACAAAGAGGACATAAAAACTCTTTGTGCTCGACATTTTCTGGTGAATTCCTGGTGATATGACTTTGTCTATTCCTGTTACTATTCAAATAGTTCACATAGCATTGGAAGTGCATACCATGTCCACAGCTCAGAGAGACGAGTTTACTTTCAACACAAGTGTGATCTGAGAATCCTGGACCGATAACGTTAGATGACTTTATTGTATCCATATAATCGTTCCAACCTTTGGTAAAATTTGTGTGGTTCAATCCAGTTTGATCTAGGTTCTCGGAGTCAGAAAAAGCTTTCAAAAACCAGTATGCATCGTTGAAAGGCACATTTCTAAATTCAGATGATTTCGAAATGTAAGTAATGATTCCAAAGGGACCTCCATCTTCTGAGGCATTCTGGCAAAGTATACAATGAGGTTCTGGGAATTTCCAACCATCTTCTTCTTCTGGTTCCTCCATGTCTACATCACTGTATTCCAGAGCCTCGAATTTGTGATTCTCCAAGAACAGACATTGTTGGCGCTTAAATTTCTCAAGAAGTTTAAGCTGCCTTTCTTTAGCCAAAAGCTTCTTTTTGTTGACATCTCCACCGTGAGTACACTTTTTGTCATTGAGCTCGAGTTTAACGGGATCAAAACTGTTCACCTTTTGAGCAAGAAGATTCGAAAAATCGTCATACTTTCTCAAAAATACGCCAAAAATTGAACGTATCTTGCTGTGTTGATCTTCAAACTTACCTTCTAACAATATTCTGTACAAGCATGAAGCAACTGAATCTCCCGTTTCTCCTGTATCAACAAATTTTTCCAAAAAAGTGCCGTATGTATTTAAATCTATAGCTTCTTCAAGTGAGCAAATGTGTACAAGATGCAAAGCAGTTTCTAACAAAGTATCAACTTTATCTGCTTCTTGGCTCGAAATGTACTTGAAAACCTTTATCAAAAATTTGCGGAAGTAAGACGAGACTGCAAAATTACCAACAAACCTAAAAATTCCAAGTTCCTCAGCTTGCCTCAATTTTGGTGAGATGACAATGTTGGATAATGGCAGACCAGTCTTCTTGTGAATATAATTCTTCACAAATTTGATAGCATCGTCTTTTGTATTGCTGGTGTAGTTGAAGTAATAAGGGTTGACGTCATCGTAATATTTTTCCTTCAATTGATATGTGCCAACATCTTTGCACCCTTTAGGAGCAGCAAAGGTAGTAAGATCGTCCAAGATCAAGTCAAATCGTTTCTCAGAGGTGATATGATCAGGAATTAGTGCACAAAGCTTAGTGTAATTCAATGGACCGAAACAAAGATTATGTATGATTTCATTTTTGATTCGAATATCACGAACGGCGTCTTCTTTATGCTTGCGTAAATGTAAATCTTCTGTAAGTAAATGAATGAAAAAGTTCAAAATCTCCTCAATCATATATGGTAGAGTTTTTACGTCATAGACGAGTGCATTGCAAGCATCATATTCTTCTTTCGAAGCATACAGAGAAGACACATCCTCATAATCAATGACAAACCCATCAAGCATTAGCCACCTGTGAAACATAAGGTAGCAAGAAACCTCAGGATGAGTTATGTTGATAAAAATTTGGGTTAAATAAAGATCCCTTAAATAACCACTTTCCCTCAACCCAGTATTACGATAAAGTTGTAATTGAGATCTGACACTAAAACCATTTCTCACCCAAAATCCTGACTTGACCTGGGACATTAAAACAATGGTACGAATTGGATAGTCAAAGATTGATATCATTGGATTTGGCAAAACGTATTCATCTTTAGGAGAAAACGTGTCCGAAATAGCAGCTTCTATTATGTTTCGAAGGCTATCTATGCTTTCAAGGTCGGCTAAATCAATAAGCCAGGATAAAAAGGAATGAAGTGGGTGCAAGAAGCTAACATTTTCGAAATCAATACGAAAGTCTTGCATCTGAGTATTAGTAATTGGCTCCATGATTGTCCTCATATTAGAAGTGGAGCTAATGTCAATGCTCGAGTCTGATGAAGACGCATGTATGATTTCAAGCTTGATTAAGTACTCGATCACTTTCCTGATTGCAGATTCTGCGTACGTGATTCTTTGTTCATGAGTTATCCGCTTCAGGCTATCTAAGGCATGCGCAATGTGCTCAGCAAACTGGTATATTACCAGAATTGCATGGAAAAATGCTGTATAGTCAGTGTTTTCATATTCCACATGGTTTTTACTTTCTCTTTTTAACACTGGTCTACCTTGAAAAAGACCTAATATGTCACAAGCCATGGGCAAAATGCTTCCTGTGAGAATCGTTATAGAGTCCTCACTTCTACTTAAAATATAGCCTATGTCGAAAAATATTTGACTCCACCTTCTGTTTTTCAAACTCTTAATTGATATGCCTTTTGTTAAGTTAATTCGATCTGGCGTTTGTATCTTTTCGACAGTGAGGAAACCGTAAATTGCGGAGAATATTCTCGATAAATCGCCATGCTGAATGATTGATGTCGCATTTGATGGAGAGGTGAATAATTGAGTCGATAATGTGCACATTACATTCAACTCTGGCTCTCTATCTAATGTAAGAAACATTTCCACAACCAAGGGGTATATATCCACGTATTGACATGAAACTATATTCTTATAACTTAAATTTGTTATTATTGAGGTGGAATACATGTCATGAAGTAAAGTTCTTATCGATTTCCAAAACCTTGTATCTAAGTATATAAGGTATTGGAAACGTGAACCTAAATGATTGCTTGAGTCTTGATAGTCCTGTTCTGTTACGTTGTACTGGCAGTCGTTGCATAAAGTACTGGATAGGTTCCATTTCGATGGCACAAACCCCCAATCAGTACTTAGTGATTTTTCTTCCAGTAACTCATTTTTTTGGTGTAGCTTCGGTATTCTATGAGTTATGTCCAAACTACCAGCTTTATGGTCATCTCCATATCCTATGTTGCTTGTAAATCCTAGTCCTATTCTCCATTTTTTGCAAAAAGCTTTACAGAATAAATTTTTTGCCGTATTGTTTGTTTTAAACAATTCACTTTCAGTGAGCGAATTGATCCAAATAAGTATCTCATCGCACATATCTTCACGGAATACATCTCTCTGGTTCCTTATACTGGTGGCCAACCCAGTCGCTCCGAGAATTTTCTGTCTCTCCTTCAAGAGAGACACATCACTGGAGCAGATGACTTTCGCTTTTCCATATGACTGCACTTTTTCGGTGACCATAGTCGCAAATTGAGTTACTTTGCGGCTTGCTAGATGAATTCGTTGTACTGCGTCTCTATAATGTCTCATTTGGTCATTGTACAACATCAAAAAATATTTGTCCCCAGCTTCATCTACTCGTGATGCATCCCAACCATACTGCGAAGGATCGAGGTTGCATCTGAAAGTGTCTAGTTGCAAGTTTTGTTTTTCGTGCTCTTCTTCAGAGCTAAATTGAGAATATGACATACTCATCACGTCGATAACATAGTCCAACAAGCTTTCTATCGTGCCCATAAAATTCTCCTGCAACTCCTCTGGCATTTCTTTCTCCTCTAAATTGGACCTGTTGTTGTACTTCAGAGTGTACGGGCACACGTAGCTCCCTACCCAGGCCTCTGGATCGCCACAATCACATACTCCTCCATTCTCTCGTTGGCAAATCGTAATGTGAACTTTATGGTCCTTATGATACTCTGGCTCGTAGCAAAGGGAACACAATGCACACGTCTCGTCAAACCCACAAGTGAGACATCTATAAATCGGTTCTCCCTTGCGAAATATTCTCGAGCATGGCAGATTCAAGTGAAAGACTTGATGACTCTGCGTGCTATGTTCACAATCTTTCAAACAATTGCTCGACTTGTAGTAGTTCATGTAAAGCCATTCGAAATCCTCGTCAAGTCTCCGTACCACCTCTTCGTTGCCGTCTGAGTTTTTATCGTATTCAAATGCTCTTGGGAAAAACCAATCGAGAAATTTGCCATCTTTAGAGATGGTCATAAATAATGCTCTTCTTATATCTTTTCGAACCTCCTTACTAATTCTATAGTTGCATCTTTTGGGCAAGTCAAATAAATACCTTCTTATCTGTAACAAGCTATCATCGTAATCAATCATACTTCATAAACTTCATCAATCAGTATATTATAGCTTACAAAAATTATGTTTAACCGCCACTAACTTTTTACTGTTGATATTCGCACCAATTTTCTAAAGCTTGACTTATCTCACGATTTAAGGTCTAACGACGCTCTGATACAGATTGTAAATCAAGTGGCTTGGTCAGGAAGCACATTCGGTAGGTAGGTAGCCATAAGAGATCTGTTGCTAAGTATGAGCGACGCAGTCAAATTGCTTTACATTCCAAGCATGGAATCGAACAGAAAGAGTCTTCATTACTTGCATGATGTAATGACTTTGGTGCTAGGTGTTGGGGCTGGAATTCTTACGCTCGAGTCGGCGTACGGGTTTTTGTTTTACTTGGTAGGAAACTTGGCTGTGAGCCTGTTTTTCTACTATGTGTATTGCCAGGGGAAGAGCAGAGACTTCTTCCACAACCCAATTCACGAGATATTCATAGAAAGCATCCCCAATAACATAGCGGGCTACATCATGATGTGGTGTCTTGTGTACGCCTTGGTCAAATAACCGTCGCCGGTACGATTGCGGCATAATTGGTGGAAAGTCTGGAAGTCATGTAAAATCAAGCTGAACACTTTACAGAAACGTTTGAAACATAGCTACTGATGCTTGAGCATCAAGTCTGCTCGAGTTGGCCATCTTCAGCAACACCAAACAACCCTTCTAGCCTTTCAATGGTACGTTAGCTTGGGGCTTGGCTGTTGATCTTATATTATAGACCGTTATTTGGCCGTTCCTGGGCCATTTTTCGTCCCGCAAGCTGTCCTCCTTTGACAACAGCTCTGTTGCAACTAGTGCCCTCTGTCGAGGCTCTACATCTACGTCGAAAACAATGTAGTTTAAGTAATTCTTCAGTAGCAGCTATTGAAGCTCTAATCGCACGCAATTTGAATTAAATTATGATCTACACGTCACTATAATTGCCAGTTAATACTACTTAAACATACTAATCAAAGGAGTATAATTGATCAGTGTATAAGTATCTGCCTAAAATGGAACAAATTGATTTATCTAGGCACTCAAGGAAGATCCTGGAGGCTTACGAAAAAGTTGTAAGAGGAGATCCCGACGCAAGTTACGTGGTCTACTCAGTAGGGAAGGATTTGAGTTTAGAGGTGACCACAGTCGGAGATGGGCCATTGGAAGAATTTGTTGAGAACTTTGATGACGGAGTTGTCCAGTTTGGATTAGCAAGAGTTACGGTCAGTGGATCTGACGTGAAGAAAAACCTTTTGTTAGGATGGTGCCCCGACAGCGCACCTTCGAAGTCAAGACTTTCTTTTGCCAGTAACTTTGCAAATGTATCTAAAGTCTTAAATGGATACCACGTTCAAATTACTGCGAGAGACCAAGATGACTTAGATGTGGATGAGTTTTTGCTCAAGATTGGTGCTGCTGCGGGTGCTAGATATTCTACTCAAGGTGGGTCTAGCATTTCTTCCTTCAAAACAACACCTAAACCAGCTGCCAAGCCAGTTCCTGCTTTCAAACCCAAGCCAAAGCCATCTGTTCCCACTAGCACAGGAAAGCCAATTGGCGTCCCACAAAGCAAGCCTGCTACCATTGGTAAACCTGCAGTGGCTTCTAATAGCGACGACGAATGGAATGGAGAAAAAGAACTTGAAGAGAGAGATTTTGAGAAGCAGCCTTTGGAAGATGTTCCATCAGCGTACACACCATCCAAGGTCAATATGGCTGAATTGAGGAAGCAGAAGTCCGACACTGTAACCTCTCAACCTCGTTCGAGTCCATTGAAAGCAGCAAATGCTGAGAAAGAGGCTATAAACCCTCCAAAACCAGTTGCTGAACGATTGAACACTTTCAAGGAAACCGAGTCTTCCGACGGTCGCTTGACTTCATTACCAAAGCCTAAAGTTGGAAATTCGGTAGCGTCACGGTTTACACAGTCTGTTGAAACTTCTTCTGCCCCAAAATTCGGCTCAAAGCCTACCTTTTCCCAAAATAAGCCTGCTGATAACAAAAATGACAAGGTTGCTGGTGGGTTTTCAAGGAACTTCGCTTCTGAAGACGGTAAGACACCTGCTCAAATTTGGGCAGAAAAAAGAGGAAAGTTCAAGTCTGTTTCCCCTGAGGCACCAGTTTCGAACGATAAAGAAGCATCACGGGTTGCCGATTCTTTATCCAAAACAAGTATTAGTGATGAAAAGGCTGACGAAGAGGAGCCAAATGTCTTGAAGCCCTCCTCTGCACATAAGAATGTTTCTTCATTTATCAACAAGGCGAAAGAAGCGGACGAGCTGGCTGAGAGTGACAATGAGTTTGAGGAAAGTGAGAAGCCCAATTCAAGCGCTACAACTCCTTCAGTTCCATCACGCAACCTCCCTCCTCCACCTCCATCAGTGCCACAAGCTGAGCCCGAAGCGTCATCCAATCCTTCTTTACCAACACGCAACTTGCCCCCTCCTCCTCCATCAAGACCACAAGCTGACTCAGAGGCATCCCCTGCTCCTTCATTGCCAACACGTAACTTACCTCCTCCTCCAGTGAGGTCGCAGGATAACCTGCAAGAAACACCTGCAGCACCCCTGAACCCATCTTTGCCAGCCCGTAACTTACCTCCCCCTCCAGCCGAGCTGAAAGTTGAATCTTCTGTACCAGCTCCACTGGTCCCAAGCAGAGGTGATGATCAAAAAGTTGATAGCTCAATTGAAACTTCCGGCCAAGGGGCGTCTGCAGTTGCTGAGTACGATTATGAGAAAGATGAAGATAACGAAATTGGGTTTTCTGAGGGTGATTTGATTGTTGAAATTGATTTTGTTGACGAGGAATGGTGGTCTGGTAAACATTCCAAAACCGGAGAAGTTGGTTTGTTCCCAGCCTCTTACGTCTCCTTGCAAGGAAGTGGTGCTACAAATGCTGATGCTTCTGGCAACAAGCCAGATGCTAGCGAGAATGCTGAGACGACCAGCTCAAAGCCTTCAGCTATTGCTGAATACGATTACGAAAAAGATGAAGAAAATGAGATAGGTTTTTCTGAAGGTGATTTGATTGTCGAGATTGACTTCGTTGACGATGATTGGTGGTCAGGAAAGCATTCTGTGACGGGAGAAGTTGGTTTGTTCCCTGCCAACTATGTTCAATTGAAGCACTAAAAGTATAGTTTCTTTTATTTTTTTTCCATAGACTATGACAATCTATAAATCTTATGAAATTTACAGAGTTAGAAAGCCCTTCACGGCCTCGCCCCAAGCCTCCCTTCTTTTGTAACGTGCAAGATCCTCGGGGAGATGGTCAATTCCGTAAATTAGGTCATTTGCTAAACCTTCTTCCTTTATCTGCTGAAGATGTGTTAAGTAGGTTCGAACTGTCATAACCAAGGCTCCCAGTTTTGGCAACCGAGTTATAACTTGACGTTCTACCCTGAGAAATGCACTTTTTGCAAAATCAATTTCCTTCTGATTGAGTTTTTCCACTCGTTCTCCGTTGTAAGCATGGGTGCCATCCATTGTAAAGAGAAGATTATGGGTTTGAATTGTCCAATTATGGCGAACCCACATATCAGAGGGTGTCAATTTGTTGAAAAAACGAGCCATGGATACTTTAAGTCTCGACTCGTAATGTGGTACCGGGCCATGGATAGACAGTATAGGTTTGTTGTGACTATGCGACGGATCAAATCCAGAGGCAAAGCCAGTAACATTAGCTCTGAGAACATACTCTTCGTTTTCATCATCAGAATTATCTTTTAAAAGAATCAAAAAGTCTTCTTCCACATTCGCAGCCAAATATTTCAACAATTGCCTTGGTGACGTACCAGAAGGATCGAACGGTAGCACACTCTTGTTGATGGAGTTGTAAACCTTACCTTTTTCAATGATAAAGTAGTGTGGGTATCTCTGGCTCATAAAATCGATCACAATCAGATAGAACTCACGAATTGCAGACGTAGTTCTGTCATTATCAAAGGCTAAAATAGTGTGTTCTTCATCATCTTCGACTAGTTGTCTCTTTGATTCTGTAATTTCTTTGTATGTTTTTTCTATAAGGAACCATTCTTCTGGAGTCTTTGAGATGTTACTTATGCCCATATTTGGTTTGAAAGACTTCTTTCCAACAAAAGGCCGTATAGCCCTAGGCTTGGCCGTTGACCAGTCAAAATTTTCAGCAGCAGCTATAGTTCTCCAGTGACTTCTCTTTCGTGATCTTATTGCCCAAATGATTAGTATAATTCCGACTATAACTCCAATCAAGTTTTTGGTATAATTTAATGTCATCATTTCAGCACCAATCCAAAATTCCTGGTGAACTCTACGAGACACTCGAAGCCCCTCGCTATTGCAAAGCTGTCTCTAGATCTACGAAAACAGTGTTGTTGTTTTCAGACTTTCTTACTATTTTCTTTTTACCTTCTTATATATGTGGGGACTTTTGTCTTCTGAAGATAAGATAGTGTCTGATTTGAGAAGGCGGTTTCACCTTCCCGAAATCGACCATCTCTATACCTCGAAGAAGGACAACCTAAATACAACTAGCCCTTACAAAGAATTCATATAGCTTCTTTGATGATGGAAGAGGAACGCTAGCGCCAGCAAAAGTATGTCAAAAACTTGGTACCGAAATCTCATTAACGTATAGAAGTAGAGACTGACGATACGAATTGGATATCGCTGGATGTTATAATAGCTACTGAAATTTTATATTACGATCAAGACTTCTCATTATCGAAGCGATATATCCTATGTTAAAGATATAGAAATAGTTACAAACTGAATGAGACTGAATTGTAGTAGATATGTATGCAAATAAATTATTAAATTTGAAGAGGTTACCTCTTGAAGCTTATCAAGTGATCTCATTTTCATTTCTCTCTATGCTAGATACTGCTTGTTGAGAGTTTTCTGGAGATTTCGTCTTGGAACCAAGAGCCTCACTTTCGTTAGTGCTTGAAGTTTCTTGTGGAGAAGCGACAGCGACTGTGTTCGTAGCATTCTGGTCGACATCTTGTGGTCTTTGTTCTGTTGATTGTGATGCCAGTTCGCCGGCCTCAATATTCGTGCCACTAGTGGCGACTTCAAAATCTTGTGTGTTCCCTTGCGTTTCGTTATTAATTGTCTGTGAATCACCTTCTTCTGTGATGAAGGCATCTTGCGACGTGCCCTCCACGCCTGGTGTACTTTTGGAATCATCATAAGCAGGCGGCATGTTCGATATTGTGTTTAACGTTATCCTTTCGTCCTTGGAGTTTACATCTTCGTAAGCGTCGTAGCTATACTTATCACCTACGCTAGTGTCCAGCAGAGGTCCGAGCTCCCAGAAATTTGGTGGAAAATCGTCTTCCCTTTCACTCAAATCATTCTCCTCATCCACTTCTGATCTTTCTAGTAAGATATCTGAGTTAAATTTGTTGTAAGCAGGTGGAGCAGGTCCGTTGCCTTCGAGAGGGCCAAACCCCCACTTCTTCACATTTGCTTCAACAAATACGTAGCCTAGTTGACCAAGGTTAACATGAACAGAACACAAGTTGTTCGCACCTATCAAAGGGAAAAGCTGGCCATGTTCTGGTATCTTAAAGTTCTTAATGTGGCCACCAAGCTTCAGCTCACTGACCTTTTTCCCGTTTCGGGTAAAGAAGACGGTCCCACTCCTAACCCTGTAGCCTATGCCAACTATATCGCCTTCTATAAGCTTAGGGAAGGGAGGTTCGCAGTGAGGAGTGAAAGGTTGATTAAATCTTCTATAGCCATTGGAATCGTAGCTGATGGAATTTGGATGTCTACCTGGAAGCCTGAACCAAGGATATGGTTTTATACCTATTCCGATAGATATTGTTGTCGACTCAGGATCTGGAAGATGGTATATTTTGCTCTCAAAGTAGTATACCTCATTCTTCATTGGAATAGGAAGGTTTGTCTGCGTCGAACATTCAAACTTCTTGAAAAAAGTTATTTCGTAGCGGTTGAGTATCATCATATCATTATTAGTGAGCATTCCATCTTTCACAAACTCCCATGCCTTGACTCCTCTTTCTTGAATTAACAAGTTCTGTGAGAGGGTGAGCTCATCCCTAATGTATGGATTGCTTCTTAAATAATCTTTACTTTGAAAATATAGCTCCTGTTCCTCCGAATTTAGCTCCAAATACACCTGGTTCTCTTCCTCTCTCATGAGCTCTTGCTCTGACACTCGAAGCCTCTTCCTTATCAAATACACAACTATTCCGAAAAAGATTAATAAAATGCTAAATGCCACTATCGAAAGAAGTAATATCATAATCATAGCGTTCAAAACATCGTTTCCTTCTTCAAAATCATCCTGGTAGTCTTTATCTAGACCTTCAGGCATATCTATCCCAACCAATCTCATTATTCTCTTCTACCGTTCGATTTATATGATCTTCAACCCTTAAAATGCTGGATAAATACTGGCCCAGTCTCGTTTTTCACAATTCCTATTATCTATGTACCGGAATTTGGTGATATCTTTCTTCAAGGCTGAACTTGTTGAAAAAGTTTTCTTTTGAAAAATAACTGTTTGGTGTCATACTATCTACAATGCGTCTCGTAGCTGAACTATGTTTGCAAGCCAGACTTTCTACTTTCTTTGTAAAGTCAAAACTCACACTTTAAGGGTCTTTTTCACAGCCAAATAGCAAAATTAGTGTAAAAGTTAAGTCTTTGTAACAGCCACTTTGCTGAAAATTACTGCTACAGCTCTCATCTATAACTACGTAACTGTACCATAAAAGTAGAGTATATCTAGGCTGTTGGATTTCAAATAGAGTCTATTAGAGATGGAAGATTGTGAAAAGAATTAGCTATGCTGGGAAAATTTGTGATTCTTAGACAAAAAAAAATCAGACGACCTCGGTGAGGATCGAACTCACGATCTTGAGATTAACAGTCTCACGCCTTAGCCAGCTTGGCCACGAAGTCTTATTTTGATTTAAAGGAATCAAATAAGCATCTATGTAGTAGGAGTTATGATTTTTGTAGCTTGTTATCATGATCGTAGTAAGTCAAAAATATGTCAGAATTGCTTCTTGGCCAGCAAAGTAGTACAGATAACCTTCAGTGTACATGATAGACAGTCAACAATACTTGAGCTTACTAACACACGAAGTACAGTAAACGAAACAGAAAGTGTTCTCATTTGAAATTTGCTAAATTTTGCAATAAATGCAACATACATACTTTTCTTTAAACCAAACCAAGCGAACTAGAACATTCTAAATTATTCACTCTCTACCTCACTATATGACTAATGATGCTCAGAAATATTCTTTGAATTGAAAGTATGATTTGTCCTTGTCTGCTAGACACTTTAAATTTGGTTGCGAAAAGCTTCAACTCACTCTGAACCAGATATAACAAAGAACAATGGTGCAAAAGACAAAAGCTAGCTTTATGTTGAAATCAAGGGCAGACTCGATACGCTTGGCATTCGTTTTACCTCTATTTTCGTATGCTCTTTTATACTTTTGATATTGCTTGTGCAAATTATTGGTCTTTTGCTTGCTGTTGGTTGGATTTAAAATCGTAGTTGGAAGCATCGATGGCGGTCTGTAAGCTAGCCACATTGGTTGCATTTTAGACCCATCCCACTTGTAAATCTGAAGCTTTAGGTTTTGGTAATATTCATCAAATTCGACTACCCATTTTGAAATGATTTCTTTTTGGCTGTATCTCATGTATGTGGATACTCCCAAGTCATTACAAGGGTCACTGAACAACTGTCTCCCATCAACACTATAAGGTACTAAAACCAATTTGCCATCTTTGTGCATCTCGTATTTTCCATGTTGCCAGATAATTGAAGCTGTGGCACAGGTGTGGTTGACAGGGTTCGGGTTCACTTGATAAAGTGCTTGTTCCCAATTGCCTTTATCATCAAAAGAGTAGGAGATTCCAGGAAGACTTGGCTCAACCAAAAGCTCGTCTATGGGATCAAATATCTCTGGCCCAGTGAACACTGTCTCAGACTTACTGGTCCATGTGCCGAAAAATGGAACATTTGACTCTCCCTTGATTCCCAAGCAGATGAATAGAATGAAAACACCATAGGTGAGCATAGTGTCGAAAAATGCAACCTTGAGGGCCAAGCAAACATGTTTTAAGAGAAGTTATGAAAGTGTTCTAAGATGGAATACAAAACTAGGTATCTTAGTATGCTTTCCCAAGCAGCATAATAAAAAAGTAGTAAAGACTTGCAAACGTTAAAACTTTAAAATATTCATACGTGTGTCCAATATATACTCTAGACATGTGTAAAGAAGAAAAGAATAGAAACAACGGATGATAAAACTCGATGGTAAGAAAGGGTATAAACAAAAAATGATTCTGCTTTTCTAATTTTTAGCGTGTTGAGTTGTCTCGAACTTTTCTGGAAAATAACTAAAAACCTCAAGTTGGTGGGGTCAAATTACTTATTTAAAGTCACAAGACAAGGAGTACTTGGCCTTTCCATCCTTGTCGAAAACACCCCAGTGCTTTTCAACGTCAGCAGATCCACTGGTCTCTGGCTTCCATGCTTCGTCGAAAGCTTCAAAGACAGCAACGTCAACACCCCAAGCTCTGAGAGCACAGATGGCTTCTTGCCAGTAGTCAGCAGCATTGGAAACAGATGGTTGAGAAGAACCATAGTTGGAACCTTCGGTTGGCCAGCCAGTCTCACCAACCCAGAAGTTGATGTCGGTGGAGCCCTTGGTGGTTTGGATAGTTTGCAAAGCTTGCATAATGTCATCAAAGAATGAGTGGGATGCATTTTGTTTGGTCTGTCCTTGCCAGTAGGAGAAGGCATTGGCAAACACAAAGTCGGCACCCTTAATCACTGGCTGAGCAGCGCCGTCAACCAAAACGTTCCAGGAGTCAACAGTTCCAACCTGAACGGAGGAGTATGACTTGCCGTTCTTGTCCTTGATATCCTTTAACAAGTCCTTGATCTCAGAGATCTTCAGGGCCAAGTCTGACGCAGACAAGTCCTTTCTGTACAAAGCCTCTGAGCCAACAGTGAAAACCTTGACTGTGTCCACAGAGATCTTTGGCAAGTAGTTTTTCAAAGCCTCCTTCTCGGCCTCGAAGTGGGCATCGTCGTTTGGCCAGATACCGAACATCACCTGGAATCCAGCGCTTTCAGCTGCTGGTCCCAAGTTTTGTAAAGTGTTACAGTCGGAAACGGCATACGTTTTCACAACTTTAGAGTAGCTTTGCAATGTGTTGAAATCGCTTTCGTACTCTTGAGTCGACTTACAGTTACCCGAGTTGTCTTTAACACCCAAGTTGAAGGCGAGCTGCTATGTTAGTATCTCATTGTCCCTAATTTTTGCCTCTAATCTGCGGTATCGACATCTCCGTATTGTTGATTGCCGCCATCGATCTGATTTTCAAAAAAAATTTACTTACATCTCCAACGGCGGAAACAGCAGAAATGGCTGCAGCAAAAACTCCTAACTTCTTGATTTGCATCTTTGTCTTCTTCAACACTTAAAAACGAACGGAAGTTGTTTAATAAATCGAAAGAAAAGTTGGTTACTTCTGTTTATTCTGATTCCCCAAAACATCCACAAGTCGACTATTTCACAAAGTCTAGAAACTTGGCTAAAATTAGATAATCATACCATACTGATAATTACTTAGTAAAAATAAGAATATGCCCTAAATACACAGTATATTACAGCACTAACAAAAAAGGTAGCACCTGACTAAGCGTAGATTTTCCACTACTGTCCTCCTGGTATAGAACCTACAATGTAGCTTAACGAGTTCAATTTGAAGTAATGTTCAACTATGTATAGTTAGCTATAGTACAGTATGAGTCTAGTTTGTAAGCTTTGCTAGCGCAATCAAAACTGCATCTTCTATGCGAGAACCGACAGGTATTGGCAACTCGGCATCGAACATCTGAGAGACGTTCTCGACAGCTTGGAGGTTGTCTTTATCTTGTGAGAAGCTGTAGGACAAGTCTTTGATGTGTCCAAGTACAAGAAGGACGTTATTGGAACGAGATTCGAGCAATGCGGGATCATAAGAAGGAGCAGAAGACGCCAACTGCTTAGGGTTAAAGTAGTCGTCAGATTTGACGTAGATGGCAGACGAATATCCCTCGGAGAACGGAGATGCAGTGAAGATGGAGCTGAATGTAGAGCAGTACCGCACATGGTAGCCGAAAGCCAGTTTTGCACCGGCTACCCCGTAGGCGGCTGCGGGAGAGACTATTTTTCTGTTTTTGACATCGACGGTGACACGGACGTTGACGGGGACATCCTGGTCGATCGAGAGCGGCTCTGAGGCACCTATATTGACGTACTTTGTCACAGTGAGCTTTTTCAACGCACTCTGTTTTTTGTTTTTCTTGACGACCTTGGGGGATTTTTTGGGGACAGAGAGGCCTTCTTTGAAGTCTTTAGAGACATCGTTGTTACACATGAAGGGTAAGGTACTGATCTTGGGCAACTTGTAGGCATGCTTGAACTTGCAGATGAATTTTTCAGGGAAGACAGCTTTCACAAGGTATGGGGGTGTGACGAAGTACTGAAGCAACGATGCAAACAACAACCCGTTATTGCCGTCTTCTTTGTTCTCCTGCAGCGTTGGCGATTGCTCCTTGTCTGCTTCAGCTTCCTTAGCTTTGCCAATAATCTCTTCATCGTCAAAATTGAACTTCTTTTTCTTACCACCTTTGTCACTATGTAACTCAACCACTTTTGAAGCTTCCTTCTCTCTTTTAGCATCACGTTCAATGATACTGGGTATATCCAACACAACAATTTCCGATACGTTGAAAGTGGTAGCGGCCTTCGCTACTTGATAAGCGATGAAGGTGATTTGTTCTAGGTTTTTAGCATTTGATTCTGATATGATTGTCGAAGGAATGCATAAAGAAAAGTTATTACCAGTACCGGATTTGCTGGGCTTTCTCACTTCGGCCTCGACTTTGTCCTTAGCCTTCGTTTTTGCCATGTTGACGAGGGTGAAGTCAAGTTTTAACTGAAAAATTGAAAATTATATCTCATCTTGATTTTTTCGCATTCTTAGAGATGGAGATGTTGGATGTTAACTAAAATTTATAACTTAATCTGAGTATATATTATATATAATGTAGCGACGAGGTTCAGCAAAGCTTATGCACTGGCACCATCGACTTCCTCGGCAGTCTTTTCTTCGGCATCTTCTTCAGCTTCGAGTTTGGCAATCTTAGCCTTTGCCTTCTCAATGTTGGCCTTGGTTTGTTCGTCTTGTTTCTCTTCGAGAGCAGCCAAAGTTTCCTTCAATGTCTTTATGGTGTTTGGAACATCGTCAGCTTGAGTTGGAAGAGGAATGCTCAAGTCACTTAAAGCAACAATGATGTCAGGCTCAACGGTGAAGTTCTTAGACTTGGATTTTTTGGTCTTGGTGTTCTTCTTAGACTTTGAACCTTCGAAGAATGAGTTTTCTTCCTTCTTGATGACAACAACATTCTCAGGCATCTCGATCTTTCTTCCCTTAGGTGCAGCAGAAGAAGTGGAAGAGGAGCCGTTAGGGGCAGCCAAACCAGTCTTTGGTTGAGGTTTGACATATGAAGGATCAAAGTACTTCAACAAGGTGTGGATAGAGTTGATTTCGTTGGTGAAGGCTGGAATAGAGGCTTCCGCCAAGTGCTTTTCAGCTTGCTCCTTTCTCTTTCTCTTCTTTTCTTCAGCCAACTCCTTCTTGGCTTCTTCGTCTCTCTTTTTCTTCTCCTCGGCGAGCAAGGTCTTGAACTTCTCGTACTCGGCGTCGAAGTCAGCTCTCAACTTTCTGATTTGGTCGTATTTCTCGTCCTTTTGTTTCTTGATTTGGTTTCTTTTGTTGAACAAATCATTTCTCTTGTTGACGACAGACTTGTTGTCATTGTTGATCTGGTCCAATTCTTTCTGAACCTTCTCAAATTGCTGCTGAACTTCCTTGTTCTGGATCGAGTTCAACTTCTTCTTCAACTCAGCAATCTTAGCCTTGTACTGGTCGACAACTTGCTGATCTTTCTCAATGGATCCAAAGTCTTTACGCAACTTTCTCAATGATGACATTTCCTTGACGAATCTTCTTTCGTCTGCCAATTTCAAGTCTCCGGCATCAACAAGCTGGTCTAAGTAGTTGATTCTGGAATCAATTTCTTGCACGTTCTTGAAATTGTGCTTCGAAGTCTGGGCCTGGATCTCGCTGATCTTTCTCTTCAAAAGAGCCTCAGTAGACTTAATCTGGTCCAAAACAGCACCTCTCTCGGCCTTGATCTTGCCCTGCTTTTCGATTATTTCCTTCAATTGCTTTTGCAACTCCTTTCTTCTTTCAGCAATCTCTGGCTTGGTGACGACCTTGTTGATTTGAGCATTGATCTCGTTGTTTGTCAAGTCCAACTTTTTGATCTCGTCTTTCAAACTTTCGATTTCCTGTTTCAACCCTTTGTCATCTGGACGCTTGATGAAACGCTTGTTGTTACGAGCTGATGATTTTTCAACGACACTAGACATCTTGGACTATTCAACTCTTGAATTCTTTGCTATTAAAAGCCTACTGTTGTTCTTGGTAAAGATATTGTTGTTACTAACTTGAAAGTCGACGAATTTTTCGCTAGAAAAATTTTCCAGACCCTTACGGGTGAAAAAAATTCCGTCTACAACAAACGAATTGCACACCTATAACTACCTCTTTTACAAAACTATATACTAAATGTAATGCTCGGTATATCTAACTCTACTCCGGAAAAGAATACTGCTGGATATCTCCAGCATAAAAATGTGCTTTGGTTCGTAGAATTGACTTGGCTCAATCAAATTATACGACGTCGCGTACAATAAGAAAAAAATTTAAATATGAAAACAAGATACTCTTTAAAAGCAGAAAAATTGGTGTGAAGAGTAAAGTAAAAGAAGAAGAGTGATGAGTGAATACGCTAAGTTGGTTCAAGGGCTTTCGGGAGAGGAAATATTACAAAAATGGGCCGAAATCACACCTTTAAAGAATATTTCTGGTGTTCCA
>BCKO01000002.1:52758-140985 GCA_001600675.1 Millerozyma acaciae | reverse complement strand
TTTTTTTTTTTTTTTTTTTTTTTCAAATCTTCTGTGCTCTCTTCTTATCTTCAGTTCTTTTCTTGTTCTGTCCTTCTCTTCTTGTTCCTTTGGTTCTCCGTTTTATTCGAAATAAATTACTCTTTTTGTGTATTCGTGTATATATAGATAGAGCTCAGCTATGTAGTGGTGTTGACAGCCAAGCAAGGAAGTCAATGCAGCATAAGTAAGAAGCTCGTTTGTGGATTGTTCCAGGCGTATTGCGACTAGAACCGATGCTTGGATTGCTTGGTTTGGTTGTTTGCTTGTTTGCTTGTTTGCTTGTTTTGTTCGTTTTGTTCGTTTTGTTCGTTTGCTCATTAGCTCATTTAGCTCGTTTTGCTCGTATTATAAAGTGACTGTTGAAGCGTAGACTTGTCCGAAAGTGTCCAGGAGTTCTTATCGCGTATTTCGTCGTAATTGCTGTGAAAGAACACTAGGTGAAAAAATCGCATTTCGAGACAGCCAGATAGAGGTCGCGGAGGGGTATCCGTTCTATCGGACTGAGTTTGAAGATCATGGAGAGAATGTGGTTGAAAGACAGCGAGATGGGCAAGATGGACATCAACACTTTTTTGTTGCGCAATATGTAGGTCAGAAAGACTTGGTTTTTTTCCGAGCTGAGGCTAGCTATGGGCCAAGGATTCCTGGCGCAGGTGATGTTCAAGCAAAGCACACCAAGAGCCCAAATATCGCCAGCGACAGTTGGGAAGTATTTTGCACAAACCTCAGACTCGGATTCCTTGGAGTCGCAAGTTTCGTTCGCAGCCAAATGCTGGTCCTTGGTCTGGTCTTTGGTCTGGTCTTTTCTCTGGTTTTTGGCCTCGTCTTTGGGACACACCGCTTCGTCGTTCTTCATGTATGGGTGCAAATCGACAAGAGACCTGATTACAGGGTCGTTGTTGTAATTAGTGACCCTCTCTGGAGGCATGTAGAAACTCGAACCCCGGCACAAGTTGCAGCAGATCTTGGGCGAGTCCATGGCAAGGCCAAAGTCGATGAGCACGAGTTGAAGCTCGTCATAGTTGACTAGCGGCGACGCAGGAGACCGGACAAAATTGACATTGTATCTCACCATGACGTTCTCGGGCTTGAGGTCGCAATGGTAGATCCCCTGGCTGTGGCAGTAGGCCACGGCCTCGATGATCTGCAAGATGGCGTTCTTCATGAGTGCTTGCCGGTCCTGGTATGGTGGACTCTCGAGAAACATGTGCTTATCCACAATGTTGTGGTACAAATCGCCTTGCTCGTAGTAGTCCATCAAGATCACAATAGCAATGTCGTCCACGTCCAACACCCGGTGGATCGTTATCACGTTGGGGTGCTGGTGCACCCTCAAGTGCAAGGCAATCTCTCGCAAAAATTGAAACTTGGTCCCGTTATGCTTAATGTATTCCAAGCAAAGTTCCGTCACTTTCAAGTCCCGTTGGTGGATAAAGTAGTTGAATATCTTCCGCTGGATGTACTTCTTGTTCTCTTGTATGCTTTTCGACGATTTGCCCTGCTTGGGTGGTTCCTTCAACACCATTTTAGCTGCAAACTTCTGTCCTGTATTCATGTCCCGGACCAAATAGATGAGACCAAATGTCCCTGTTCCTATCTTGCGTTCAAACCTCAAATGGTTGTTGAGGTACAAACCGTCTAAAACTATCTCAGATTGGTCTGTGGGTACGAGTTGTGGTGGGTACGAACCTTGTTGTGTCTCATGCCTATCAAATACAGTAGCCACTTTCAGTGTCATCCTGAACTACTTTCTCTTCAAAAAAATTTTATATGTCGAACACTAATTTGACGTGAATACTGGTGCTATTTGTTCTTCTCGCCTATACAATTGGACTAGCCTAAGGGTTCAAGCTACACTTATCTATATATACTTAACGTCTTGGTAATGGGGTGATTGGAAAACTGGCCAAAAAATCATTCGACTACAGAAAAAAATCAACCCGATCTCGCGATTTTCCATCCCATCCATAAAAGAACAAAAAATCAATCTTTTTTTTTTTTTTTCTTCGTCTTTTGCTTATAGCAACTACGTTAATCCATTCAAAGTTCTACTATACAGCTACCAGCGGATGGCTTGGACACAACCAAGGCCTCCTTCAAATCTTCTTCAGTAATATTAGGAATCTCTTTTTTGTAATATTGTTCAGTGAGCGCCTCGATCAATTTGGGAAGTTTGTCTACAGTGGTCAAGTGGACCAACGACCCACCAAAGCCTGCACCTGTGACTCTCGCACCATAAGAACCGTTTGCGTTGGAAATGTGCCAAATTCTGTTCAAGGCAGGCTTTGTGGATTCGTTATATACGTCGCATGAGCGATGGGATTCGTTGAAAAGCCGGCCAAATTCTTTCAAGAAAGTCTCAGAGTCGGACGACGAGTCGAAGGACCGGACGAGCTTTAACACTTCAAGCACACGTAAGGCCTCGCTGAACACATGTATACTTCTCTGATAAAGCTTCAATTTTTCGTACCTGACAGGATATTTTGTTAAAAACACTTTGGTGAAGTGTTCCACAGACATGTCGAGCTGGGCGGCGGCCTCAGCGGTGGTGAAGCCGATCTTCTCCTGCTCGTTGAAAGATTTCTCTGTGTACTCCACCATCTTGGTGAGACGGTCGGCACCAACGTCAATATCGTTGCCGTCCCAGTGCTTTTCCTTCAAATGGACTTCGAAGAACTTGTCCATGAGGTCTCTCATGGTCCCGGTAGACAAGTTGGAGTCCAGGCCTAATTTCAACCCAACTTTCTTCGCCAAGAGCTCCGACGCGACCGCCATTTCAACCACCCTCAAGTTGTAGTCGGTGGGGGCGGTCTCGTACTTGTTTGCCTGGAGCAAACTGTTTGAGATCAAAAACACCATCTCGTTAGGCTTGGTCACTGGCAACTCGAATGGTATACCAATAAGCTTAGGCTTGAATTGAATCAAGAGCGCTTTGCTCTTCTCTCCGTAGATCGAGGCACACTGGTCCATTCCGCCGTTATTGAGCCCCACGTAGTGCTCGCAGACAACGGTGATCCTGGTCAATTCACTCTTGCTGATCGAGTTGACGCCATTGGCACGTAAAACCGCCAAAGTCGACGACACGCAAAACGCTGCTGACGAGGACAACCCCCCTCCCGTGGGGACCACCCCGTCAAAGATAACATTCATCCCTCTTAAAGGAGCTGTTCCGTTGTTGACTAGCTCAGGATACTTTTCCAAGATGAATTTGTGGGCAACAATCAACGCACATCTAAAGTAGTTCCCCCAAGAATGCTTTTTTATGTCAATCGTGACCATTTGTCCGTGCTCATCTAAATCAATTACTTCTGGTTTGAAACTAGTATTGATATTATTCAAGGTGATTTTGTGACCGTCTACGGCTTTCACAGCTGCTATCATGTCTGGTTCTATTGCCATGGGCAATACGGCAAAGTTGTTGTAGTCTATGTGGTCTCCAATCAAATTGACTCTACCTGGAGCCCTAGTAATGAAGTCTGGCCTGGTGTGAAAAGTCTCTTCAAACTTTCTCGACAACGCTTCATACCTTGGTTTGGCACTGTCGGGGCTGGAATAAAAGGACAAATCCCTGAACGTTGGAACTAAATCTGACATCTTGAGTTTTAGCGTAAATAGATGTCTTGGTATCTGACATAGGACCCGGGCTAAAGCTAAAGTACTTATAAAGGTTGAAAAAAATGGAGTGCATTGCCTGATGAATGGGGTACGTCGAGACAAAAATGTAACGTTACATTTGTCTCTCAGAAACTTTCCATGCTTTGGATTTTTTCGTCACTAGATTCGTTCAGGGGGAGACCCAGTCTACATATTCATTTGTAAAGACTTTAAACCTCGTGGTACCTATCGTGTTGTTGCTTAGTTGCTCGAAGAAGACGTCTGTGGTTGCAAACGGTGCCTGAATTGAGACCGTAGCTGTGGTCTGGTGCAGCTGTGAAACCAACATTGGTTGTACAAGTGTGCTTGAAGCCACCGTCCCTAGTTTCAAGGTGTTTGATTTGAAAACTTGCAAAGTGATTCAATCTTGACGTAGCCCATCATTATGGTGCTTATTCAACGACGTTGAGATGGTTTGTAGCCCTTTTCGGAATGAAGAAAGGATGTAACGTTACATCGCAAAGCCAATATCAACCCAACCATACAAACTTATAAATACTAAGGCAGGGCAAAGGGGAACTGTGTTGGAAATATCACGGAATATAGAGATTGGCGTTAAGATGGCATCCAAGGAGTACATTTTGGTCACTGGTGGTGCTGGTTATATTGGCTCGCACACAGTTATTGAGCTTGTGAATAATGGCTACAATGTTATAGTGGTGGATAACCTCTGTAACTCGAGTTACGATGCTATTGCAAGAGTTGAGTTTATTGTCAAGAAGCCCATCACGTTCTTCAACGTAGATTTGAGAGATTCAGATAAACTTTCGGAGGTTTTCCAAAAATTCACCATAAAGGGGGTTATTCACTTTGCTGCGCTAAAAGCAGTAGGAGAGTCGACCCAGATCCCTTTGGAGTATTACGATAACAATGTCAATGGGACTATCAGCTTGCTACAAACGATGAAGAAACATGGTGTTAAAACGTTTGTTTTCAGTTCCTCGGCAACTGTGTACGGTGATGCTACAAGGTTCGAGAACATGATTCCTATTCCAGAGCATTGTCCAAACGATCCCACCAACCCTTATGGCAAAACCAAATATTTCATTGAAAACATCGTCAAGGATCTCCACGCCAGTGATAAGACCTGGAGGGCTGCTATTTTGAGGTATTTCAACCCCATTGGAGCACATCCATCTGGATTGATTGGAGAGGATCCTTTAGGTATTCCAAACAACTTATTGCCTTATCTAGCTCAGGTTGCAATTGGTAAAAGAGAGAAACTTTCAGTGTTTGGTAATGATTACAACAGTCATGATGGTACTCCTATTAGGGACTACATCCATGTTGTTGACTTGGCAAAAGGACATATTGCTGCCTTAAATTATTTAAACAAGCTTGATGAGAGCAGCGGTTTATACAGAGAGTGGAACTTGGGTACTGGAAAGGGCTCCACGGTATTTGATGTTTACAATGCATTTTGTAAAGCCGTTGGCAGAAAGCTTCCATATGAGGTAGTTGGGAGGAGAGATGGAGACGTTCTTGATTTGACTGCAAATCCATCTAGGGCCAACGCTGAACTAGGATGGAAAGCGGAATTCACGATTGACAAAGCATGTCAAGACTTATGGAAGTGGACTACTGATAATCCTGCTGGGTTCAGAACTGCAAACTACACTTGGGAGCTTTTCAATGATACAGACTCACCAGACTATGGTAGTAGAATTCATTCTGTGAAGTTAGATGATTTGAATTTCAGTGTTACAAACTATGGTGCTCTGATCCAAAGCGTCAAGTTCAAAGAAACACAGCTCATTAACAGTTTGGATTCGTTGGCAGACTACAAATCTGACAAAAATCCCCTTTTCGGTAGTACCGTTGGCAGGTTTGCAAACAGAATCTCACACGGTTCATTCGAGATTGATGGCACCAAGTACTCTTTGCAAAAAAATGAAAATTCGCTGAATACATTGCATGGAGGACCAAATGGCTTTCACAAACAGTTCTTTTTAGGCCCCGTTGCCAAACTGGACGGAAAACAAGCCACTCTAGAGTTTGTTTTGGTTGATGAAGAAGGAAACAACGGCTTTCCTGCCCAATTAGAAACTATTGTCAAGTATACTGTGACCAGCTCATCCATAGACTTGGAGTACGAGTGTAAAATACCCGAATTATCGAAAGCAGACAAAACGGCAGTCAACATCACAAACCACACTTATTGGAATTTGACAGGAGCACCTACTATAGATGGTTCCAAAATCAAAACCTCCACCAACAAGTACTTGAAAGTGGATCCAAAATCCCGTCTTCCAACTGGAGATGTAGTTGAGTTCGAACATGATTTAATTCAGGGAGTGACGTTGGATCCAACCATCGTGTTGGATAACTGTTTTGTTGCTGACTCGCAGCACTTTGACATCGACACCAGAAAGCATGCATTGAATGAAATCGCTTCTCTTACCCACGAAAAGTCCCCTTTCAAAGTCGTGGTCAAAACTACTGAGCCAGCCTTCCAAATTTATAGTGGAGACTTTAATGATATCGGAACACTACAAAGCAGAAGTGGTTTGAGCTTCGAACCATCCAGATTCTTGGATGCCATAAACCACGACGACTGGAAAAAACAAGTTCTATTGACTAGAAATGAAACCTATGGGTCCAAAATAAGGTTCGAAATACACTAAAAATTATGTATGTCTATGTTTAATCAAAAATTCAATAAAGTTGCAAAATTTTCCAATATCTGTATTTTCAAGCTCTATTACCATTGAAGTGTAAGCTAAAAACAGTTTCAGTATTTCTCTGCAACTACTCAAAGGCAACCTTGCTCATATAGACTGGTAGTTGAGTCTAGACGTATGTAGGGGATTTTACATTACCTTATCTAGTCTAGCTCTAAGTTGATTCTTAAAAAAGAGGGTCAAAGTGAGTATAACCGCAAATTTAGCAATTTTTAATTAGCTTCGTTCCTCATGGCCCAATGGTCAAGGCGTCTGGCTACGATTTCGTAACCACTTCTCGGTTGGAACCAGAAGATTCCAGGTTCGACTCCTGGTGGGGAAGCTTTTTTTTTTTGGTAATTTTCGCACTACTTTTTAATGAAATGAAGATCAAGATTCGAAACTACTTACTGATAATCTGGCAAAATCATATCTGCATTTCAAGCAAGGCTTGCCATATGATTAAGTCTGTAATAGCAAGATCCGAAATCGTCCGTTAACAAAGGAATTTATTGAACAACCATACATTTCGAGTATCATAGAGTTGATGAAAGTGTATTCGTTTTTAATATTGAATAAAGCAGGCGGATTGGTGTATCAAAATGATATTAACCCAGAGTTGAACAAGCTAAGTGCAAATGACTACTTGGTGCTAGCAGGAACGCTTCACGGTGTTCATGCAATTGCATCGAAACTCAAGCCATCAAGCGCGTTGAGCAAGGAAGATAGTGCTTATCAACTACATAATACCAATGCAAATTTGATTGCCACAGGAAAGGCACAGGACTCTGATACAAACAATTCTGGATTGCAAAGCGTAGAGACGGACTTTTTCAACTTATACATATTCCAAACCTTGACAGGCATCAAATTTATGTTAATAACATCGCCAAACCCAGTGGTTCATAATCTTCAGCCGTTAGACGACGGGAAAGTGACAAGTAAGGGTGAACTTAGCAAACAGCATGAGCTCACGAAAAACATTTTCAAACAGCTTTATGTGGTTTACGCAGACTACGTTATGAAAGACCCGTTTTATTCATTAGACATGCCCATTAAAAGCCCGCTATTCGACGAAAAGGTGACAGAAGTATTAAAATAGCATACTAGATAATATAATATTTTACCTCTTTTAGTACTACTAAGAGTTTTCCTTCATTAATCTGGCAACACCTTCTTTCAACGTAACCGAGGAAGACCAACCTAGTGCTTTAATTTTATCACATTTTAACGAGTACCGATAGTCATTATACTTCCTATCTTTGACAAATTCTATTAATCTGGAATGTAAGTCTTTGAGCGAACGAGCTTTCTTGGCGAAATACAAATCGATCATGTATTTGACCAAGGACAAGTTGTCGATCTCGTCTGTTGTACCCACATTTATCACTTCGCCCAAAACTTTTACGGATGTATTTGGGTCAGAACGTTCTATGATGCAATTGGCCCATATCAAGTCAAGTGCAGTTATAAAGTCAGAAACATGGACGTAACTTCTCTTGTTCAATCCGTTTCCATGTATATGTATTTTCGGCTGCTCCAGAGGTACATCTTGTTGAAGATCACAATGTTTCAATGCCGAAAGGACCATAGGTATCAATTTTTCCAGATGCTGTCTAGTGCCGTAGATGTTATTTGATCGCACTATCACAGCAGGGATATGGAACGACTTTTGGTATGACCCGAGAAGTATATCGACTGCAGCCTTGGATGCAGCGTAGGGATTTGTAGGATTTAATTTGCATTCCTCGTCTGCATAAGTCCCTTCTTTCTGTTCTCCGTACACTTCATCCGTTGAAATATGAATATAAGTAAAAGTCTCCACCAATTGAGGACGCTCGTCAAGTAGTAATCGTATACCTTCAAGTACATTCTGGGCACTTCTGATGTTATTAGAGGTGAACTGCAAGGGATCTGAAAAGGACCTGTCAACGCATGATTCTGCTGCAAAATTGAATATAGTTGTAATCTTGTTTTTTGGAAAGTCCTTGACCAAAAAATCTTTGACAAAATCGAAGTCCAAAGCCAAATCTTTTTTTATAAACTCAAAGTTGGGATGTTTAAGGACCGACACTAAATTCTTAGTACTCCAGTCGCTTGCATAGTTCAACTTATCAATACAAGTAAAATGATAGTTTGGATATTTTGAAACAGCAAAGTCCAAGAAGTGTGAACCTATGAATCCAGCACCTCCAGCTACTAGTATATACTGTTCATATTGAGTTTCGATCTCCATGGTACTGGAATCGGTTTTTCATACTAGGTAAACAGATGGTTTATATAAAGCAATGGTCCGAGATATAGATGTAACGTTACAGTCATTTCCCTGACTCCACAAATGTAACGTTACATGAAAACCGAGGTTCTTTACCCCAAAAAGAACGCAACGTTACATTCATATTTCGATTTTTCAAAAATATATAACATCACCACGATCTCCATATTTGAAGTTGTTCTTTGAGCTAACCAAAGAAAAAAAATAGGTGAAGATCAGCAATATGGCTACTCAGTTTGACTTCTCGGACCATTCTCACCGTCGTTTCAACCCGTTGACAAACGGTTATGTTTTATGTTCTCCTCATAGAGCAAAAAGACCATGGCAAGGTGCCAAAAGTGAGATCAGGAAGGCTGAATTGATCAGCTTCGACCCCATGTGCTACTTATGTCCAGGCAATGTGCGAGCAACAGGTGACTCAAATCCAAAGTATGAAGACACTTACATATTCCCCAATGATTATCCTGCGGTGAAGATGGACCAGCCAGATTACGTCGAAGACGAAGAGCTGAAGAAGAAGAATCCATTGAAAGCCAGATTATTGAAGGCAGAAGGCGTACGTGGAAAGTGCTTTGTTATTTGCTTCAGCCCTAATCACGCTCTCACTTTACCATTGATGCCAGTGGAAAGTATTTCAAAGATAGTACATGCTTGGTCCAAGTTATACAATGACCTTCATCAAGAAGTGTTAGATGGAACAGCTGACTTCAAATACCTTCAAATCTTTGAAAATAGGGGTTTTGCTATGGGATGCTCGAATCCTCATCCTCATGGACAAGCCTGGTGCTTGAATAATATTCCAACAGAAGTTGCTACAGAGTTAACAAACATGACAAAATATCATACAGAGAATGGTAGTCATTTGTTAGGTGATTATGTCAAGCTTGAGTTGGAAGAGAAGAAAAGAGTAATTTTAGAAAATGACTCGTTCATTGTTGTTGTTCCATACTGGGCTCTCTGGCCTTTTGAAACTCTCTTAATCGCCAAAGAGCATTTGAGATCGTTGCTGGATTTCAACAACAAACATAAGCTTGACTTGGCCCAAATATTGAAAAAACTCACGGTCAAGTACGATAACCTTTTCAATACTAGTTTCCCTTACTCGATGGGTTTGCATCAAGCTCCCTTTGAGGGAACTGAAGCTGAAAAAGAGAACTCTTGGTTCCATATGCACTTTTACCCACCTCTCTTACGTTCTGCAACCGTGAAGAAGTTCTGTGTTGGATTTGAGATGTTGGGCGAACCACAAAGAGACTTGACAAGTGAACAAGCTGCTGCTAGATTACAAGATTTGAGCAGTGAGGTGCACTATACGACTCTCTCAGAGACAGACAACTAATCAACGACGAAAGAAAAAGCATAGAAAAGTAATATAGCATTGTCAGTAATCACTTTAGTAAGAGTCATGTGTATACGAAATGTTAGTAAAGGGATTTATATCGGCTATTATTTTGTACTAATCTTTACTCTTGTAAGGTCTAACTTCTCTTTTTTTTTTTTTTTTBTTTTTTTTTTTGGTGGTTTTATCTWTAGTATCTCATCAGGTTTTTGTTAACGGTTAGATTAGCAGTTTGATACGAGAGAAGTGCTTTAAGTCATGACAGTTCCAAAAGAGGAGGCTGACAATGCCAAAAAAGATATAAAACCACCTTTAGAATCGAGAATAGGCAAAGATTCACCGTTCACGTTTGGTCAAAGATATTTGGACAATGAAGAGGATGTTTTCAACCACAACGCATGGGACCACGTAGAATGGGGGGAAGAACAGATCAACGAAGCGAAGGAACGTATATCGAAACAGTACGAGGCTCCCGTCAAAGAGCATGAAAAGAAGTTGTATAATTCCACACCAGAGAAGTACTGGAACATATTCTATAAAAATAATAGAGAGAATTTTTTCAAAGACAGAAGATGGCTCCAAATTGAATTTCCCTCTTTATACGAGGCAACTAAAGAAGAGTACGGGAAACCTGTTACAATATTGGAAGTTGGTTGTGGGGCTGGTAATACTTTTTTTCCGGTGTTGAATCAAAATAAGAATCCTAATTTAAAGATTGTTGGTTGTGACTACCTGAAAGTAGCAGTTGATCTAGTAAAATCTACTCCCAATTTTGCCCCAAATCATGAGAAGGGAATAGCATATTCATCTGTATGGGACTTAGCTAATGAAGAAGGGACGTTACCTGAAGATGTGGCACCAAACTCTGTGGACATAGTGATTATGGTTTTTGTCTTTCTGGCTTTACACCCCAATCAATGGAAATGTGCTGTCAATAACTTGTCAAAGATTTTGAAACCTGGAGGAGAGATTCTTTTCAGAGACTACGGAAGATATGATTTAGCGCAACTCAGGTTTAAAAAAGGAAGATTATTGGATGATAATTTCTATATCAGAGGAGACGGTACCAGAGTGTACTTTTTCACGGAGGAAGAATTGAGAGAGATATTTTGCAAAGAAGGCCCATTCCTCGAGAACAAGATAGCGACAGACAGGCGGTTGCTAGTAAATAGAAAAAAGCAGCTCAAGATGTATCGTGCTTGGTTGCAGGCTGTTTTTAAGGCCAAGGAAGATTAGTCTGGTAATTAGTTCAATTTAATATCAACGTAAGATACAAAAAATTATCGGTATGCTTGAACAAATTCCATATGGTGGCTATGTCGACTTTCATCAATGACTTGGCGTTTATGCCATGTATGAGGCAATCCCATAGCTCGAGGTTATCGGGATCAAAAAGCTCAGGAATGTAGTCATTCAAAAGGTCTTCGAGAAGGCACCGGCTCCCGCTGCTCAGGAAACAAAAAGCCGGTTTTTGTATTACTGTCGAGTTGGGAAAGTAGACTTTCACCGGTATCTTTTGCACCCTGTCCAAGCTGCAAACGATCATTCTGTTGTACTTCTCAAACGTACCCATATTGTGCGTTCGTATAGCATCCCATAGGATATCAGAATCGCTTTTGCTCAAATCCATAATGGCTTTCGAGCTCCCGTTGTACACGAAGCATGCCTGCTTGAGCCGATTGACCACCACCTCCTTCAAGCTTCTCATGTAGTCGACCGTCCCATCTGTTCTGTGGTAGATATGTGGAATTATGCTATCAACAGGATAATCACCAGCCCACCGTAAACACAACGTCCATACCCGCAGATCGGTACTCCTGACGAGCTTGGGAACGAACATGTTATCGTATAGCACACCAATAGGCACGTTCCATTTTATCGGGGCTCCGTCGAACTCAAGCCAGACTGGTGTAGTTTCCAACACCTCCTGATAAATCTTGAAATACGAACATATGCTGTCAAAGTACACCGGGAAATATGAGTCTCTGTAGAATACTCCCAAATACTCCTTGGGGCTTTCAGCCCCCCCTGATTCTAATAATATTCTCACATTAATCGATCCATTCCAAAGCCTTTCTCTTACGTCTATTTTCTCGAATTCCAAGCTCATCGCTTGATTATAAGTTTCTTGGTCGTTCAAATTGAGTAATACCAGCTATACTTTAGACAATATTTGACTGGGCATTACCGAAAAGTGAAGTCCATGCACAAGCTCCTTTTTCCAGTATTCATACGACCTTTCTATATGTGTCAGAAGTACGCACATACATCGTAATTTAAGTTCGATACTTCTTATGGGTGCGACAGCCAGCCACGATGGGGATGGTGATGAACTTTGGTGAAAAATGGATATAAATACATATATAGCATGGAGCCCACTAAAAGAACGGTAAGGCAAGATCAAGACCAAATCAATTAGTTCTAAGAGTTAAAAAAGTTGTGCTTGCAGCAGATGAAAAGAAATACTAAGCAGAAGAGGGTAGTGAGTTTGGAACTTTCGCAGACCAACTCTGCCAGTTTATTTGATCCCGATATCAGTTACGCGGTGAATAAGTTCAAGCCAGGAGAGAGAAGCAGTACCGAAATACCTTTAGAGTTTGCTTTGGTTCGGAAAATGGTGAAAAATGGTAATAAGCATGGGAAAGGTAAAAGAGTGGTGAGCATGCCAGCACTCGGCAGAAATGAAAAACCGCTTCCTCGGGCACCGATGACGCCAGAAGCCCCCGGGAACGCAAGGGGCGGATTTTCAGGTGTTTCTACGATAGAAGAGAAGTTGCTGGAGGTGAGCTTGGAAGACAGTCCATCGCCTGGCTCAAGTGCTAGCGAGGACGACGATAGTTGTTTCTCAGAAAACGCTAGCCATGCATTTGGCAGCCATTCGAGTCCTGCGTCGTCGTTGAAAGACACGGTGAAGAGTCTTGATGGGAAATCGAAGCCCTCTCACTCTCCCGTGGGATCAATTGACACCGCTGCCGTTTCCACGTCCTCCTCCATCTACTCAGACACCGATGAATTAAGCTATACAAAAATCTTTCCCACCGACATTTTATACATGAACACAGACATTGAAGACGTCAGCGTCGACGATAGTCTTTGGGGCTCCGACGATGGGGTTGCTGGTGAAGACGATCAACATGACGAATTTGCTCTAGCTGCAAAATCAAGAAATCTTACTCCCCCTGCAAGCACATTATACGTTCCAAAGTCAAGAAAAAGGACAGACGAAGAAATGAAGCTTGATGTGATCAAGCAGAGGGCTTACAGATTCCCTAAAGGAAAAGAGGAACAAAGGAGTCTCTCCTCTCATAATGCATCATCAGCTCCTTCTTCTCAACCAAAAATGCGCCAAGGCCAGTGCTTGAAAAGTTTGAGAGAATGCAAAATGGAGTTGAAAGCTCTAATGAAAAATGCCCCCGTAACGTTCCCCCTTGATCATGGCTTCGATTCAGATTTAACTCGATACAGAGGCTTGGAAAGACGCAAAGTAAGCGCTCCTATATCATACACTTGCAGAACCGGCCCTAGCAGAACCCCTGGCAATGCATACGATGAAAACTATACCCTGAAGCATCACGTCGCTAATTACAGGAGTCATGCCGGAGCTGAGGTACGAGTTTCTTCCACACCCAATCAATCTACGTTTCGAGAATCTACACAAGTCGGTTCCTGCAAACGAAAAACAGAGTGCCCAAAGCCCAAACCAGGCATCGTGGACTCGTACGGCTGGTTCTTATCCTGAATACCTATACAAGCCAGGACAGGCTACACAGCTCCGAAAACTCATTCCATAAATTGTCTACATGGTGGTATTCCGCCAACTAACATTCATTACTAAGTAAGTTCATAACTTCACTATCAAATCGTCATTTTCATATAAATTAACAATTTCTTGTAGATTATACTTTTCGGCAATATCTGGGCCAATGAACCGACCACCCAAGTAGTGGTGGCGCCCCTCCTTCAAGAAATGCTCGGCACACGGCTTGGGCGCCGTCAAGCTGACAAGAACCGTAGGATTGATGTCTTTATCAATAGGCCCATTGTCGACATCCCACCCAGAAGGAATGTCAACCGACACGATCGGAGGAATCTCGCTATGATTTTCAGCTAAATACTCGATCAATTCATCGAAAGGTGGGCGAATTGGCGGTTTGAAAGAAAACCCAAATAGCGAGTCCACAATGAGACTCACTTTGCCCGGTTCCTCGAGATATTTTTTCACCTCGCCAACACTGTCGACCTCAGACACATTGAGGTTCTGAAGTTGCACCATGAGCCTCTTGTAAAGCTCGTTTTTGCTGCTTCTCTTGGGGTAGTATACGATCGGATCGTAGCCCCAGAGCTTCAAGTGTCTCGAAGCCACTAGTCCATCTCCCCCATTATTTCCTGGCCCAACAAGCATAAGCACCTTGTTCAAGCTGCTCCTCTGCGGAGGATACTGCTTGTAAATAGCATGAGCAACAGAAAGCCCCGCCAACTCCATCAACTGGTCGATGGAAAATCCTCCCGATGACATCAAGTCCTGGTCCAATTTGGCCGCTAACGCAGACGAAAGTGTCTTAAAACTACCTGGTTTCATCCTCACTGCAAACAACAACCTAAACTATGAACTACTGCCCGATGCTCTCCCTTATAATTTACAAGCAAGAATAATTCAGTTATAAAAGAGTGAGCAATAATTAATTTTAGTCTATGCTTATCGACACTCTAAATTAAAGTCACCAGATTATTATATGTAAGAGTGATAGCAATGGTTTTTCGGTCGACACTAGCACCATGAAATGGTTAGGTTAAGGTACTAAACATCTAGCTATACCAGCAACAACTTTACCAACTTTTACACCCAAAACTGACCTAGAAGGAATACCTGCACGTAATTATGGTTAGTTTTAAGTGTCGAGAAGATTATCAACAAATTCTGAAAAACACGTACTACAATATAGAGTTTATGAACAACAGGAAGTATTGAAAATGGACCAACTGTACAGTTTTGACTCGCCTTCGACGATCAGTAACTCTCCTATGATTAATTATAGAAAAGATGCCAGAAAAGGTGTCAAATTCACGATGATGGTGGTTGGGGAACTGGGAACAGGGAAGACTACATTCATCAACAGTTTGTTGAACCAAAAGGTATTGTCACATAGATATGAGTCTAATTTCAGCGGTATGGCCGACACAAAGACGTTGACATTCGCCTCGGCGAAGTCGATAGCGTTGCCCAACACGTCCGTGTTGACACGGAATGACTTCAATCCCAACACAGCGCACGAGGAGCCGGGATTTGCCATTACGGAGACCAAGGTCGAAATAGTGGACGCAGACAACACCAAGGTGTTGTTGAATGTGATTGACACGCCAGGGTTCGGGGAGAACTTGAACAACGAGATATGTTTTGTTGAGATTGAAAACTTTCTCAAGCAGCAGTTTGACTTGGTGTTAGCCGAGGAGACGAGAATAAGAAGAAACCCTCGATTTGTGGATACTAGGGTGCATGTGTTGATCTATTTCATCAGTCCTACTGGTCATGGTTTGAGGG
Organism: Millerozyma acaciae; assembly: GCA_001600675.1. Taxonomy (NCBI): domain Eukaryota; kingdom Fungi; phylum Ascomycota; class Pichiomycetes; order Serinales; family Debaryomycetaceae; genus Millerozyma; species Millerozyma acaciae. The sequence goes on along the minus strand of BCKO01000002.1, from coordinate 125,497 downwards.
AGATAGACATCAGCTGCATGAAGAAGCTCGCCAAGTACGTGAACATCATACCCGTGATAGGGAAAGCGGACTCTTTCACGGAATCGGAGCTCCAGTACTTCAAGGAGCAGGTGAGAAACGACATAGAGAGATACAGCGTGCCCGTGTTCCAGTTTGACAATGCGTTGGCCGACTACGACGAGGAGGAGGATCACGAGTTGATTGAGGAGTGCAAGTTCCTTACTGCGTTGCAGCCTTTTGCCATAGTGTCGTCTGAGGACGACTACGAGGTGAAGGACCCTACGACAGGAGAAAAAGTGGTGATAAGAGCACGACAATACCCTTGGGGGCTCGTTGACATCAACAATACGACCTACAGCGATTTCCCCATTTTGAAGTCTGTGGTGCTCGGATCCCATTTGCAAGACTTGAAGGACCTCACCCATGACTTCTTGTACGAGACTTATAGAACAGAGAGGTTGATGAAGGTCACCGGCAAGGAGAGCATAGACGACGACGAAGAGCTCGAGTACGATGAGGAGACGGAAAGGACCCCTAAGCACGGCACCTTCAACAAGAACAACTCGACGGTGCCATCGCTCTCCAACTTGGCACAATTGACCAACACCACCGGCCATAACAGACTCAGCAGGGACAACTCGTCCATAACATCATCCACATCATCGAGGGCCCCCAGGTCCATGCTTTTGGACGAAAACGACCAGATGGAGTTGCCCTCCCCCAAGATAAAAGACGACCAGTCGTTCGCCTCCTCTGCCTCTACCATATCGTTAGAGACCGGCAATTCATACTCGAAACAGCTCAACACCACCAACCCGGCCTTCAAGAGACACTCAATCGGCCCCCAAAGAAGCCAGCTCAGGCAGATCTCAGAAACCGTGCCCTATGTGATAAGACACGAGAGAATCTTGGAAAGACAGCAAAAGTTGGAGGAAATGGAGATGAAGAGCGCCAAAGAATTGGCCATGAGAGCTGCGTTGTTGGAGCAAAAAGCAGCAGAATTGAAGTCAAAGGAGAAAATGCTCATGAAGAGATTAGCCTCAGAAAACGTGGAAAAAACCGATACAAACCTGCTCGACCGAGTGCCCGACCAGGTGTCCAACCACGAGCGTGAAGATCTCGACACCCAGAGCATAGCGGGAGCTAATGCCTCGCTGATAAGAAAAGAAGAGACGTTTACTGATTTACACTCAATTGTTGACCAACGATAGACTCACACTCAAACATTCGTCTAACTATATAAGATTTTGTTTATTCCCACTCTTTCCATAGGTGTTGCAGTAGCTTGAATAAAGAGTATTGACGTTATAATTGGTTATACGTTTTTGTAACCGTTTTGCACGACTTTGATCTTTTGGATTTAGCGCCAACTTTCAATTCAAAGCAAAAAAAATACCGAAAACACCAACTTTTCTGTATTGATTTGTTTGTCCGTAGTTGAAGGACCTTATTTGAGCGGGAACTTCAATCAAAAAGCGGAAGCTAGCTAGTTGAAGAATTAGTCAGAATTCGAACGAACATTTCGATTTTTTTCAACACGTCAAGCAATTGTTGAAATCATTTACGCCGCTTTTTATTAAAGACTTGTTGCCAGTGAATTTTTGACAAATCACGAAAAAAGAATTTGATAAGTAGATAAGTCTGATATGGATATTTTACAGACGTTGGAGAATGCGTTGTTGCATCCGGACCCAAGCAAAAGAAGCGAGGCCGAAAGCCAGCTTGATCAGGCGGCCAGGAATCATTTCGTGGAGTACATAAGCTTGTTGACAGACGCTTTGGCTAATGAAGAGGCCAAGACGGAAGTTCGAATGCTTGCTGGGATTGGGTTGAAGAACCAGTTGACGTCGAAGGAGCAAAAGAGAAGATTGGAGCAGCACAACCGATGGATAGCGTTGGACTCTGTGGCCAAAAGCAAAATCAAGGAGACGTCGATGAAAGCGTTGCTCACAAAAGACGACAGGGTGGCGGGCTCAGCCGCACAGTTGGTTGCAGCCATTGCAGACATTGAGCTTCCTAGGAACGAGTGGCCCGAGTTGATACCAACGATCATTGAGAACACCAAGACCGAAAAGCCAGTCAACGTCAAACGTGCATCGTTGTTAGCGATAGGATACATATGCGATACTGCGGATCCAAACAACCCTGCGATAGTGGCCCAGGCTAACGGTATATTGATTGCCATCGTACAGGGTGTTCAAAGCAGCGAGCCATCGAAAGTGGTCCGGTTGACTGCGTTGAATGCGTTGGTGAACTCGTTGGAGTTCATTAAATTCAATTTCGAGAGAGAAGGTGAAAGAAACTATATTATGCAAGTCGTTTGTGAGGCAACTCAAGCTGACGATAGTGAATTACAGGCCAGTGCATTTGGGTGTTTGGCGAGAATAATGTCGCTTTATTACCGCTTCATGGCATTGTACATGGAAAAAGCGCTTTACGGCCTCACTGTCTCGGGCATGCAAAGCGCAGACGAAAAAGTAGCTTGCATGGCGGTTGAATTCTGGTCTACAGTTTGCGAAGAAGAATTGGAGATCACTCTTCAAAGAGAGGAATACGGAATTGATGCTCAGCCTGAGTTGATTAGTTATAACTTTGCTTTAGTGGCTATTCAGGACGTACTCCCCACATTGTTGACATTACTTACAAGACAGAATGAAGACCCCGAAGATGATGATTGGTCGGTAGCAATGGCAGCTGGTTCGTGCTTGCAACTTTTCGCTCAGAACACAGGCAACTATGTGGTTGAACCAACATTACAATTTGTTGCCGCCAACATAAGCAACACAAACGACTGGAGAGCTAGAGAAGCATCCGTTATGGCGTTTGGTTCAATTTTGGATGGTCCTGATCACGAGCAATTGAGGACGCTTATCGGCCAAGCATTACAACCCATTTTACTACTCATTAAGGACGAATACTTACAAGTCAAGGAAACAGTTGCTTGGTGTCTAGGCAGAATTGCCGATCTTGTGATAGATGCCATAGACATCAACCAACACTTACCAACGTTGCTTGAAGCTTTGGTTGCGGGATTGCAGGATCATCCAAAAGTTTCTACCAATTGTTGCTGGACATTAATGAACTTGTTAGAGCAAATGTGCACTGATGGACCTACTATGGACACTACGATCATGTCACCATTTTACCCTACAATAATCCCAATCTTAGTCCAGTTATCAGGAAAATCAGATAACGACTATAGTTCAAGAGCCTCAGCGTACGAGGCTTTATCTACATTTGTTACGTACAGTGGTAATGATTCTATGCCAATAGTCCATAGCATAGCAACTGAAGTGTTGAGTAGGTTGGAGTCAACAATCGCAATGCAGCAACAAGTATTGACAGCAGAAGACAAGAGTAACTTGGAGGAATTACAAACGAACATCTTATCGCTCTTGACAAACATCATCCGGAGGTTGAGCAATGAAGTCTCTCAAGCTTCAGACAATCTTATGTCTATGTTCCTTAAATTGTTAGAGTCCCAAGAACCCAATGCCTTGATAGAAGAAGATATATTCATTGCTATATCTGCAGTGGCTGGGGCTACTGGCCAGAAGTTTTTGTCTTACATGGATGCCTTCACACCTTACTTGACAAAGGCCCTTCAAAATACTGATTCACCCACCTGCAACACTGCTGTTGGTTTGGTCGCTGACTTGGCACAATCTCTCGGTAACTCAATATTGCCATATTTTGCCAACTTGATGAACATCTTGGGTAGTAACTTGAACAACGCTGAAGTAAGAAGAGACTTGAGGCCAGCGATTTTGTCTTGTTTCGGAGATGTTGCTACTTCGGTTGGTTCCAACTTCCAACCTTATCTTGAGTTTGTAATGCAAATATGTATATCTGCGTCTGGTATCGAGCCCGAGGATAGCTCAATGGAGACTATCGACTATGTCTTGAACGTCAAGGAATCTGTTTTAGATTGTTACGTGGGTATTGTGGGCGGCTTCCACGATAACCCACAAGCAATCTACCCTTTTGTTGCTTCTATTTTCCAGTTTTTGCATGCGGTATCTGTCGACATAAATATGTCAACAACTGATTCCGTTGCCAGGTCTGCCTGTGGTCTATTGGGTGACATTGCTGCAATGTTCCCTAACGGTGAGTTCAAACAAGCTTACATGCAATCTTGGGTTAGTGAGTACATCAAGAAGACAAGATCGAATCCAGTCTTTCTGCAGGCGACCAAGGATACAGCTAGATGGGCTAGAGATCAACAGAAAAGACAACTCAGTCTGTGAACATCCGATCACCATTTGTCGAATTTTTCTACGTTGTCTTGGCGAGTCTAGAGTATTACTACTTATGAACTTCTCAAACGCCTTCAACCTCATTCTCTAATTTTATCTCTACTGATCATTTTCTAGCGTCTTGTCCCATATGTTGCTGCCCATGGTTATTGACATGAGCTTATACGCATATTGGCTTTTTGTCTCAAACTGTTAGTTAATCTTGTCCTGAAAGGACATCACTCTTCTCATCTCTGCATGATCATTCATAGACCTGTGTTAATAATATAGCATCTCTCAGTAATCATTAATGATAGCCTTTAATGACTCTAAATATACAAATACCAAAAACTACAATAATGCGAAGAGTATTTCGCTGTTTTGAAAGATCCATCACAACTCAACATTCACCTTCATTTTGTAACGGCGGGAACTCATATTGCATGAAAAACTTCAACTAGGCGGTAGTGGTGACGATTACTTGAACCGAATATTTCAAGAGAGGTTTAATTTTTCATCAATACAGAAAGAGTACTTTTTAAGATTTCACAACTAAAACTTATTCACAAAGCTCAACTTTTAGAAATTGTTGCAAATGTCTACCAGCTTCACTTACGAGCCCATCCCATTCGATGAAACATACATCTTATATGATCCTTCAGACCTAGTGTCAGTCATTTCAGTGCATTTGTCGTTGTTGCCTATATACATAATGGTTTTCTACACTGCTTGGTTTCTTTTGACAAGAGAGATAGAACCGGTTATCATAGTTGCAGGGCACTTGGCAAACAATATTGCTAACAAGTTTGTGAAGATACTTGTGGGACAGTCCAGGCCTGGCTTTCATAAGAATTTTGGGAGTGGGTCATACAGCTTAGGCTTTGGCATGCCATCGGCTCATTCACAATTTATGGGATTAATGGTTACTTACTACTCTCTAACTATGATTTTCCATATAAAGACACTATCTCCCAAAGAAAAACTTTTTGGTGTTATCTGTCTTATCATCATGTGTTTGGGTGTTGCATTTTCAAGAGTATATTTACTTTACCATTCTCTTCCCCAGGTAATTGCTGGCGTACTCATTGGCTCTTTTTTAGGAACTTGTTATTATGTCTTGATTGCAGTTGCAAGAGATACTGGCGTAGTTGACTGGGTTTTAAACTGGCCAATTGTCAACTTTTTTTACGTGAAAGACTCCTACTACTACTGCTACGCTTCATTTCGTGATGAGTACTCACATTATCTTCAGAGACGTGAAGAAGCCTCCAAACCTGAAGAAGATAGTTCGAAAAAAGTAGAATGATTTAATACATACTTGGGCGCTTGTAAAAACGCCTTCTCAGTGTTTTTCTACGTAGCTATTGATTTGAAACTGATCGTAGACCTCATTAACAGTTTTCCCCTGTTGTCAAAATATTGAAGTGATTCAGTCCCGAGCCTAAAACTCTTCCCATTTGTCATCTTTCCAGTCGTCATCTTTCTTTGAAAAGGCTTTATTCCCAAGGCCTTCCAATGAAGTTTTCTCCTTAGGTTTGTCCAATCCAAAGGCTGGTTTGATCTCTTCTTTTTCCCCGATACCAAAACCCTCGAAAAACTTGGTAAACTTTTCATCCAAGCCTTCGTTACCGTTGGTGAAATTATGGAATGTTTCCTGGCCATATTTACCCGTTTCTTGCATTTTTTGACCAAACTGAGCCATCGCCCTTTTTGTTTCGCTGCTGATTTCGCTCTCCTGAAGTTGGTTGATCCCAGGCTTGATAACAGACTCATGAACTTCGTTTACTGATTTAGCCACCGTGCTTGAAAACAACCCCCAGCCCTTGGTGAGAGTACCCAAAGGGTCACTTTGGAAGTTGTCGAGCGTAAAGCTAGACAAAGAGCCACCTCTATTTGCGTTTTGCGCTGGAGCAGGCGTGTTTCCAAACCCGCCATATTTTCCTCCTTGCGACGGAGGCAAGTGGCCTGGTCTCTGGTTATTCTTTTCACTTAACTTGGAAAAAAATGCTTCATTTTTCTGCTTTTGATCAGCTGGGAGCTTGGGCAAGCTTTTCTTGTCCACAGCAGCATCTCCCTGCGTGGAACCTGCTCTATCGTTTGACCCAGACGTCTGGGCACTGGGCAAAACTTCTCCACTGTGGTCTTTAGGAACATACTCTTTTCCTTCAATTTCGCAGGTGAGCTTCTCTTTATAATCTTCGGCGACGTAGTTGTCGTACTTTTGTTTGGCATCAAGCTTCAAGTCTACTCCATGATCTGAAAAGTATTTTTTCATTTTCTCATTACCTCCTTTCTCCATTCTCAACACTTCCTCCGCCTTGAACAGGTCCATAGTGATAGATCTGACGAACGAGATGTGTACTCCTAACCCTCTGTGTATACCAGCACATTCAAGACAAATGAATATACCAAACTTTGGCGAAGCCCATTGTGGATTTGGTGCATCACAGTCACAGCATTTTTTGTTCATTCCATTTTTTTGTAACACCAAAAGTTTTCTTCTGGTTTCTGGATCGAGTGACATTTCTGAAGATACCGCTTCCCTTTACGTCTATATGATTTATGCTTGTAGAGGTTAAACTGTTACTATATCAAAATTGTTTTGATAAATCATCCGCATTCATATACTAAATAGCTACACACGACTCTTCTTCTTAGGTGGTGAAGCTCCAACGTCGAAGCTCCAATGTTCGAGCTCGAAGGTTCATGCTTGAAGCTTATAGCTCACAGCATCTAGATCATAGCTTTGTATCGGGCATGGTAATTTTTTCGATGAGCTGCACTGGGTATAAGCTCGACATGGCAGAACCAAGATGCCACAGAGCACCATCGACAACTTGTACGGTTCCTGAGATGTAGTTTGCAGCAGGGGAGAACAAGAATACGGTGGCTTCAGCAATGTCTCTTGTCGACCCCAATCTCTGTAAAGGTATCTTGGACACCAGAGCATCTAGATTGGGAACCAATCTCTTAACACCTTCTGTACCTTCGATTGTACCAGGAGCAATGCAATTGCTTCGTATTCCCAAAGGACCTAGCTCGACGGCCAATGCATTGGACAACGCATCGACTCCTGCCTTGGCAGCGCCAACATGGATCTGGAAAGGAACCCCGTAGTAGTGCAAAGTAGCACTAACGAACAAGATGGCACCTTTGCTCTTCTTGAGCTCCTTGAAACATGCTTTTGCTGTGTTGTACGACCCAAGAAGGTCAATCGATACCACAGACTGGAATGCATTGGAAGAGAGGTGGTTGAAATCGCTCAAGAAGTTCCCGGCTGCACCAGCGATGACAAAGTCTATTCTGCCCAATTCCTCAACCGTCTTCTGCACTGCTTTTACAATCGCATTGACGTCTCTCACGTCGATATTAGAACACGCAATGACCTTACTACCGGGACGTAACTTGCTTATCTCCAAAGCAGCAGCTTCTGTCTTCTCTGGGTTTCTACCCACAATCGCAGCATTCGCTCCCAAAAGAACAAGGGCTTGTGTTTGTACCTTGCAAATCGTTCCTGCTCCTCCGGTAACGAAAACAACCTTGCCCTTGAAGAGGTCAGGCTTCCAGGAACTGTTGTCGACGAAGGATTGATCAAGCATCAGCTAATTTGAAAATTTGGTGTGGTTTTAGGATTTCAATTGGAAGCAAAATCCCATATTTTATAGAGATCAGTTGAAAACCTCCCCCATATTTTGAACCTTACCGAGGCCGACAGTCACGAGATAAACTTGCCATATTTGAAAAGAGAGTTTATATTATAATACATGGACATATATGTCTACTTTGTAGAGATAGCAATTCAGAACTTGCAAAAGTCAAAGCAACTATATGTCAGTTTCTATATGCTCTTGAAATTCTTTTTTTCAAGCTTATAGACAATTTTTTCCGTGTTCGAGTAATCCTGGTTTCTCGGGGCAGCGTAGAGCCCTCTCTGGATGGTAGACGTTTAGCTTTGGGACTCAAGTCTGCCTTGAACATAGGACTGTTAACTGCGTCTTCTTCAAGTTGACGTTTTTCGCCGTTCGAAAGTGGGTCCTCGTTTTCAAGTGTAGCCTCTATTCCTTTGAATAGATCGTTGTGTTTGGGCAGACAGTCAGAGTTGGCGTCAAGAGACAGGTCATCCATGTCGTCATTCGTAACTGGCGTGGAAGCATTATGCTTAATTATGGTATCGTCGTCAGAGTCGAGATTTCGATCTTTTGCATGTAGGGTAGCTGGATCTGGTTCGCCGTGATCAGTAGGATCAGAGGGCCAATTTTCAAGAGAGTAGATCAACGCGCTACCTGTTGTGGCATATGTTATATCGTTTTGGAAGAATGACTTCTCTTTTTCGTACATGAACCTGGCATATTTCCTGAAATTTTGCCTAATTTTTATATTCAACGATTCATCACAGTTCCTTAGTATGACCTCCACGAAGTCCAAGCAGGCAGAGTTTGCCAAATTATTTTCCTGAGAAACTGATTTGAAGAACCCCAAAAAATGGGTCAAGATGTTGTGGTCGAGAATGTACTGACAATACGCAACCTCGTTTACCATTATGATACTCTTGAGGCACCTGAGAGCGGAAAGCTTTAGTGTCGTTTTCACGTCCATACTTAGAAGCTTTGCGACACCAAGTAGAATGTTGTTGCGCAAAAAAAACGGTTTTGAAATGAGCGAATCGTGCTCATTGATGCAAAAGGCTATCAAATCACATAGCCGTTGATTTAACAAAACATCTTCCGATATTCTGTCTTTCAAGTCTCTTTCTATCTTTGAATTAGCAAGATCAATGATGTTGGCAAAAAGCGAAGGTGCCACTTCTGAGTAAAAAGCCTTGAAGTAGTGATTGGTATTTATATCATTAGACTCCTCAGAATTGTGAATACCTCTATCATGATAAATAAATTCATTACGTGAATCGACGTCCATATCGTTATTTGCTTGAGAATTGGATGCAATATTGGAACTCAATAAAGTACGGAGCGCTTCAAATGCCTGTAATTTCAACCCTGAACTTTTCTCCTTCATTAGTAAAGAGGTAAGTAGCAGTATCAAAGTCATGTCGTCAGATAGCTTCAAGCTTAAAATTCTTTGTTCCGCTGGGGATTCTTCATCGACTTTCTTCCCAGCACGTATGTCAGGATCTATAAACGGAGGAGGTTCCGAGTTATCTATGGTCTCCTCATTATGAACTGAATTCAACAACGAGACATCCTGCTCTATTATGATAACGATTAGTTCCGTGCCAAATACGCGGATGGTATCATTGTTATCTTGTAGCGCAAACTTTATCATATTGAAAAGACCACTTTTGACTAGGTAGGAAAAGAAACTTGACTGATATGACTGCAAAGACGTCACTATCAACACGTATTGATGTATTAACCGAACCCCATCTCTTTTGATCTCTATAGGTTGATCTTCAGTTTCATAGATTTTGAATAGTTTCTCTAAAAAGTTATCATTTCTTTTGGAGTCTTTCAAGAAGTTGATGATGTCAACTTGATTGAAATAGATAAGCGAAGAGATTGTGTTGAGTGTTTGATCATCCAAGAATCGGGCAAGGACAACGTCCTTCAAGAAGTTTAAATAATAATCCTTTTTAAAAACATCTAGTGACCCTGATTCCTCATGGATTGGAATATCTATGACAACCTTGAACTTATTCTTGTCCCGCAAAGTTTCTCTATAACATGCCTTCAACTCAGGAAATTCTGTTGTGTATTCCAATATGCCCGCAACATTATATATCTTGTCTTCGTCAGAAAGAATATCCTCAATCATGGCAACTTCGTTGTATAGTATCAAGGTTTTCACTATATCACTAAGTATATGCAAATTTTTCAAGTTTCGTGACCCTTCAGACTCTTTGAACACATTGATAAGTTTGTTGAAATAACTCTGTTCGATAATGTAACTCAGTATACAAGAGCGTGTGTACAGCGAGTTCAACCCTTGACTTACGAGCTCAAAGACGTCCTCCAAGTTGGTAGTTGAAGGGGTTTCGGGGTAATTTATAGGCCCAGTAATCAATTCCGTGATGTCTCCACCATTCTGCAGAAAGCTATCACTCTCTATCACATTGTTTCTGGGTATCACGTAGTACAAAGAGATCTCAGGACTATACCGTTCTTGCTGTACCTTGATTATAAATTCACATAGATCAGCACATCCCTCCGACTCTTGAAATGATAATGCTAAATCTTTTCCTGACTGGTCAGTCCAAACAATGAGCGTCTCTTGTTGTCTCTGATATTGAGTCGTTCCCTCTAGAAATGACTTGAGTATTATGTCTTTCTCATCTAGTTCGTTTCGGACAAGGAAGTACGGTCTTTTACTACTGCTTTCTACCTCTCCGACACAAAACCCTGTTCCGTTGTCAATCCAGTCATCTCCCAGAAGCAAGTAAACCTTCACTCGTCTAGGCGTTCTCCCAACAACAAAAGTAATAGGCTTCTTCGTAGCAGCTTCGCCCTCCTGTTCACTATTTTTTGACTCTTTACTCATCAATGCCGTCAGATGAATATCTTGTTGCTTTTCCAACGCGTCAAGCGTATAAATTCTATGTCTTGAGAATTAAATTCTTTCGCCTTTAATGATAGGAACTATATTTGACCCGGCTGATATTATGGTTTGGTCAATAGCAATTTGATTGTAAGTGCCAGTTCAATGTTCTTGTTTATCTGCTTTATCAACATATATACTACTTCAAAATTATTTTGACAATTTTATTCGCCTCATACTAGTTTTACGTTCGAAATCGCACTATTTATATATACGGTGTTATTCACAAGGATTTCAATGAGCGATGATGGCAGCGCTTGCAAGGTTTCTTAACCAGTCGACCTTGTCGACGTCATGGGTGTCTTCAACTTCACCCCAGAGTTCGGTTTGGAAAATGGTTTCTAGGTTACCCAATTCCACAATCTCGTCTATGGTTCTGTGGAAATGATGGCCATCCAGGGATTTGTTCAACTGGAAGAACTCGTTCAAACGAGATGCATCAGAGCAGTTAGAACGCAAGAGACTAACACCGCACAAGAAGGATTTTGTAGTTAATATGGCTTTTTCTAAAGCTACCAACTCGTACATCGAAAGGCTGTTCATCCAGTCCAACAAAATGTTCTGAGTTATGATGTTCTGTTGGTTACCACGTAAGCCGTCCGTTTCACAATCCAAAAACCTGAATTCAACTTTGGAGTCCTTGTCAGGGAGTAATCCTCCTCTGGAGTGGGCATACTTGGTGAAATAGTCTTCGTATTCCGCGATCAAAGGAAGGTACAACTCGTTTTGTCTCGATCTGAGCTTTCCTTCGTACTCTTCTAAGGTGGTAAAGATCAAGCATGTGTCTGTGTCTGCGTACCTAAGCAAGTTCAACTTGATATCCTCAAGGGAGCCAACCTTTACAATCATCTCAGGATCTTTGATGTTGTTGACATGGATATTATGCAAATCGAGAACCCTGCAAGTTAAAGAGCTCAACGGCAACAGATTCATTTTGATTTTCAAGTCGGGCAAATTGGACCATTCGTGCTCAAGAAGATAAGCAAGCTGCTTCTTCTCTGCTGGTAAAGCGAGAGGGAAACCCAAAGGTGTTTTCAACGTCTTTCGGTCCAATTGCACTTCATATTGATTCTTCTCTTCGTTGTATATGGTATCAACTTTTTCCCAGAACTTAGTGAGAGTTTTGGAGAGTCTGTTGGTATCTGTTTGTATGTTATTCTCCAAAGTATTGGTTTGCCCCAAAGGCTGCGATGTTGGCAAAACGACTGAACTAAAAGATCCTTCGGTGGCTTTCAGTACAGAAGAGACAGAGAGTGGTCTGGCAAAGGAAACGGAAGTTTTCAAAGGCCCCAACCTCGTTTTCAAAAGCACACTTTTATAAAAACCTGACATCACAATTAAGCACCAGGTAAATTTTTCAATGTTAAATTTCGAGATTTTATAAATGTACGTTTTGAACTAGTATTGAACCAACCTTTATTTTATTCCACAATAAATAGATAGAATTGTCACTACAGAATGTCGGTAAATCAAGAAGCTTTACAAAAGCTTTTGATAGAAATGGACAATCAGTTGAATAAGTCCAGAGCAGAATTATCCATGTGCAATTTACAACTAGACAGAGTTAACACCAACATGGACCTTATACAACAGACGAGAAAAAGTTTGAACAATGTGTGTGATATGCAAAATAACGAGAATGTGTGGAAGGGTGTTGGCAAGTGTTTTGTCAAGACAGACGTGAATCGCTATTTGAAAGAAGTCACAGAAGATGAGAAAACCTTCAGAGAAAGCCAGGACAACTTGAAGAAGAAACAAAATTACTTGGAAACAACGTTGAACAATACAATCAACAGCATGACTCAAATAGTAGGAAAGCCAGGGAATAAATAATGGGTCTATATATTTGGAAACTAATTTGTTATAGAGAGCTTATACTTGGATTCGAGGTTTTTTTTTTTGTTTTAGCATTAAGCTAGATAAGTGATGCGTTCGTATGGTTACGAAGCTTGCTGCTTTTCAATCTTCAAGATCTATCACAAGCGAGCTGGTAGTATTCGACAGATGCTTGATTTGAGTTTGCATGACTATCACTTATAGGGAAACTGTTGAATGTCTTTCTAAAATGCACCGGTCTCTGGAAGCAGTATTTAGTGATATTGTATAACTAAGCGGAATAATTCCTTTTCATGTCTCTTTTTCTGCCTTACTCTGTCTCAGACTCGTCTTCCTCAACACCTTCATCTAACATCCTTCTCTCCAAATCGTCCTGCTCATCCTGCTGTTGTTTTGCCTGTCCCATCTTTTCAGTTAAAAATATATTCATGTTATCTTGCAATGTTGTTAGTCTTGCTCTCAATTGTCCCAAAGGTGTGTCTTTAGCGGGACTGGGCTTATCTCTGTCCTCTCCTCCAGCTGATGTTACAACATCCGATATCTTAGTAGTTATTCCATTCGTTGTATGTGGGCCTTCTCCAACCTCTATACTACAACCATCCGGTGAGCTAGGTGAGACATAAAATGCTTTCGGCACTAGCTGATCTGTCATTTAAATCTAGTGGGAACAAACTGGTAAATCTTTAGGGAAGAAAGCGATTTCGAGATTCATCGCGACATTAATATAGTGCTTACGACTTCTGTAGATGCTAGTTCATAAATTTATGAGTATACTTAGTTATAAGACTTTATAGGAATACGTTTGGCCAGGTTCGAGTAAGCATTGAACTTGATCTCAATGATATCGTCTGTTGAAAAATGAAGGGAAGGTATATCGTAACACGAACTTGCCATCAAATAACCGTAAAACACTTTGAGAACCGTATCGTCGGCAATAATAAGTATATCACCACTCATCCTCTCCATTTCCAAGATTAACGGCTCAATTTTGATTGCTAAGTCGTGATACAGCTCTCCTCTTGAAAACCTATGATGGTATGGATCTTTTAAAAATTGTTCGTATTGAGAGGGAAACTTTTCGGCCACTTCAGCTGGTGTCATATTACCTACGATTCCGGGATTTTTCTGAGAAAGCTGGATTCTGTTTCTGATCTTAATGTTCTTCTTGGCGAAAAGTTGTGCTGCCTCTATTGTACGCCTCTTCACAGATGTCCATACAACAAAAGAGTTTTCATCGACACCATCTACACCAGCCGCGGGCTGTCTTTCCTCCACTGACAATTCTCTTGACAATGGAGTACCGGTGCCCAGACCACTGTCGCCATTGTCATCCAAATATGTCTTTCCTTGAGACCTGAAGTATTCAGTTAGCGTTTCTGTGAGATTCTTTGCATATTGAAATCCACGTTCATCTAGTGGCGGGTCCAGAGTATAGTCAATAGCGTTATTGTAACATCTGGCAAAAAACACAGACCCCACTTTAATCCTGGAATTCATCAAGAAGAAAACGACTTTATTTATCAAGTACCCGTAGTTGGAGTTGTGAAGCTCGATCCTTTCGCCAAAATTGATAAATTTCACATAAGATAGCACATTCTCGTCTTTTGATGAGCCCATTTCTTGGTAAAACGGAGTCAAGGTCTTGATCCTTTCACGGTAATCATTATAGGCCTGCTCGTAATCCCAATTCATGTAGTCAGGAGACGATCTTGCTGCTTCTTCCATGTTTTTCAGTATTATCGCATCATCAGTGACTGAGGACTCAATGAATAGTACCTGAATATTCAACTCAGTGAATTTCTTATGGAGATCCAATCTGTACTCAGGTAGAGCGTTGACAGCATCATAGATCGCTACCTGACCTTTATCGTTTCTGAAAAAGCTAAGAATATCGTTCAAGCATTCATTGACAATCTTGCGCCTGATATCGTTGGTCTTGGGGTCATCTGGAGTAGGAACAAATAAATTATGGTCCAAATCCAGCTCTGCACTGGCTCTTCGATAGTCTCCCAAATGGAACAGGTGCGTCTTTACCCCTAACCAACGCAAGTACCTAGTAAGCGATACTGAAAGGTGTGTTTTACCTCGTCCTGGAAGCCCGCATAAAGCTATGCAAATCTTGCCCGCATGGAATAATCTGCCTGATTCAGTGGAGTACAACTGAGCTGGTGATATGTGGTTTGAGTCAATCTCCTTGTGTACACCGTCTATCCCTGAAAAATCGCTTAGTCTTCTCTTCCCAACACCACTTGCCTCTGATGGTAATTCTACCAAGTTTGGTTTGGTTTTATCATGGAAGGACCACCTCTTGGTGGTTCTCTTTCCGGAAGAAGAAGGGTTTCTTTGTAATGGCGACGATCCAAAGCCGTTGAACACCTCACTGTCGTCTTCAATCTGTGAACGGGGTCCTGGCATGGCTTTTTTATCGACTGTTAGTTCAATTTTATGTTCTAAAGTACGAACTTCACGATTATCGGTGGGTATCGATCTCCTTTTGTGTAATTACTACTATATATTGTAAAGTGGTCTTCGTTTGCAGCGTATCCAACACCAACTAAGGTACAGCCAAGGCAGGGTGAAGGAGCTGACAACAGCTACAATTCTGTCAAGATAAAACCATTAAAGTACATTCAAACTAAATAAAGAGGAAGAAAAAGACTTTTCTTACATAAGATCTTTGAATCTATTGCAATATGAAATTGATTTACTCGATATTACCACCCTTTCTTTGGATCAAAGACTTTCTGTCCTTGTCCAAGTGCAATTTAGTGAGAACAACTTTAGATGGATGGATGTTGATTGGGATGGAGGCACCGTTGGACTTTTCCTTTTGCAATTTTTCAACTTGAACAGCAAACTTCAATCTGTAGACAGAGTTGATCTTACCTTCGGATCCCTTCTTGGAACCTCTGACGACTAAGACTTCGTCATTCTTTCTGATTGGCAAAGACTTGATGTTGTATTTCTCTCTCAACTCCTTGGACAATGGAGCAGACATTAAAGCCCTTCTTTGGACAGAAGAGGAGGTGAAGTAAGCCTTTCTAGCTTTAGAACGAGAAGATGAAACGTCTAGAAATAAGTTAGTATGTGGTTTTCAACAAAACAGTTTGAATAAACTTGCTTCTAATGGATGTGCAAACATCTTCGTCTCGAAAAGTTGTTAATGGGGTCCACTTGGAAATTTTTGTCAAACAATGTCAGACAGCATATAACACGATCAAACGGTGACGAACATTGCCAAACAGCTCCTCTTCAGTACGAGCCACGAATGTCTGACTGTTTCCCTCCATTTCACACTGTATCATTACTTGCCGGAATAACCTAACCTATAGCTTGTTCCCCCATGTCTTCGAGACGCCCTAACAACGCAATATCCACGCTGACACTAGCAGTTTTGCAATCCATAATCACTTGTTTATTCTAATGGGACTGAGCGATATTTACCTTGACTGATCTTGGCCATTTTTGTCAATGATTGATTAGTTACAAAGGACTTTAAACTAAAATTTTCAAAAAACCTTCCGAATGAGCTATGTAATTTTCAGTATACTAGGAGAAAATTTCGTCAACCTCATTGAGCTGCGAAAATTTCAGAACATTACACAAAAACCAAAACCTAAATAAATTCTAGGGCTAAAACCCTGTGACTGCTTTCACACAGAAGACAACATCGGAGACTAACGACGGGTGTATAACGACGAGGATAGCAGACAAAATTCAGAGAGGATTACAGGTCCGAAGTATTACATAGCTGAAGGATTACAGGGTTGCAAGGTTGCAAAGTTGCAAAATTACGGCCTTATGCCTGTGGTTCTGGAAATTTCATGTACAACTTGCTCAGGTGCTTACGTAGGCGGTAGTCAACCTTTGGTGCCATGCTCTGAAGCCATGCTTGAGTGGTTGTGGTGGTGCTACTGTGAAAATTCAGTGTTCAAAGCTGTACATCCGAACACTAAAACAAGCTAAATGGCCTGAGAACCTAAAAGCCTAATAGCCAAATAGCCTACTACCTAATCACAAGTACTTGAGGTCACGAGGTAGGTCACGGGGCCAAAAAAACCAAAAATAAATAAAAATATCGATCAGCCCGAGGCGGGACTCGAACCCGCAATCATTATCTTTCTTCCTGATACCGGAGGATAACACCTTAACCAATTAGGCCACAAGGGCGAATCTAGGAAAAAACGTCGATTTTTATATAAATAACAAAAGTTTGATGGTCCCTCTGTGTTCATGGTGAATTTTGACGGTGCATTTCCACAATGAAGATTCAAGAGTTACCATTGATGGCTCATGGCTATTGCAGTTGAATCTTGTGTCTATAGTGCAATGTAGCTGGTAGTCTCTGGATGGGCATGGAACCATAAAAAAAAATGAAAAAAACTATGGTCTCACCAAAGCTGTAGCTTGCGTAGGTTTAACATCTTCAAAGTGGACATTTTTATACGAATTCCACTGCAAGTTTCGAGAACGACAGTAAGACGTATAGTAGACGAGTAGGAGCAGCACCAACCTCGAGATATAGCACCATTCTCTAGCCTCACTTGGGATTAAATCAGAAGTGACAAAATTAGTGTGCAATATCAATTGAGATTGAAAATCATTGACATCTTTTCAAATAATTATTCCTAGTAAACCAGAGTAGTTGAAAAAGAATAAACCATGAAATCTGTTTTATTCGTTGGGCCATGCACGGCATTGCAAAGGCTGTTTTTGAGACAGACAAGACTTGTTTCGATGTTGTCAGTGAGGCCTGGATTGAAGGCCATGCATCAGAATTGGAGTAGCATGTCTCCAGCACCTACCAGATCGACACCACAAGATAAGACCATGAAATATGGACCAGTAGGCCAATTCGGCATTTCACACATCATGAGAAGGCTGTATTCAACAGCCACTGCTCCACCCCCACCACCACCTCCTCCTCCTCATGATAAAAACGCCAAGGGAAAGAGATTACTCAACAGAATTACCAGGGCATTCACGTTCTCTTTCTCGTCCTTGTTGGTAGTTTTCGCTGCAGGCGTGTCCTTGTTGGTCGTTTACTTGATATTGTCAGAATTATTCCTTCCTTCCGGTGATACAAGAACATTCAACAAAGCAGTTAAACTTGTGGAGCAAAATGAAGATGCCCGCAAAGCATTGAACTTCGACAAGCACGAAAGATTAAAGGCTTATGGCGAGGTTCCAGCCGATAAATGGGCACGTAACAGACCACCACAAAGTATAAGAACTAAGGGCAAGGACGGTAAGGACCACCTTCTCATGAAGTTTCACGTTCAGTCAAACAGCGGTAGGCATGGAACGGTTACTTTGGAACAAGTTGACGAATCTTTCTGGTCGTCGGAGTTCGCTTACGTTGCATTGGACATACCAGGATCTAAAAGAATATATATCAAAGAGCCCAAGTTCAAGTCAAACAGACTTGCTCCAAGAATTGGTGGTATTGGCGAGAAGGGTAGCTTCTTAGGTTTGAAGTGGGGGCCAAAGAAGGACGATTAAAGCCGTCTTTGAAAATTTCCGTGGATATCTACGACGAAGGAAAAGTTGCAAACAAGATCCTTCTTTAAGGTGCCTTGTCAACTATACCTCACATATTACAGAGAAAATATTCCACCCTCCATTCTAAAGCTTTAGATTAACTTGTTAATTATGTACTGAGAATCATGACACATAGCGCTCCTAAGTACAATTTTATAAAATTGAATAATTCACTGTCTTTCATCATCAAAGCAACTCCTTCAGACTTCGCTTGCTTGGTACTGTTTGTCTTCTCTCTTTGATTAATCTTGGTATGCCCTTCACTCTTAAGGTCAACAGAAGGTTTGGAATCATTCACATGTTTCTCTTTCTTAGTACTGAAGTCAGGCGTGATACCAATTGCTTGTTTGCAAGTACGTCCATCAGGTGTGTAAATCTCTTCTAATTCGACATTGTCATTGTTCGTTATCAAAATTGCCTGTCCATTTAAGTCACAGTACTCTGGGTCTCTGTTGTTCATAATATAGTACTTATTCAATGCGTAGGAAAGTCTCTGTTTGATCCCACAACTTGCAAACTGCCCATAGTGGTCCTTAGTGGAATCTGATTCAATGTCTGAGCAATCGATCTTGGAGCAGACTTCTTTCAACAAATCATTCTCATTGATTCTTTCGAATGGAGTAATGATACACGAAAGGGTTGATTGAAGACACTCACATTTGCCTGTGTCAGGAGTTTCTGGAAGTGACGTGGAGGCTTTCCAAACTTCATCTTGTGGGGTGCATGCTAACTTCGCTAAACTATTCTGCTTGATTTCAGTCGACTGAATCCCTATCGGGTTGGCTGCATTTAACATTTTCTTGAGGTGGTCGTAGTCGGACAACTTGGTAAGAGTTCCATCTCTATTCTCTTGCACGATTCCATAATGATTGACACCTTCGAAGTACAGGTATGCTATACCTCCAGACCATACTCTAGACATTGTAGGTCCATATAAGGCTTCCACTTCTGTAAATGGTCTTGGGCTAATGGTGTTGCAACCATACTCGCTGAAAAAAACTGGAGCAGGGTAGTTGCGATACTCCAACGTTCTTTCTCTGTACCCTGATGTACTATACGTCGAAAACCCACACCATTCATACATGTTCACACCCAAAAAGTCGATACTGGTAGAAGTATCGTTGCCTCCGCAGACAAAGTAGTTGGATAAACTGTTTCTGATGTCCGCATCATCGTTAGTCGCATATCCGATGGGGATGTCTCTGTAACCTCTGGCAGCTATGTAAGCTTTTGAATCTCGAACGGCAGCCTTGACAAAAGGCGAAGCGTCTGTGTTCTCCTTCGAATCTGTAACCTCGTTTCCAGCGAAAAACCCTAAGAGGTTGTTATACTTCAGTAAGCTGTCAATAACGCTCTTGTACCTGTCAAAGAGATCGGTATCCCAAGATGGCGCATCTCTTTTAATCGACAAGTCTGGTTCAGAAAGATCAGCCAAAACATAAATACCAGCATCAGCGTACGCTCTCATACACACGTCATGGTTTGCCTCTGGATCTATGTGGTAAACTCTGACTAAATTAATGCTCAAATCGATAAAATACTCCAAATCTCTTAAACAACTGTCAGGTTTCGCCAAAGGATCAATATAGGCATTTTCGTAGGTTCTGTCGTAGACTTCTCCTTCTGCTCTTAGTTGTTGGTAGGCAATGCCTTTCATGAAAAACTGTTCTCCGTTATGAGAATAAAAGAATTTATTGCCTAACACCTTAATTGTTGGAACCTCATTGAAATCTCTCTTCTCTAAGTTTCCATCGGAACCTGATTCCAGACCCAAAGAAGACTTTAGCAAGACTGCTAATAAACTCAAAACACCGATGTATCTCATCACTTAACTTTTTGTCTTCACTGTGCTCTTTGTTTTGAATAGTTATTGCAAACTTAACCTTGGAACCTGCCCAGGAATACTTGTGGTTGCGAAAAATTACTAGTGCACAAAAAAATCAAAAGTTGCACAAAATCGTGTATTATTCCAATCTATAAGTTTTCTAAACCCACGGGCGTATCCATCTAGAATACTGAAAAGAGAAGGTTAAACTCTTTCTTGCCCTTACTTTCTATCATGAAAAGACTGTTCTCTGACTCCTTGATCAATAAACCCGCTTTACCTATTCTCTCAATTCTGTTGTACTTGTCATCCTCCTTTATCATCCAATCGAATCCTATCTCACCAGTTTCTTTCTCTGTAAGTAGTAGATTGTAGTAACTATCGTTAGTGTCATTATCAGTTAACATGAAGATATCCAAATTATACATCGACAATATTTTCCAGGAAGAAGGTTTGTTGATGTGGCTATAGGAATGTAATTGTTTCTGTAATCTGATAGTCATTTGGTTTAATAGGATTAATTGAGTGTTGTTTGGATTGTTCTTTATCCGAACATGATCAGCTGTGTTGGAGTCAATAGACTTGAGAGGGTTTCTTGCTGAGGGGTTTTGTGAGGCCTGAGCTTGGGTCAACTTGTTGTCACCCATGTGGCTGCTATTGAAAGCCGAGCTCAAGCTAGTTGATGTTGATGATGTGCTTGGTTTTTCCTTATCCATGATTGACGATGACAATGTTGCAACAGATGACAATCTCGAGTTTGCCAAAGTACTTTTTCCTAAGGAAGACAAGACTTCCAAAACATTAGTTAAGTTGCTGTTGACCGCATTCAACAATCCTCCATTGTGACATCTGATCATAATCAGTAACATTTGACCACTGATAGCATCCGAAGACTTAATTTGTATGTCTAATGCTGACGACTGATGAATAGAAGTGGAGCTTCCCAGTATGTCTAAAAGCAAGATAGGGATCTCTACCTGCTCATTATTCTGTTCATCAAGTTCTTCCTTGAAGACAAGCAACCAGCCTTTTCTCATTTCATAGTTGACCGCGATTTTCAAGAACAAGTCATCATTCACAGTCAACATCTCCCATTTACCGTACTTCTGCTTCCATTTTGAGACTTTCATAGATTTATGAGAGCTTGGAGAGACATAGAAATCAATGGAATTCTCTGAATTGATTATATCTTTCAACTGAGTCGGTATAACCAACTTCTCGTCGTCGGTTTGGTATGACGATTGTGAAGATGTCTGTCGATTAATACTTGTCGAGGAATTGTTTGCATGAGGCTTGAAAAAGTACATTGAGGTTGAAGATGGTAATGCAAAGGGGGAAGGGAGTGCAGATGCTGTGGTTGTGGTCTTTGTCGATTTGTCCGACAAAGCAGATGGATGATCCACATCTGCTGTTTTCAAGTTAGTGTTTACTGTTAAAGGCTTCTTATCATGACGGTGAGCTCCCTGGGACTTTTCATCCAAATCCAGATCCTTCTCTAATCCACTTGACTCCTCCAGACTATCATCTTTGGCCAATACTGTCTTTGATGGCCTTTTGAAAACATTGAATAGAGATTTTCTCCTTGACTTATTTTGACTAGTGCCACTTCGTTTGTCTTGGGATTCGGGAATTTCACTTTTGATATCTGTAAGAGAAGTAAAAGATGGATTAAAATCTTTACCAAAATTCGAAATATCGATAGCAGATCCACCAGGTAAATGATAAAGCTTATTACTATTATTATTCTTTTGAGATGAAAGATCAGGGACCGAGGGAAAGTGTTGCTTCATGACAGGAGCACATTCAACTACTGAATTTCGAGATACACTTTCACTTTTGTCAGATAAATCTGTCTCTACTTGAGCAGAAACAGGTATAGGTGGGACTTCTTTCTCATATTGTTTCAAGTTAACGGTACTCCTCTTCACCGACTTGATGTATTTCTCACTTGGGCTGTTCAAAGGGGCTGGGTTCTTGACAACTTTGCAAGAAGAATGCGAGAGCTTATCATTGATCATGTTTAACGAGTGAACATATTGCGTTTTGATAGAATGTGACGAAGAATCAGAATCCTTTTGAGATTCAGAGAGCGACGATATACTATTTCCAGATCCCAGAAACAAGAGTTTTGGACTATGCTTAATACCAGAGTTAAGGCTACTCCGGCCCGGGGTTTCCGAAGTGACAGTTTGAGCTAATGTCAGTGTCAGTTGTGACAGCTTGAAGCCATTTGAAGCGTTATTAGTATACTGTTTAGCTGCCTCATCACACTGGGGCTCATCAAAGATGACGTTGATTCCCAACCCCTTCATGTTCACGCCAGGCTGATTACCATTGTTGTTGTAAAAGAAAGACTTTTTTATAGGTGACTTTTCTACCTCCAAAGGAAATATATCCTGTAGTTTAGTGAACCAAACTTCCATTATATCGATATTTGGAGACAGAATAGTTAGGACCGAAGGCCCCGTGGAGTGTCCATGAGGAGAAAACTTCATTGACTTCATCACTATTACATTTTTCAATCTATCAAAGTCGATTGATAACTCATTGATCCTAAATGGGGGGAACATTAGTGAGCGAGGTGCACCTTGTTCATCAGGCCTTGTTAACACTGCCAAAGAATTGAAACCAGAGTCAGACAAATCAAGCAACAACAACTCTATATTCTGCTCACTACCGTCGGATGCTTTCATGAAAAACTGTTCATTACCAGTACGTTCAACAATTTGATCGACCTTGAAGTAGCTAGAAACTTTATTGGCGTTTGGCATTTGTCTGGGTTGTCCAATCTTGGGAGACGTGTTGTGGGCCTCAAACAATTTGATATCATTGAAGCTGATATTATTCAAATGACAAGAATCTATAAACTCTTCGTAGCTTGAGACTAGTTTTGCTAGCAGGATCTTCAATGAGTCCAATCTCTCGATGATAAATGGGTTTCGTAAGAATTTCTTAGCATCATCGATGAATTTAATGTAGTTGGCACAATGCAAAATTGGTCTGCCAAAGCACTCAAACTCTGAAGTCTCAATACTTTCGGCACTAGATATTTGTGCCAAGTATTTCTCAAATAATACCAAGCTGTCGTCATCGATCCATAAAATGAACTTGTTGATGAAAGCCTTGAAAACTTCCTTGTATTCTTCACCCTTTGTCTCATAATCAAGAATTGTGCTATTCAAAATAGTTAATAGCATGTTGTTCTTCGTGAACAACCCTCTAACCATGGCATTGATTGAAGTGTTTTTCAATTTGCTAGGTTTTATGTTCCCCAACACCTCAATTAAGTTCCCATTCTGGATCTTTTCAGCATCCAATAAACTAGTCACTACTAGCTTTATGTCTTCTTGATTAGCCATCCTTAATCCCTAAAAGTCCTTCTCTTAATCAAAGACGTGCTAAGTGGAGACCGTTGGAATTCAATGGGGTTTTTTATGCTCTACTTTGTTGAATTTAGTATGAACCGGTATCTCACAGAAGAGATTTCCTTCTCTCAAGTGAGTGAAAATTAATTATACTCTTTCTGTAAAACTACGCGTTTCCAAAACTTTTCGTGTCTCAGTGCTCCCCTAAACATTCCTTCTGTAAGCAGCACCTCAGTATTCTCTCGTCACTATCCAGTCTAGCACAGAGTCCAAGCTTTCGCCCGAGATCCCGCTAACCATCTCGACATGCCAATTGTTTACCAGGCTGTTATGCAGATTAAGATCTAACGTGTCGATAATCATCGCCCTCACCGACTCATGCAATCCCCGGTCTAGTATGTCAATCTTGTTGATAAGCACCACCAAGTAAACGCCTACCAATTCGTCTTGCAATATCACTTTCTCCTTGAGTTCTTTGTAAGACTCATTTAGACGCTCTATGCTCAAACAGTCGATAACCCAAATCACCACGTTAGTCTTTTCAAAATAGTTACTCCAAAAGCTCCGTATACTCGTTTGCCCTCCGATATCCCAAATGTTCAAGTTGAATCCCTTATAGTTGATAGTCTGTATTTGAAACCCAAGCGTGGGCGATATTTTGGTGATGTCTTCATTCATCATTTTTTTAGTCACAGTGGTTTTTCCTGCATTATCTAAACCAAGCATCAACACCCGAATTTCTTGATCCTTTAACTTCTGCTTCTTTATGATGCTAAGAAGACCCATGGTGACGCCCACTGGTCAATCACTTTATAGTATTATGGATCAATTTTTATAAACATTGTGATCTAGAAATGCGACTGAGGCAAAAATATGATACATCATAAATCTTTTTCAAGCGGTTAAGCAAACTTTACTTTATATCATAAAGAAAGGTACTTTTCAAAGATAGGATAGGATGGTATTTTTGAGTGAAGTCAGCTGAGTTATGCCGCCAACTAGAAAAGGGAAGAATACACTAGTGGCGAAAAACCAAAGATCGATATTCGAGTTTGCCTACAATAAAGATAAAAGATCAGTAAGCAACGAGTCGAAGCAGTCCACTTTTATCGACCTTACTTGTGAGTCTGAGGAAGATACGGATACACTATCCGGTAGTAAGGAGGGCGATACACAGATCAAGGATGAGCTTGAGAAGGATTTAATAGAAGAGTTCCAGGAAGCGTTTCAATCAGAGCTCAAAGAAGAGTCTAAGGAAGAGATTCAAAAAGAACTTAAGGGGGAATGCATTATGGATTTCGAAAGTGGGGGCGAAAAGGGGGTTAAAGGGGAGCAAAGGGAAGAGTTTGACGAGAGTTTTGATAAGAAGTTTAAAGGGGATTTCGATGTCGATTTTGGCGGTCAATCAACAGATGGAGTGAAATCCGAATTTGATGAAAGTACCACGACCGAAGACGTCCTGGAGCCTGTTGACTGTCCTGTTTGCAGAAAAGACTTGATGTGCATGATGATCGACGAAAGGGTCAAACATGTGGAAATATGCTTGTCACTCAAAACAGTGGACGAGATCAGAAAGGAGTGCTCGAGTCCACCTAGCAGTAAGGGTGAACAGATGCCCTCCGAAGGGGGCCGCAAAAAGAAAAAAGCTGCCAAGTCGAAAACGGAGGTTCCCACAAAGATCAAGTTGAAGAATAAGTATATCAATAAACGGCTCAAAGTAAGCGATGAAGTTAAAAAGGAGATAAAGGCGCCTTTGATAGTGAAGACCACGAGTAAAAGACATCCTATACCCGAGCTAAAGATCTTGAGCTTCCCAGTCACCCAAAAGGACATATACCAAATTTCTGTTGATGCATTCAACTTTGCCCCTCACGACACCATCACTCAATACTTTCTTACTCATTTCCATTCTGATCACTATGGCGGGATCACAAAAAACTGGTGCTACGAGAGGGTGTTCAAACAAGATACAAATTTCGATGATCCAGAAAAATACAGAAAGATTATCTATTGCTCAGATATCACAGCAAAACTTTTAACTTTGAAGTTCAGCGTTGACCCAAAATTTATCAAGGCACTTGCCTTGGATAAGCGCTACTGCGTAAAAAGCTTTGTTGACGGAGACTTAGCTGATGGAGACTTAGCTGATGGGGGGTTTGAAAGTCTGGATACTAACCCCGGACTATACGTAACGCCTATAACTGCAAATCATTGTCCTGGTGCTGCTATATTCCTTTTTGAATCTATCTCAAGAGATCATGTTTCTCATAGAATTTTACACTGTGGAGATTTTAGAGTCAACCGTAAAATATTAGACCATGAGCGACTCCGCCCATTTAGAATAGACAACCCACAGAATATACCATTACATAAGGTATATTTGGATACAACTTACATGTCTCCGGACTACAACTTCCCAAAACAAGAGTCAGTTTGCACAATAGTTTCGGAAATGTTCTCGGCCTTAGTTAAAGAGAGTAGAAAAGACCAGGAATCTCTCTTCTATAAGTGGTTTGGTGTAGTAAGACAGTCGAGAATCACTGACTTTATTGGAAACATGGGAAAGAAGAAAAAGAAGAAATTCTTGATTCTCGTAGGAACTTATGTGATAGGTAAGGAAAATCTTGCTTTGTCTATTCTGAGGGAATTAAATCAGTGCCCTATATTTGTTCTGAATATCAATAGCAGAGATGATAAGATTAAAATTTTGAAGTGTTATGACGACGAGTATTTGAATCTGGTACTCGTATCTGACGACTTGGGTATAGAGTCAAATGATTGTACCATTCATCTTGTTCCTATGAAAATCGTTGGATCAAAAGATGAGATACTATCTTACTTCAACCACAATAAGTATTTCGACTATTTTGAGTACTGCGTTGGCTTAAGACCAACAGGCTGGACTTTTTCTAAAAAGTCTAGCATAGATGATCCTGGCTTCCTCCTTTCTGAAGACTTCGATCGGTTTTGCATCCATCAACTAGAAATCATGAAAGTTCTGCCCCCATTCACGCTTGTCGATGATATTTTGTCACAAACAAAGACTTCCAAATCGAAAACTTTAGGGAATAATGAAGAGAACTGCCGGATATACAGTGTGCCTTATAGCGAGCATTCTTCCTTTCGAGAGCTCTCTTTCCTTGTTGTATTCTTGAACATACAACAGGTAATACCTACAGTGAATACTCACAATCCGGCGTCCTGTAAAAGAATGAACCAAATTATCAAGGCGTGGGAGATGATGCGAACATTGAAATTGCAATTGAAAGGAACCACTGATGACGGTTTCTCCTTTTCGGAAGAACTTAGAAATTTGTCCATAGATTATTTCTAATCAAAATAAAAGTAGAATTCTTAGAGTACATGTATGTAATTTTCTATATTTATTTCAGTATGAAGTCCTTTTATTTCCTGTCTTCGAGATTGATCTTTTCGTGATAAGTGTTCAAGATGTTCTCACAATTCTCGCTTGTACCGCACCCTGTCCATAATGCAACCAAATCACCATTATAGTAATGTATATGGTCACCAACCTTACCGTTTTCCTCGAAAGGCAAGTCGACGTCCGTGTGTTTAGCAGCTATTGTTCTTGCTGGAATGATACTGGTTTTACTCAAAATGAAAGGATGCCACTGTAGAATGTGAGTCAAGGCTGAGTCTGGGCCATAAGGAAAGTTTGAATACAGAAGGTATAAGTTATTACACCAACATTCTACTATAGACTTTCCAATGTTATCATTTTTCACCAAGAAAGACGATGTTTCCAATTTGTGTTCTGACTGAGTGAGTATCAATTTTGTGGAATCTGGGTTGGTGTTTTTGTACGTCTTGATAGTTCCGTCAGGAGGTATAATTGGCTGTTCCCTGAGCATAATAGGGTCTAAAGCCTCTGGGTGCAACAAGTATTCTTGCAAATTAATATTCAAGTTCATGATCAAGGAATCTTGGTCCAAGTACCAGAACCATTTTGCTTGAGGGAAAGCGTGCATCGCAGCTCGTAAGCAAAATATTCTCATCCACTTATTCTTTCCCAAGTTTTCCATCGCTTTCAAGTCGTTGAACATTGGCAAAAATTCTTGTAACCAACGGACATAAATCCCGTAGCCATGTTTGTGAGCGTAATTTACCCTGTTCTGAACGATTTTGACAAGTGCATCAACAGAATATCTCTGAAAGTCTATACCAGTCACGATGATAACCTCAGGATATGACCTTGAATCCGATGGTTTAAACACCACCTTGTCTTGATTCTTGAAAGCAATTTTGGCTGCTTCAAGGTCCAGTGACTGACTAGCCTCTTCCTCCTTCAACTTTTGCACAGCAGGATCTGGGTCGTCATGTATGTTCAACGAGTTCACTAGGATTTGCTCGACATCTGGTGCCTTCGCATCCCTTATATCGGTGACTTTAAATAATCGATTCACACCAAGCTCTTTCAATAAATCTGCATGTCCGACTGTAGGAAAAATGTAGCGGGACTTGGTCTCGATACTATACTTGCTTGTAAGCACATGTGGAGGCGGTAATGTAGATTTGGGTTTTGAGTGGAATAGATTCCTTATTAAAGAAATGGGGCTGAAAAAAAACCATATCGTCAATAAAACGAGAATCGCTTGCCATACTTTCAACTTATGCAACAGTTTGATCCTGTTAAAAGTGACAGGAAGTGGCAAAAATGAACTCAGTGATCTGTGTTTGGGCTTGAACTTTACCCCAACTGAAGAGCCGAACATACTGTATTTCAAGATTCACAACAGGCACTGTCACTAGTGATGAAATAAATATTTTGATGAGATCGTCAATTATTTTTGTGTCACTTTACAGAGAGGTTCTTATATTTAGTGGGAATGTGCCTACACTTATCTATTTGCACCTTTGTTCACTCTTTCTTCGATGACTTGTAGAGCTACCTGTCTTCTTCTTTCTGCCACCGAGTTGGCGACACTTTTCTGTGCTTGGTTGACTTGTTCCAGTCTTTTTTGGGCTCTGACGTTACTTTGTGCGATGAAGTCGTCGTTGAAAGGCGTTATAATACCGGCGAAGCTGCCAAAGTCATAGCATTTATCAAACACCGTCGCCAAGTATGGCTTCAAAACGTTAGGGAAGAATTCGACAAGCTGGAAAGTGTCTGAAGCGTCTCCTGTTATAAGAGACGATCCCAAGTCAGAGCTTGAATTTGCCGACGTCACAGGCAACAATGGATCGCTGAGGAACGACTGGTAGAACCGCAAGTAGTTGTAGGACACAAGAAAGCTTGCGACAGAGGGAACGGCAGGGTAAAGCGAGCGACTGATAAGTAGCGACCACAAGATCACTATATTCAAGAAGATGAAGGGCAAGTTCTTCACCCTAATGTTAATAAGGCCCTGGAATAAAACTATGTTGTGCTCAGGTATTATCTGCTTCAACACCACCAAGAATCCAAAATGATAAGAAATGCCTCCGCCCAAAGGCTTGTTCATGCCTTGTATATCACCCTCAAACATATTGAACAAGATGGTCACCACCACCGTGATTAAGTTCGTAACCGTCCCGACGACAACCACAAACCTAACAACTTCCTTGTATCCCCAAAATCTGTCTATGTAGTTTGAGGCAATCGTCAATACAGTGAAAGACGTCAAAAATGAAATCACCGAGTTTTCGGCAAAGATCGACGTCACAAGAACCCACGGATAGAAAATTGTATAGCGTGGTATCAATTGGATGTACGCTACTTGAATATCCTTGAAGCTGTGTTGTTCGTTACCAGCTGAATCATTACCAATATTTGATCGGAAATAGCTCAATCTAATGAGGAATAAACTAATTGCAATGAGCAACAAAGTCCCGCTCAATATCTTTGTAGATCTGGGTAGCGATTGTATTCTCATTACACTCGACATCTCTATAAAAATTCCAGTTTACCAGCCTTAGTTAGTTTCGATTGGTTCAAGTTAATGATAATTTTCACGTTACTCACTTTTTTGTTTATCCAATAGTTCAGCTACACGAAAATACTTCATACGTATATAGAAGAATATTGTATAAGATACACATTTAATAAAAACTAAGTAAAGAAATTCAAACAAACAAATTCAAAGTTAATGAAGTTGTAACAATATAAGTTTAAGACAAAAATATCCTGAAGAAGCCAATATGACTTACATGTTCTCTTTTCTTCTAGTGAGAAAGAGATTTTAACCAATAACCACTTAGTAATACACACAAACCTTTCCTAAGCTTTGGTCTTGAAGACTCTAGAACTTGGAGTGAAACTGGCGTAAGTGTACTTGCCCTTGTAGGCCTTTGGCATGTGCTTACCAGTATCGTTATTCTTTTTGTGTCTTGGCTGGAACAAACCCTGGAAAGTACCTGACTTGAATTTGCTGTCTAAGTTCTTAACGTGGGATGATGCAACAGCTGGAGCAGCAATAAGAATAACAAACAAAACCAAGATGAGGAAGTACAAGGTACAGTATTTTCTGACCATTCTCTTTCTCAATTTGGCTTGCTTCAACGAGTAAATTGGAGGTCTGATCAACCTGGAAGGCTTAAGCCAGAACAACATGGTAGAGTGCCATCTGTCTATCAATGGAACACACAAGATTGGCAATTGACAGAACAAGATGATGTGCGCCAAAACAAAGTCACCAGCAAACTCGGACATTTCAATGGTCTTGGCGCAGAACTCACGAGCTGGTTGTGTCCAGGCCATGTAACCAAGACCAGAACCGTACCACTTACCGGTCCAGAAAGCAGTGTTGGCCTTGTCATTCTTGAATTCTCTGGTCAAGAAGCACAATGTCAAGAATTTGAACAATGTTCTCTCAACGTAGATCAGCGTAATGAGACCCAAAAGCATTCTAGCAAACACGAAACCTTCCATAACCCACATGACAATAAAGAAAACCAAGTGTATGACAACAGCGAAGCCATGAGCAACACCTGCAATGACAGCACCAGTCTTCTTACAGCACAAGCCAAGCATTGGTCCAGCGCAACAAGCCAAACCAACACAGACAGCCAACACACCCATATTGATAACAACTGGTCCCAATGAACAGATAAGAAGTCTGATAATGGAGTTGACTTTTTGTGGGTCTTCGTAAACACCGGTTTGAGCATTAATGAATGTGTAGGCAACAAACAAACCGGCAGTGTAAATCAAACAAGGCAAGAAATCAGCAAACAAGACATTGGATCTGTGCGCTCTTGAAACATCAACTGTATCTTTTTCAGATGGATCACCGATCAACTTACGCTTGAAACCAGTCACACGCGATCTTGAAAGACGAATAAAGCCAATCCATGAATTCCTGTGCCATTTGGTGTTACCACGAGACAACCATCTAATAAAGTCACGGTAGTCAATGAAGAAATCTTCCCAAGCGAATTGATGAGGGTTGAAAAGGAAAGGAGAAAACATCAATGATGATAAAGAGGCCCAGAACCACAATAATGGCGCTTGCCAATGAGCAACTGTACCGAAAAGCAAAATCAACATTGATCTAGCACCCAAGTAAATGGAAGAGTCAGCGAAACGCGAGTATAAGATAGAGAACGGAATACGCGATGTGGCGAAACCTCTTCCGGTAGAAATATATCTAGCACCACCGACAGTCAAATCGGTGAACAAAGATGATGAGTAAATTTGGGCAACGAACACTTCAAACATTGGAGACAAGGAAACAAAGTGACGAACGAATCTCTGTGCTGCTTTCCACACACCTCTCTCAATCAATTCTTGGACAACCAAAGGAATGAACGAAATGAAGAAAACAATGAAAATGGACAAAGTATAACGTCTGATCCAATCCACAGCTGGAGCAAAGTTGTAACAACCAAATGGATACAATAAGTCTCTGATTGGAACATTTTTATCGTAAGAGCAGAAAATGGATTCGTGAGCCAATGAGTTCAAGTTTGCCAACACTAACATGAAAACTTGCAAAGACAATTGAATAAACATGTTATTGATGTGGAAACCAGGGTGACCATAGTAGAAAGACAAGAAACGATCCAAAGGCAATTGAGTAGACAAGTAGTAGTATTCACGGGACAACATTTGTTCACCCATACCAGCACCAATCTTAGTTGTGAAATTCAAAATAGAACCGAAACCCATATCTCTACCTTTACCACATTGATAGTACTCACAGTGCTTAATTCTACCACCTCTTAACATAGCATTCATACCAGCGTAAATATCTTCGTTCAAATGCAAACCTTTTTGAGCCTTGGAAACACCACCTCTTGTGAACATAAATGTAACATTCAAGAAATCAGGGTGACCATAATGCAACTTACCACCAATTTGTGCCAAAGTTCTTGCAAACAATGTACCGAAAGTTTGTTCCTTACCTGCAGCGACATCACCCAAAACACCAGAGTTCTCAGAGAAAATGTATTCACGAGCACCCAAAATAGCAACTGGATCTTCCTTGTTCACATCAGAGTTCTTCAAGTTAGGAGCATATGGATTAACATGGTCAACATTCAATTCCTCGAACTCAGCCAAAACAGATCTAATCTTCAAACATTCTTCCAAGTAGTTATCTTGGTTAGCATCAATCAATTGGATATATTCACCACGGTGGAAAATGATAGCATGGTTCTGGTTATCAGACTTACCATCACCCAAAATTGGATTACCGGACAATTGAACTCTGAACTTAGGACGACGTCTGCCATTTTCTAACATCTCACAATGACCATCAATCAAAGCGGAGAATACTCTTGGCTCCTCATCCTCATTCAAAGCTGGTTCTTCATCCAAGTAAGCAATTTGCAAGTCAGGGTATGCACGTAACAAGAATTCTGCATTTTCCATCTCTTCGTCGGTAAACTTAGCCAATCTTTGCATAGAAACAATGAATCTAAACTTTCTTCTAGCCATTCTCTCTAAAGCCATTTCCAAACCTTCTGGATCACCTCCAAAGTACTGAACGAGTTCAGGGTTTTCAACACGGTACAACAACTTGATAGCTCTAGCATAATTCATGAAACCAGACACAGTACGATACAATGTTTGAGATCTCAATGAAGCCCAGATTCTTGTTCTCAAAGTGTATTCAGGTGCTGCAGACTTGAAACCAATACAGTAGAATGGCAAATCATCAATCTTTGACTTTAAGCCATCTTCAGACATCTTTTCTGGATCTTCACCATTCTCGTATGCAGCAGTTTCTTCAGCCAAGATCTTGGTGTCCTTGACAAAACAGTCCCATTCAACTGGGTGCAATTGCTTCAAGTATTCCAACAAAGTAACTCTTGAAAATTGATCGTCTTCTCTGATAATTTCTCTCAAAGACAACAAAATTTTTTCAGAGTAGTGTGGAGTAAGACAGGTGAACGTTGGCATGTTATCGATTGGCAATGGCTCCAAAATTGGTGTGGCCAATGATTGAGCAAAGAAGGAAATACGTCTTTCAGCTTCAGAGTTACGAGGAAAGAACTCCGTCTCAAAGTTGTTATCGTCCTGGGAAACAAAGAAGGTTGGAGGTCTCAATGTACGCTTACCTTCAATTTCAGAAGGAACTTGATGATACAATAATTTTTGAACGTGGTCAATTGCTAGCAAGTGCTCTCTGTACATGGAGATCACGATAGCGTTCCAAACTTGCGAAATTAAAACCTTTGGCTTGTACTTGATCTCCATTTCGGTGGTTGCTAAAATCTTCGAGTAAATTCTCTTTGGTAACCTGGTGAAAATATTTCTCCAAGGAGTCAAAATGGAGATACCCAAGTAGAATGAACGACCAATCGAGAAAATACAGTTACAGATAATCCACCACATATAAGTATCCAAGAAGAACAATAACAAGTCGACAGCATACATCAATCCCAAAACAATCTTAGCTTGATGCTTACACAACTTTTCACCGAACCAAACTTCACCTGTACATCTCATGTTTGTAGTAGACAAATATCTGATAGGATCTCTTAAGGACAAAGTCAAGAAGAAATAAGATTCACTCAACTTGGCACAGAAAACGAGAACCCACAAGAGGTAAGACATCCACATGTCCAACCCTCTCAACTTGGAGAAGTTTGCTGTGAAAGTTTGCGATGCCAAATATCTTCTTGATCTCTTGTTCATGTATGACGTGAACAAACCACCCAATGGCATAATGGCAAAAAAAGCCAAAGTTGCAATGGCAATAAAGAAGCCAACGATAGACACAGCGTGTGCAGCCTTCGATACATAAGTCAAACCAGCGTAGTAGAAAACAAACACAACGGGGACCAAATTTGCGAGGAAAATGATAATCAAAAACATCAAACGACGCGACAAGTGCTGAGCCCCAGCCCATTCTCTAGGGACAAACATCCATTCAAAGAGAGTAGCCAAAATTTGAATGAAAGAAGCGAGAATACCACCAATAGCAGCAGAGGCCCATTTGGAGGAAGCAGTTGGCTGGTTATTCAACGTTTGGAAATAGTGTTTAGTGTACAAAGTTTGAGAGTTATAAGCAGTGTACATCCAGTAGATAGTACCATGAATAATCCAAATTCTGTTGAAATTGGTGACGAAATGCAACCAAGTTCTGATTTCCTTATAAGTCTTGAAAAAGACATTGGACCATTCGACTTCTCCAAGTCTCAAGTAACGCTCCTCTTGAGGAATCTCAATTAATCTGGAGCCATCTTCAAGAATGATCCTAGAAATACCTTCTGGGTACCAAAACAATTGATTGACATCATCGTAACCAATGACCTTGTTATGATCCTTTTCACGCTTGACGAATCTCCCCTCGTAGATTTCATAAACTTGAGACCTCAAGTATCTGTATAACGGAGTAATAATTCTGTTCAAGTAGTCACCTTCAGGAACAGGCTCTTGTCTCTGTTGACATTGTGGCGACAACAAGTAGTCGTAAGCAGTCTTGTAAATGTAGCAAATCAATTCTGGTGTGAAACGAACTTGGTTTGCTTCACCCCACAACAATAAGTACAAGGCAATGTCTCTTACTCTCTCTTCGGGAGACAATGAGTTCATCTTGGCCTTCCATCTTATTTCAGCAGCGTCCAATGAGTAGTCGCCTTCCAATTCGTTTGCTAATGCATCCATATCTTCACCATGGTTTTCGGCGGCTTTTCTGGCCTTCTTGGACTTCTTGGAAGCTTTTCTAGCCTTCTTACCAATCTTGCCCAAGTTCATATTGGCGAAACCAATGGAGTCATCCAAATCTTGTTGAGAAGCAAAATACCACTTTTTGTAGTTAGCATTGTCACCTCCAATGTAGTCAGCATGCAAACTCAACAAAGCCTGGGCAGGAGACATTCTTGAAGATCTGGAGTCCAACAACGTCATAAAGTAGTCAAACATGTTTCTCATGGAGTCTCTTTGGAAACCAAACTTGTTGGTCAAGTCAATGAAAATATCTTCAATATGTTCTATCTTGATTGGAGCCTGAGGGTCAGCAGACCATGCTGGGTATGGCATGTTAGAAGCCATTTGGAATTGCGTAGGATCGTAGTTTCCTACACCCCCGTAAATTGGGGTTGAAGCACCAGAAGATCTTGGTCCCCCGTAACTCATCTGCGAAGGAGTGTACTGAGTTCCGTATTGATCATAGCCAGGAGTGCCTGGTGTCTGTCCCCCATAGCTGAAATCAGAGAACGCTTCTGGATCCGCGTTGTAGCCGCCCATAGGCTGTGCTCCAGGAACTTGATGGCCTCCAGCAAACTGAGGATCTTGGTACCCGTCCATGTCGTATGGCTGTTGCTGATACTGAGCATTCTGGTCATAATATTCCTGTTGATGATTAAAATCGTCGTAAGGTTGCTGGTAGTATTCTTCACCACCAGCTTGACCTTGCTGATTCGGATCATAATAATTATGATTATCGTTATAAGACATCTATTTCCTGTTAGTATCAAGTTCTGTTACATTCAAGCTCGCTGCCTACAGCTCGCTTTCGATTTTCTTCTTTCTCTTCTTCTTTTCCACTTATCGTCTTCCGAGTATATTTTTATGGCATCTTGGTGCTTCAGTCGGATCTAGCGTGGGGTTCCAAACAGGATACAATTTCTTCAAATCAGGCAAGCATGTTTCTTTTGTTACCGGTTTATTTTTGTACCACCAAAAAAACGACATCTGCCTCTCACCCCTGTTAGTGCCCTGGTGAACTATACCTTCTGCGCTGCTTTCACCTTTGCTAGCCCAACTCTATCAATCGCTAGCTACTTCTGCTCGAGGAGCGTGGTGCACCAGCACCACGCCCCTCGAGCATCCGTGTTAGCGCCCACTGTTGTTGGCCAAATCACGCTCCTTTTTCCATCTTCAAACGTTGCTAGCCGCTGAGCAGGCAGATCAACTTGGCCATTTCTTCCTCTGTCACTCATAGAGCACAACAGAGGCATGTTCTGCTTCCACTTGATCCATCCCACTCAGCGACTCGTCGAGACTCGTAGCCGGTCTTTTTTCCGCTGAGAATCCCGCTTTCATCCCACGCTTTGATCCCTGCTTGAAATCAAACCAAGATAACATATCACATCAGAAATCCGTCTGAATATACATACTTTGAGTGGTGTCTGTTACAACACTTCCAATATAACGATATCTACCAAAAGTACAAAGGTCTAAAGGTTGAAAGAAAAAAAAAACGAACGTTGTTAATGAATCAAATCAAAATTATTTAGAAAAAAGGATACGTTTTTTGAAGGAGGAATTTTAGAGACGAGACGACACACAAAAAAAAAAAAAATTAAAAAAAAATTAAAAAAAAAAAGGCGTCTATATAAATCGAAACTAATAATAATGTGCTTGCTAGGCCAGAAATCCGCGTCTTACTATATCTCATTGTGAGGAAAGTAAGGAATACTCGGTGTGTTTTTGTGTAACTTTCCCATAGGCGGAGGCGCAGGCCTGGGTTGAGTTGCTCGGTCCGCCTACTTAATAATATTAATGCCGACACCAAAAGGTGCCTGCCGATAATGATTATATAAGTTTTTAGGTAGTTGATTATAAAGCAGTTCTCTCTGTGACCCGCTATTCATTCCCGCTAGGGTGGTATGCGCTCACTATGCGCTCTCTAGATAGTAGGATTTGCAATTGAGCGCCTGTTGCAAAAGGTAACTAATGAGTGTTTGTTCTTTTTTATTCTGGCTCTATCCCGCTGGTGTAGCCCATCGGGTATTAGTTGACTATATGGGGGTGGTGCAGGTGACTAGGTGGGAGTAAGTGTAGTTGTAGGTGTAGTTTATGCTAGGGATTTTGTTATGTCTGGCAGAGTTTCCTGATATTGACATTTGATTTCTGGCGGTTAATTAGTGGTGTTTGATTAGTGGTGTTTGATTAGTGGTGTTTTTTTAGTGGTGTTTTTTTAGTGGTGTTTTATTAGTGGTGTTTGATTAGAAGTTTGTATCTGGTGTAGTTACTGACTGGGTTTACTGGCGCCTAATTTCTGGAATTTAGCTACTGGGGTTTAATTACTCGTATTTGATTACTGACTTGATCTAC
This sequence comes from Millerozyma acaciae, assembly GCA_001600675.1. Taxonomy (NCBI): domain Eukaryota; kingdom Fungi; phylum Ascomycota; class Pichiomycetes; order Serinales; family Debaryomycetaceae; genus Millerozyma; species Millerozyma acaciae. The sequence continues at coordinate 88,699 of BCKO01000002.1, read as the reverse complement.
TGATGCTTATTTACTGGTGTTTACCTACTGATGCTAAGTTACTGATGCTAAGTTACTGATGCTAAGTTGCTGATGCTAAGTTGCTGATGCTAAGTTGCTGACTTACTTTACTGACCCAATTACGACTCATATTAGTGACCTTACTTACTGCCTTATTTTTACCGTCACATTTTCACTGGCGCTTTTTACTGACTTTTTTTACTGGATCTCGATTACTGATAACTGATTACTGACGTTTGATTACAAACCTTCGAATTTTTACGCTAGACCCCTGACGCCTTGTACTGACTTACTATACAGTTTTTTTACTGACCTTTTTACTGACCTTTTTACTGACCTTTTTACTGAGTTTTTTACTGACCTTTTTACTGACTTTCTGTAGACTTTTTTATGCTTACAAGTTGCAATTACTGGCGCACCGCTCGCGGCATTTCGCCCGATGCTGCAATGCTTTTCGCTGACATCCCTTACTGCGCTACCCTTTGCTACCCAATCTTTTACTGACCTATAGTTTACCACCCACCTTTTACTACCTATAGTTTCCTGGTATCTTACTGACCTACCCTTATTGACCACTGAATGCGTTCGGGTTGACATGATGCGTTCCCAATTCTGACCCCTGGCTAAAAGGTGTAATCTGCGATTGTCCTCGTACCAGGAAAAATGTGAATACTATCATGGTCCCATCACAAAGCCTTTTTCTGCTTAGATAAACCGTTGCGAGACTCCGCCAGAGGCGCTAATGGTGGTTGTTTTTTCGAGGCAATGCGACTTGCTACCGTACCAAATGTTAGGCGCACTTGGAAATGCTTGAATAGTGTCTGCGTTAGTGAATGTATCACCCCTTTTGGTGGTCTTTGTCTAGATAGATTCCACCTTCTACTGGAATATGGAGTAGCTGTTGTACAGCTATCAGCTCATGTGAGCAAAGTTTGTTGAACTCTACTGTAACCAGTTACGACTATAATTTTGTTACGACTATAATCTTATTGCTGGTATATTAATGTTACTACTACTATTTTTTCACTACTATTTTTTGTTACTACTATAATCTTTTACTACTGTAATAATGTTACTATTAGTGTTGGTACAAAAATTCTGTAAACCTCGCTGTGAAACTGTAGCTATAAAACACAATGTGAAAATTGCTATAAAACTTTGTTCAAAATAGCCACGAAAAACAACAAAACAACTACTTTGGCAGACAGACAAAGCCAATGTCGCGTAGAATGCTCAGCACTGCTCAGCAGTGCTGAGAAATGCTAGCAAACTTGTGTATGGCGCTCCAAGCCTCAGCAACGCTAGAAACAAGCGTAGCATTATTTAGTGAGACCAAAAAGAATACAGCGCGAAAGCAGAATAATGTTTTCAAACACCAGAACGGTGCCATGTAGTCTAGAACTACTTTGATTAAAAAAAATATATGAAAAAAAGAAAAACGTTATGTCGAAGGCGTTGTTACAAGGAACCTGTTGTGAGATTATAATGGCGTGCAGTCGACTGCACTTGAAAGATCGGTATTAATACTGGCTTGAATCAGCACAGGAGTCGTGTATATGTTGTAGTGTCGTGAAATCTGTAGCCTACAAGGCATGGTAATCTTCCTTTGCGCATCCTCTGTCGAAACCGGGAGTCGTCAGTCTAGATTGTTTCGACCACATCCAGCTCTCGCTGGATGTGGTCTTAGCACATCGAGCCTCTCTGCTACGACATCACAAATCAATCCGCGATAGAATGAGGAATTACAAATTTGATTGGAAGTGACCTCAGATTCAGATGTTAGAAGCAGATTTGTAGAGCCAAATGTCCAGCCGAATGTCCAGCCAGGTTTCTAGTGCTATCTGTCTAGGGTCTAAGGTCTAAAGTCTGAACTCAGTAGCGGAAAAAGGCACGCTAAGAAGTCTGTCGTCTGTAGTTAGTAGACGGTAGTCAAGAAAGAAAAAAAAAAAAATGTGTGCAGGAGCTCTTCTCTCATCTCTTTTTCAACGGTAATAACGGTTGAAGAATTGGTGTTGAAAGTGGGCCGGGTGTCTGGGACAATGATTTGAGAGGCGTGTTGAAAAGTTATTTGAGAGGTGAGCTGAGAAAGCAAATCGAGAAAGTACCCAATGGCAAAGACAGTGCAAAGAGCGCGTCTTGTCAATACAACGTAGACTCATTTCTTACGCAGCTCACTTTCTACAGTGCTCAGTGTCTACAGAATCGTTTCTACAAAACGTAGTTTCTACACAATAGTGTCTAGAGAGCTTGGTGACTTGCTGCCGGCTTGCCGGGCTTCTCGTGGGTATACTATACGACGACAGCTTGGCATCTGACATTGTAGCAATGTTAGTCTCCAATGCACAAGTTAGGCAGCTTGACCTTTTTTCGCACCCACTGTGACCTCATGAGGTTAAAAATGGACGAGAATCATGTAAGTCGTGGTACTACGAGCTGAAAGATGCTTGGTGTCAACGTCCCCTTAAAACGCGGTAACGCATGATAGCTTTCAGGCATACGTTGACAAACGGTGTAGCCTGGCCGTTTCTACGACAATCGATGCATGGAAGGAAAGGTTCCTTCAGTCGCGATTCTGCTACAACGCGGTAAGAAGTTTTTGATAAGCAAATAACGCCATTGATTGTTCGTGTACTACATACATCTATCTAGATTAAACCAGAAAATATTGGAGATTAATTACCATCGAGCACAGGCTCTCAAGCTTGTCTGCTTTTCTCGCAAAACACGGGACAACGACGGTACGAAATACTTCAAGCACCGCGAGGTTTTGTTCATTATGGCGGGAAAAAAGAAAGAATTTGGTTGAAAATTCTTCCGCCAATGGCCATACTGCATCTTTCAATAGTTTAATCCGTCCATCCCAAAGTACTAAGCTCTTTTCTTATGTCGTCTTCCTTCTGGATCTTCGATACTTGAGTATCTTCCAAAGGCTCGCCATTGGCCTGCTTCATCTTCAATGTTTCGATCGCTCTAAGTTTCTTCAATAAAGATCTGATCTTTTTCTCCTCAAGAGAAGCTACTCCTCCTACAACGCTGCCTCCCTGGTTCCCGTTAGATGCAGTGGTCTTGTCGGACGTACTGTTGTCATTGGCTCCACTCGAAGGTGGTGGTGAAACAGTAGAATTAGGTGTTGGAGATTGGGTGTTTCCCCTACTTCCTTCCAGTTGTTTTTTGGCTTCTCTTTTCTTTCTGTTCTTGGAGGCACTTTTGCTCTCGTTGGACTGTTCCTTCAGTGGAGGAGCTCCTGGCACTGTTCTGGTACGACCGTTTGCTGCAGTTGCGTTTCCACCGGCCAAGATACCGCTTGAGGATAACTCCTTTTGATACAAAGAAGTTCTCGTGCTAGCAGCCGAGTTTCTGGCGTGAGGTGGGCGGTAGGCACCGCTAGGCTTGTTTTGAGAACTTGTGGAGCTGGCCTGCTTTTTGGCAAGATACTCCTTTGCCGACTCCTGTGCTTGAGGAGCTTCTTCTAACTGCTTCAATGGCGGGAACTGTGCAATCTCCTGAGGCTTCCAGCAAATTGAGTTCAATTCGTTGTATTCCTTCAAGTATATTAATTTCCCGCTTGCATGCCAAACTTTGCACCCATTGTCAACCCGTAATCTGGGGGACGTCGTTGCAGTCAAAATGAACCTACCGCAAGGGGACCACTCACAGACCGATGTGTTTGCGGCTTCAAAAGTAGTGATCTTGGAAAACTTGTTTTGACGGTCGTAGACATCGACAGTACCTTGCAAGTTCCCGAAGCCTGCCACTAACACAAATCTTGCGTGAGGAGAGTACAAGATGGTATTTCTTGGAGCCATTGGTAATGAGTGGATTGCATTACCTCTAGCATCGAAAAATGTGGTCTCTGCAGGCATGTATCCGTATATAACAGCAAACTCTCTGGCAGATGGGGACCAAGTTATGTCGTGGATAGGACCGGTTCTTTTCAAGTCTATTCTGGAGTCATATGATCCAGCGATTCCCATTAAATAAAGATTTGTTTCTCCGTAGTATGACTTATTAGTGGTATCATGGTCCGTAGAGGCTAAGGCCAATAATGCAGTTCCAATCGAGTTCCATTTCAACTGACACCTCTCAGCTTTGAAAAAATTCTTTTGACAAATTGGTTGGTTGAAATTGGGAACGTTGTAAATCAACACGCTGGCTGGCTTGCCGCTTCTTTCAGGAATGAAGATTGCAATGGAAGGGTTCAAGCCAGGACTCATTTGGAAGTTCTGGAACGTTTCTTTGGACTCGGCCATTTTGAACTTGTAATTTGGTTGGTTCAAATTTATCTCTTCCAAACTGTTCGAGTTTGCAACGTCGAAAAAATGGATCTCTCTATTATTCACATTCTTTGCAAACAACTTTTCGTCTTGGGTAAACTGTGGTTTCCAACCATTTTGGTTCTTATTAGACCACTCACTAATTACAGTATTTGTATCGATATTGAATATTTTGACGTTTTTGTTCCATATACCACTTTCTCTGTCTAGCAACACCGGTTTACACCATAAGCATAAATAGGTACCCTTTGGCGAGAAATGCAAATCAAATGCTTCTGGGATTTCAATCCTGGCTTTTAATGATGCCTCTTTCGTGGTTCTTACCACAACAACCTCGCTGGGTTGCGTATAAGCAAAGTACAACCCATTACCAGAGTAAAGAGATGAACGACATTCAGCTGTAGGTTTTGGAAACGTTGAAATTTCTTCGTAATCCTGTATCAAGTCAATCGACTTGGGTTGGCGACCTGCCTCATGTTAGTAAAAATTCCAACTTTGTATTATTGGGCTAATAAATCAGAGTTAACAGCTTAACCCCAAAATTGCTGATGAGCAAAAATGCTCAGTACCTGTGCCATATTTCTCATTTTACATACAATAAAATTGTGTTGTTGCCGACATGATGTGCTAGCTCTTCTATCGTCTAACTGCTGGTGACACTGGTGGACTGGCGAGTTAGTTTTGTTCAAATCAAGAGTATACCGTGTAAAAATTATCCAGTAAAAAAATAGTTAGTACTCGACAATCTACACTTCATTTTTGTGTCACGTGAAAACTGGATAGACTGTTGCAGACCTTGTCTGGTACTCCATCAGCGGTGTATAGATACATATGTACATACAATAGTAGCAGTTCCTATGCCTTGCCAGAGAGGCTATGGGAAAGATGAAGTTATTTAACCTCACTGAACCTAAAATGTCCCGCTTCGCTGGCGTGTTTTGACGCACCCGTCTCACCCACTAAGATTTTGTAGCAGTCCAAGCACCTCACTCTGAAGGTGGTTGTATTGGTGGAGTAGTTTTGCGTTTGCAAGAGCCGGCATAGTTCGAGTGCTCCTGCCAAAATGGGCTCCTCATCGGCACTTTTAATCCCCCAAATGCAGCAATCATGTTCTTTATCGGACTTTTTGATGGACCTAGTTCTGTTCAGTGCTAGAACGTCATAGTGAACGCCCAGGTAAATCAAGATCACAAAAGCGTTCGGGGCCGAATCTTCGTTTTTGAAGCTGATGAACTGGCCCAGCTCGACGTCAAGACAGTTTATCTGTATTTCCAACCATTCGGAAAGGATGCCGAGTTCGATGGCCCCACCCCAAGAGTCCTTTTTGGTGATCCACTCACAGTACTTCTCGACACTCCTACCTAGTATGGCTTCATTGTACTTATCGGGGTGCTCAAGAATAGTTTCAGCAACTTTAGTCCGCAATTGGGCCGGGGTCAAACTTCTGGGTGATATGCCTTTACCACCTCGTGAAAGAGCGTAGCATAACGAGTTGAACATGCATGAGTTGTCGTCTGGTATGTTTCTTAGTATAAGGTGTTCGTTCAGTTCGTTGATGTATGTAGCTGGAATATCGGTGGGGAGCAGTTGCTGGCTTGATGAGTCTGATCTTACGCCTCGATCCTCGTTTACTGGTCTTTGAACGGCTGTTTCCTCAACTTCAACCGTTAGCTGGTCACCGTTTCTAACACCAGCCTCTCCTAGCTGGGTCTGTCCCTTGGAGATGTCTATCAGCTTGGGTGGGAAACCGCATTTGATTGACTTGATTGTGTTGTTGGCATCATTCAACACCTCCGGATGACGAGTTGAAACTTCAACGATAAGGTCATCTATCGTAGCACTTTCATTCAAGTCGCTCAACGTAGCTATGCCATATTTCGACTTGAGTCTGAGTCTCATGCTAGGTCCTTGTTCGTCTGGGTTCCTTGCCAGATTTACATCAAGATATGAAGACACTCGTGACACAAAAGCTCAGGCCTTACGAATGGGCTCTACTGTTTGGCAGTGTAAACCAGCCATCTACAGGCCCACTATTGAGTGGAAGATGCACTTCCTGAGGCTGTCTTATTCTTCTAATATACATAAATGTTGGACGTCCCCCAGGCTGTCAACGAAAGAAAATGAAGTTAGCTCTTTGACATGATCTCTGGCACAAAGTTCCTTGCGACAGTTGGGCTTGTCAGCGTCTTCAGTTGGCTACATGCAAATGTGAATTGGTGAGGCTCCTACCATAGTTCATAATTTACGGTTCCGAATTTGTGCTTTCATTCCTGTTTGTTTCTTGCTTACTTTATGTTATCACTCCATGTCCACCTCTTGTGTCCCTGTTCCTGCAGTTTCTGAAGGCACTCCGGTGATCAATGCATCCAAGTCATCTTTCTTCTGTTCGTTCAAGCTGTCAAATTCGTCTTTGTTGGCTGCTTTGAACTGCTCCAATTGCTTGTACTTCTCTACCGATTCCATGAACTTCACCATATTTACCCCGGAAGCAGCCTCGGCTTCAAGCGTGCTGTAGGGCCTCTGTTTCAACTCCTTCGCCCTTCTTTTGTGTATTTTGCCCTTTCTGTGTCTATCGAGAGTCTCCTGTCTCTCAAAGTATTTGGCACATTCTATGCAATAATACTGTCCCAATCCTGGTTTAGTTTCATCCAAAGGCTGGTTTTTCAAACGGTGGATGCTCTCCTTCGACGACATGTCGTCGTAGATCAAGTCCAAGTCTCTGGTTCTTCTCTTTGTCTTGTATCTCTTAACACTGTATCTGCCCATTATGCTGTTTTCCCGTACACTAGACACTAGCTAGAAATCTTCGCCTAGTATATAACAATTTTCCACGAGATGAGCTGCTAGGTAGAGAATTGGGCAAAAAATTAAAAAAAAAATATATATATATATTCACGTGGTAAGGCATGTGATCTCAATTTTGTGTCCTGTATATTCTTGTGGCCCGTTTTGTGTCATTATAAAAACCGGTCCCGAGAGTTTAGGGCTGAAGCCCTCGTCATTTCCTAATTGGTAAACGTGACACAAAAACTGTGACTGGTCTCCTGGCGGCAAGTCGCACTTGCTCTTTTTATTACAAAAGATTTTTTTCAGTTTTTGGTTTACTAATACTTTAACACAACTGTGAATAGGTATGTTACCATATGAGATTAGGAAAGAAAGAGTAGCGGCATGTTGATGAGGGCATTCAGTTGGCTAGGCTGACTTGTTATAGAGCAGATTCAAAGAGTTTTAAAGGATGAAAATGTTTGTCAAAGTGGATTTTGCTTACAAATCAGCCGCCATGAAAAGTTTTATGGCAACTAGGAGTTGATCTACCTATATATACCTGGGCAAGTCCTCCAATCGATAGACAACGCTCTTTCATTCTAAATTAGCTGAAATCTTTTGTTCTCAAGTTACTAACATTAACAGACAAAATGGCTAGAAGACCAGCTAGATGTTACAGATACTGTAAGAACAAACCATTCCCTAAATCTAGATACAACAGAGGTGTCCCAGATGCCAAGATCAGAATCTACGATTTAGGACGTAAGAAGGCTTCTGTCGATGAATTCCCATTATGTATCCACTTGGTTTCCAACGAATTGGAACAGTTGTCTTCTGAAGCCTTGGAAGCTGCTCGTATCTGTGCCAACAAATATATCACCAAGATCTCCGGTAGAGATTCATTCCACTTGAGAATCAGAGTCCACCCATTCCACGTCTTGCGTATCAACAAGATGTTGTCGTGTGCCGGTGCTGATAGATTGCAACAAGGTATGAGAGGTGCTTGGGGTAAGCCTCACGGTTTGGCTGCTAGAGTTGACATTGGTCAAGTCATCATGTCTGCCAGAACCAAGGACTCCAACAAGGACGTTGTCATTGAAGGTTTGAGAAGAGCCAGATACAAGTTCCCAGGTCAACAAAAGATCATCATCTCCAAGAAATGGGGTTTCACTCCTCTTAACAGAGATGAGTACGTTGCTAAGAAGAACAACGGTGAAGTCAAGGACGACGGTGCTTATGTCAAGTTTTTGACCAAGAAGGGTAAATTAGAAGAGAACTTGAGACAATTCCCTGACTACCAATACGAAGCTTAAGTAGGTTTGGGCTTGTAAAATATATGGTTTTCATTGTTGATCTACTCTTTTGTATACTTTAATACTATGCTTTCTTAAAAGACATCTTGTAGCTTGCCTTGCTTTTTCCACCCCTGGCACTGGACATCACCTCTTATTGTGCTCTGCTGCTTCCCTCCAGCTACGCAGGTGTCGTTCCCGAAAATTTTTGAACACGCGTTCAACTTGTTCATTCCTCAATTTTTATGTATATAAACTCACGGAAAATCTACAATTTTCAGCCCTTTCAAAAAGACCGTACTAGTTGTTTTACCGATAAAGATTCATAAATTCAAACAAGATGTCGTTCAGTGATAGAGAAGATCCTAAAACTTTGGTTTTATTCGATGTTGATGGTACTTTGACCCCAGCTAGATTGGGAGTCTCTGAAGAGATGAGACAAACTTTGCTCAAATTGCGTAAGAAGGTTGTCATTGGATTTGTCGGTGGTTCGGACTTGAGCAAGCAAGTTGAACAGTTAGGACAATCTGTTCTTGAAGACTTTGACTACTGTTTCTCTGAAAACGGTTTGACTGCCTACAAGTTAGGAAAGGAGTTAGCTTCTCAGTCGTTCATCGGTTGGTTAGGTGACGAAAAGTACAACAAGTTGGTCAAGTTCATCTTGAAGTACTTGTCTGAGATCGATATTCCAAAGAGAAGAGGTACTTTTGTCGAATTCAGAAATGGTATGATAAACGTTTCCCCAATCGGTAGAAACGCTTCCAACGCAGAGAGAAACGAGTTTGAACAATACGACAAACAACACAACATCAGATCCAAGATGGTCGATGCTTTGAAAGAGAACTTCCCAGACTACAGTTTGACTTTCTCCATTGGTGGACAAATCTCCTTCGATGTCTTCCCAACTGGCTGGGACAAGACATACTGCTTGCAACACGTTGAAAAGGAAGGATTCGAAAATATCCATTTCTTTGGTGACAAGTCCTACAAAGGTGGTAACGATTACGAAATTTACAATGACGAAAGAACCATCGGTCATGCTGTTGAATCGCCAAACGACACTATCAGAATTTTGAACGAGTTGTTCAAGTTGAACTAAATGGAGAAGCCTCCATGGTTTGTACAGCCTCCTCATAGGTATTAAGTAGTTGTATCCAAATGCAGATAAATAAATATAAATTCAAACCCATACTTGCGTCAATTCATAAAGTAAATTACTTACGTCTATAATAGATTGCAGAACCATTGTACCCTGCAACAATAACTTGTTGAATTTGAGCACCACTTGGTAATTTGACACCATCCATTAATTGAAGTCTGTCTGTGGTAGGATCGTATACCTTTCTGGCTAGTTCGTTCAAAGGTTTTTTGTTTTTTCCTTCACCAATACCTTCCATGTCTTCAGGTTCAATTATCTTGGGAAGTTGATTTGGCTTGCTGGATCTGCTTTGCTTTCCATTTCCCAATTGCCCGAATTCGTTATCTCCAAAGCAAACCACATCCTTGTAGGTTCCGTTATTGTCCAAAGTCACGAAAGCGTGGTTGTCGCCAACATTAATGTCTTTGATAGCGATAGCGACAACTTTCTGAGATTTCTCATCATACTCATACAAATTGGTTAAGGCTTTAAGTATTTGAGGTTTATGGCATACGTGCAAAAACCTGTTCACGCCTAATTGACCTTTCATTCCATTACCGAAACTGAACAAAAGGTCTGCTTTGTTATTATACTTCTCGTCTGAACACTCGACTTGGACGAAAGATGTCTCTTCACCGGCAAACACCTTTTTAACGTCAAAATTTTTGAACTTATCTTTCTCCGAAAATGCATTGCTGGTCAATTCTTTGAGCTGTTTTGAAGACAACATCAACTTGGGAAGAGGTTGAATGTCAGAGGTGTATGTTAGCTCTGAGCCACATTCTCCATATATGTTTCTGCCCCACGTATAAACATCTCCTTTATCATCACAAACCAAGTTATGAAATCTACCTGCAGCAATGCTCACAAACTTCCTTGGGCGTAATTCTCTCGTGCCATTGTCGTTTCTAGTGAGCTCATTATTCAAAGTCGTAAGTTCAAAGGCTTGATTGGGTGACATCTGTCTCGACTCCTCTGACAAAGGAGAGAATCTTGGTATGCCAAATTGCCCATAGTTTTTCACCTTAGAAGCATCACAAGTGGCTGCTACGTAGATTCTTCCTAAATTCGTCAATAACAAAATATGCGACTCGCCTGTCGAAATGTCTTTGATTGATTCTCTTCTTTGTAGTGTGTTTGTAGGGTTCAGCTCGATTTTGGAAAATGCTAATTTGCTGTACTCATTCTCTGACTTAATTCCAAGTAAATTTCTCGAAGTAGATGGTTCAAAGTTTTGCACTTTTCTATCCAATCTTGGTTTATAAATCACCTCGCCGTTCTTGGTAAGCATATACAACATGTCGTTCGAAATCTGGCATTTCTGCAATTTCTCATTGATATTTGCCCTCACTGGTACCTCAGTGTCTTGGGTGAACTCGTACAAGTTACCTTTCTCATCAATCACCGCAATGTATTCATCCCTAAGCTGTACATCCTTCAAGAGCATGTTGTCGAAAAAACTAACTCTGACTGGAACTTTTTTATTGTTACTTGATCCGAACACATATAGTCCCGAGACTTCCTTCAGCAGCTTCAAACCACTCGCAATATCCTTGATTTCTTCAGACAATCTGTTGGAAAGATAGTCAATAGTTTTCGTGTTTCTATTGGGATCACCAAGACTCTTAATTTTGGAATCATCGAGCCCATAAGATGAATGGAACAATTTCGCTTTATAATAGTCATAGTTCGTAAAGAGCTGGTGTGTCCCTACTATACCGACAATGAAAGCAATGCCAATTGCCAAAGCCTTTATGCGCTGACCCATCTCAAGTCTCGCATTTGCATTTTTCTCTCTCTTATGGAACTCTTCATGGATCATGTTGAGCTTCTCTCTGTATTCACTTGATCCCGGAGTCAAATTTATCAAGCGAGGATCATTCTCGATTATCGAGTTGATATCGTGAACTCCGTAATCACGATGTTTGCGTTGAGACGATTTGTCATGCAATTGGGCAGAGGTTGAAATTTTTTCAACATTTTGGCTGTTTGGGTTCTGTTGTTCAATCTCATCCAAGCTACTGAAATTGTGTCCAAACAGATACGTCTTCCTCTGTTTGTTGAAGTCCTCTATTGACTCATACTTCTTGTCTGATGTGTATCTTCTCCAACCCAAAAAGGTCAAGCTGGATCTGCCTTTGATGGACAGATTGAGCCCTCTTTTGAAAGGAACAACAATTACTTTTGAAAAAATCATCATATACCTGTGCAAAAGCTGACTTCCCAGTAGAATTTGGCAGAATTAGATGATGATTTTTGCTTAATCCTAAGTTTTGAAGTAAAAAACGATCAGAGTAGTTGAAGCTTTCAATTTTGTGTGACAAATTTCTTACAGTTGATATCAATTCTAACTGATACGTAAAGCTAAACAATTTGAACTAACATACTGGTAATGTCCCTCAATACAGCAAGGTTTTCCTACACAGGGAGAGCCAAGTCTCCATTGGTGATGGTGGGTATAAGAAATTTGACTTCCATCACCAAATTTGACACCAAAAAATTTGTACAATCATTACAATCCAACGGTGGGTTTACAGAGCAACAAGCAGAGACAGCAGTAAACATAGTAAACAAAGCTATCAACGATGGAATTTACTCAATAACAAGGAACCTTGTGACACAAGAGACGCTTTCTTCCACGGCATACCAACAGAAAGTTGATTTTGCTAAGCTCAAAGGTGAGTTGCAAACAATGGATAGATCTGAGTTCAACAACTTGAAGAAAGAGCAGGAAAACTTGAGAACAGACTTGACCAACTTGAAGAACAGGCTCAAGGAAGAAATAATGAAGAACCAAGCAGGGGTCAAGTTAGACTTGAACTTGGAAAAGGGGCGCATAAGAGAAGAGAGTTCAATACACGAACTGAAAATAGAAGACACATACACCCGTATCGATGAGGAAATAGCCAACATGCAAATGCAGATCAAGTCAGTGAAGACTCAAGTCATGCAATGGTTAATCGGTGTTTCGTCAGGTACCTTTGCTCTTATGTTAGCATTTGTCAGGTTTTTCGGTTAAAAAAAGCTAGTCTTTCGGGAACACTTGGATAGTGTGCCTTCCCTTGGTTTACTTCTAGTAAGTAGAGTCTATAATGCAAAGTTGTTAGTATGATAAAAAGGAAACAAGTGGTTTTGTTGCTAATATCACTTTCGTATGAACGCATTTTGTGTAACAAGGGATTCCAGTAAATACTTTGAAAAACGACAATAAAACACACTTTTAGGAATCAACTTTAGGGTGAAATCGGCATGAACTCCCTTTACAACCATGGAGTAAAGCAAACCCAGCTATTAACAAAAGATCTCACGACGTTTGAAAAAAATCTTTCAACATCGCCTTTATCTTTACAAGGATCCATAACTACATCATTAAATGCATTCAAAAAGACCATCAAAGAGTACGGTGACCTAGTGCAGCAAAATATTCTGGATAGCAACACCAGCACCAAGCATAGTGCCAGGTTGGATAAGTTCAAGCTGGACTTACAGAGTTTCAGTAGCAAATTCGAGGATTTGAAACAACGGAGAGAAGCTCTGCTCCACGAAAACAGCAGACAAGAGCTCTTGGGCCGTCGTCATGTCACACCTTCTCTGAATGCTGAGAACCCATACGACCCATCCCAGCAGCAGATGCCGCAGCAGCAACAAACGCTTTCATATCAAGAAGGCCTTTACAAGGAGAAAAACTCAATTGCTCGTGGAACGCAACAACTAGACCACATCCTTGAAATGGGACAACAAGCATTTGAAGATATAGTAGAGCAAAACGAGACGCTACGTCGTCTCCAAACAAAATTCGAAGAAGGTTTGGTTGTGCTAGGTGTTAGTCAAGGAACAATAAGGACGATTGAAAGAAGAGCTCGACAAGACAAATGGCTTTTTTGGTTTGCCTTTTTCATCATGATAGTGTGCTTCTGGTACATATTGAAGGTGTTCCGTTGATAACTTAAGCCCCTGAGGAGGCCATTTCCCCGTTTTGGTGCTTTTCTTGGACACCATATCGGGTGCCATATATTATACCAAATTCTGTTGTATAAAGGCCATACGCTATCTTCTGCCTTTCCCCCCTCACACCAATACACTTCATTAGCACAGCATTTCCTTTTTCTCCATGTTGGCCATATAGGAGCCTGTGCTGGATGGTGACGGTGTCAAATCAAGCATGCATCATTGAATTGTAATTTTTTCGCCTCTGTATTGTGTATTTGAATACCGAATTCGTATCAACTTCCAATGAATGTCATCCCTCTGAATTATACCTTGGTCTGTATACTTAGTTAGGCAGTTTGGAGGTGTGCTGCTCCTAGAGGCTTACTATATAGGCTAGGAGGACGCAGAGTTCTTCCTTATTAGATTGCCTAATTAGGAAGTTTAATTTGATCACATGACAGATCAAAAGAGGGATCGAATCTTCATTCTAACCTAATCTGGTAAAGAGAGCTCATCATGATGTTTATCGAAACATTTTTGAAGTCAAAGAGGTGAAAGGTTCAGCATTGTGATGAGTATGACTGAAATGTTGGAAATGTATAAAACATTGACGGTATCCTTAAAAAAACCGCATTATCAGGTCAGGTTTACCCTTTTTTCTAATATATAAGATCAAACATAAAGTCTGCGAAAAAGCTAGACTGAGCTTCTTTAACACAGCTAATATCCACAGGCCAGATCTGAAGTCGGTTTTCATCCTTTAGGATACAGACGGAATCTTTAGAGAATTAGATAGTACCCGTCAATTTTTCGAAAACTTTGAGTACCCGAATAGTGGGTTTGACAGCTTGAATACTCGATTTAGATCAAGATGCAATTTTTCAGGCTTTTGCAACTTGGATTTTTAATTCAGTTAGTTTTGGGTGCTGCCATAAGGGCAAAAAGAGAGGAGTTGGAAGCCAGGGGAATCCTCCAATATCTCACGTTATTTAAGACGGTTGAAGTGGCTGCTACTACGCAAGCTGCTGCTCCTGCTACCTCAGCTGCGGTTGCTGATACTACTCCTGCTGTTGCTGTCACCACTCCTACTGTTGCTGCTACTTCCCCTACCACTGCTGCAACAACGTCCCAAGATGCTGGTGTTGGTTCCAGTAATAACGTTGGTTCTAATGCTAATTCCAACGCGCAATCTTCAGCGGGGAGATCGAGCTCACCTTTCTCCGGAATAGAAGCATGGTTGAAAAGCTTGTTTGGAGGCTCAGGAGGCTCCGGCTCGTCCTCGTCTGGTTCATCTTCGTCCAGCTCTGCATTAACGTATTCACCTACGTCAGCCACTTCTACGGGCAATGGTTTTTTCACCGACGCATCTTCAGCAAGTGTTACTTCGATCGGCTTCTCTACGACGAGCTCATCTTACGAGTCATCGTCGCCATCCGAAAGCGGAGGAGATAGTGGCCTTGTCAGTAAAGCTGTTGCCGTAGCACGTGGCGCCAAAGGTATCACTTACTCTCCTTACAAAAAAAGTGGATCTTGTAAGTCTGCTTCTGAAGTATCGTACGACATCAAAAGGCTCAGTGGCTACCAGCTTATTAGACTATACAGCACAGACTGCGAAGGAGTAGAGAATGTTCTAGCTTCCATGTCATCAGCACAAAAATTGTTTTTGGGCATATACGAGATTGATACCAACACAATCACAAGCGGGTTGACAACAATCAAAAATGCTGTCGAAAACTCCTCGAGAGGTTGGTCTGCTGTGCACACAATCTCCGTGGGTAATGAGAGAGTGAATGACGGCAAATCGTCTCCATCCGATCTCTCTGCTGCTCTTAGCACGACAAGAAAATGGTTGAAACAGTATGCCAGCGACTATTCTGGTTATGTTGTCACTGTTGACACCTTAGTTGCGACCGTAAGTCACACTGAACTTTGTCTGATATCTGACTACCTCGCTGTGAATGCCCATCCATACTGGGATGGAGGTGTTCAGCCATCCAACTCAGGACCATGGTTGAAACAACAGATTCAAAACTTGAGAAACGCTTGTGGCTCCAGTAAGCCCATTTTGATCACAGAGACAGGGTGGCCAACACAGGGTGACACTAATGGTGTATGTGTGCCCTCCGTGCTGAATCAGATATTAGCTCTCAAAAGTATAAATGACATGTTCTCCAGTCTGGTTTTCATGTTCACCATGTACAATGACTACTGGAAAGACCCTGGCAGTAAAAACGTTGAGCAGCACTGGGGCATATACGGAAATCCAGCCGCCTAAGAATACATAAACAGACGTTGAAAACTTATTCCTAATTATTCTCAGATTACAGTATTGATGCTTGATCTTCATCTGAACCTTTATACCTTTATTTATGTACCATATACTTCAATTCAAAAAATGAAACCTGTCGTTTTATTACTAGCTATCTCCTTTCCGCCTCAAAGTATCTTAGCTTTCAAGTTTTTATAGCATTCTTTGGCAATAATATTGAAAATTTGCAATATTAACTAAAAATCGCTATTTCACACCATATCTTAGGCTGAACATACCCAAAAAAAACTCCATTTTTCACCAAGTAATGGCCAATTGTAAAGCACTCTAGCATTACATTTTCACTATTACGACTATCTTCTTTCTAGTCTTTGGACTACGAAGTTGAAGTATATAGGCACCTATACTATGGTGAGATTTTTATACAGGACGGGGTTGATACTCAAAACCGCGAGGACGAAAACAATTTTGACCACCTTCTCAAAAGTATTTAGTATCATCAAATCAAAACATTCAAAGCGCCAAAGGATGACACCAGAAAGAGAAAGGAAAAAGTTGGCATCTAAGCTCCAGCCGCTTTTTGATGGTATATATTCTTTGAAAGATTCCCACGGTCGAGAGATCTCAGAAACATTTCAACGTTTACCTTTACGTACCGGTACAGATTACTATAAAATCATCAAAACACCAGTCTCGCTTCACGGAATTGGGCGGTACATCAAAAAGCATATTTATCGTAACGGGCAAGAGTTTGTCAATCAGCTTACTCAAATAACATGGAACGCGAGGGTTTATAACGTTAAAACGTCCATTATATACGAGCACGCTTTGGTTTTAAACAAGTACATTTTGGACAAGGTTATTCCGAAGTTGTCTGCGGAAAAGGTTGTACCAGACCACGCGTCCATCCACTATCCTGATTTGGGACCTTTACCCGAGGACGACGGTACCGCTGCAGCATCGTACCAAGTCAAGCGTGAGTATAACGCTGAAAGAGACGAAGAAGAGGAAGATGACGAGGAGGACGAGGAGGAAGAAGAAGACGAGGAATACAGTGAGTACGGCTCGAACCAATCTGGGTTGAAGAGCTCGTTATACACTCAGCCCAACGATCAGCACTATCATGCTTTGTTGGCTAATAATGCGTTAACAAACAAGATCCAAATGAGAGGCTCTTCTCCATCCTCTTACCTGTCACCCCAAACCAAGCACGAGACGGGAATCAGAAGGGGTCGTCCTCCTATTATCGACAAGCCATACGAGACACGTATCAAGTTGATTTTGAAGCACTTTAAGAAATTACGCCACCCTAACGACTCTAATCACCCTCTTTGTACTTATTTTGACAAATTGCCCGACCCAAAGACCAATGCCAATTATTATCAATTAATCAAGACACCGATAAGTTTGAATGAAATCAGGGCAAAAGTGAGGGCCAGAAAATATCATACTGTGGATGAATTCATAGGAGACCTCAATTTAATGTTTCAAAATACGAAATATTATTTTTCCAATGATCAGCTAAACTCAGTTTTCCAAGACTGTGTTCTTTTTGAAAGTGAAGCAAACAATATAATAGGTTATGAACTTCTGAGACCAGAAAAGGATTTATTGATCGCCAACACCCCTGGTGGTGATGGTATCATCAGAATCCCAATGGATTCTATCGAGATTAATGGTTACACCTATGTCATTGGTGACTGGGTGCTCATAGATAATCCAAGTGACCCCAATAAGCCTACAGTAGGTCAGATTTTCAGACTCTGGTCTACTGAAGATGGTACCAAGTATACTAATGTCTGTTGGTACTATCGTCCAGAACAAACATGTCACAGATACGATAGGTTGTTCTTCTTGAATGAAGTTTGTAAGACAGGGCAGTATAGAGATCACTTGGCGTCTGAAATTGTCGGTCCTTGTTATGTGATATTTTTAACTAGATATCAAAAAGGCGATCTCCCAGATGGTATAATTCCTGAAGGTTGTCCCTGGTTTATTTGTGAGTTCAGATACAACGAAAACTCGCATGTATTCAATCGTATAAGAACGTGGAAGGCTTGCTTGCCTGACGAGATAAGAGATAAGCCTGAACATGCTCTCATACCATTAAGCGAGCCCAGAAAGCTTATCAAGTTTGACTCACCTATAAAGAACTTGCTTCCAAACGGAGTCGACACAACGATGCCTATCCCTGAAGCCACTCCTGGTTTGAGTCCAAATACTCCTCCTATCGTGGGACTGGTTTACTTGAGAGAGCCTGTGGACGACGATGAATTGGGCCAGTACTCCACAAGTCCCAACGTCATTCCTTCTCCAGAAAATGACGATCAAATGGCCAACAGGAGGGCCTATATTTTCACCCCAATTTCTCAATTGAAGATGTCAGGTTCAGTCCCTACGACGTTCAGCAGTACTAATAGTGGATTGAGCACCCCAACACCATACACTTCAAACATCCACGAAGCAGATCACGACAAGTCATACACATCAAGCGTCAATAGGTATAGACAGCTTCTCCAACAACAGCAACAACAATTACAACAAGTGCAACATGACAAAATCTCTACCAGGCTGGAATCAAAGAGAGGTCTCACACCATTACCATATGGCTCGCATTCCCAAAGCGTGGGGACAACTTACCACACAACAACTTCGATTTACTCGAACCTTCTCACAGGGGGAATACTATCTTATTCGATCTTGGATCAGGATAACAAACTCACAGCATTAAGTGATTGCATAAATGTTAAGAAAAGAAAGCTTGACGAACCTGATGCTGAAGAAGTCAATGAAGTTGTTTGGTATAGGGCTCCACCTGTACCCTTATCAAGACGGATCATAAACACCGATTCATCAGAATTGGGACATTCTGCCAAGTACCTAGCTTGGAAGTTTAGTCAGGAGGCTAAATAGTAAATAGTTCATCTACTGTAATGTTATATTATATACAGGGACTATCTTTTCACAGTTATAATGCCAGAGTAAGTCAAGAAATCACTTTATCCATAGAATCAATGAACAAACAGCTTGTTGAGTTCCAAGAGAGCTTACTCAAGTCCAAAAAAATAGTGGCTGTTGTCGGGGCTGGACTTTCTGTCTCTTCTGGATTGCCCACCTTCAGAGGCTCACAAGGTCTTTGGAAAAACTTCAACATGATTGATCTTGCTACACCAGATGCCTTCTACATTGACCCCGGGTTAGTTTGGCAGTTCTATTCTTGGAGAAGAATAAATGCTTTGAAAGCGATGCCTAATAAAGGGCATGTTGCTTTGGCTAAGCTAGCACAACTCAATAATCTTGATTTCTTAACAATCACTCAGAATGTGGACGGGCTTCTGAGAAGGGCCGGACACCCAAAGGAAAGGCTCTACGAGATACACGGGTCTTTGTTTGACTTGAAGTGCACAAGTTTTATGTGTAATTATGTAGAACATGATAATTTGACTCATCCGTTAACAAAAGCCCTTGCTGATACTGAGTATGAGTATGAAAAAGCCAATAGAAAGAGAAAGTTCGACAGTTCGTCAGAGGTGTTGAACAGGTCACCGCAGTTTTCTCCTGTCAAAGGGTTATCTGAGGAAGAGCTTCCTCAGTGTCCCGCGTGTGCTGACGGTTCTTTATTGCGGCCTGGCGTCGTATGGTTTGGAGAGTCGTTGCCATTGTCCTTGATAGATCAAATCGACAACTTTATTGAGAGTGACCATGTGGATATGGTGCTTGTCATTGGCACAAGCGGCACTGTGTACCCAGCAAACAGCTATGTCGACAGAGTCAAGGTGAAAGGCGGAAAAGTTGCAATCTTCAACACAGACATAGAACAGTCCATTTTGGACGGCGAGGAAGAAGGAACCTGGGGTTTCAAAGGGGACGCCGCCGAACTACTTCCCATAGCATTGAAGCCCTTGATAGGTCCCGTTTGACGCAAACCGTCACTACAAAATTTTAAGGATAAAGAGCTCTCAGTTCTCGCCGGCCCCCAGCATAACATCTGCGAACAACATCACTAGACATTGGCCATCGGCTGTTTTGATACACTACAGTTCCACTTTGTCCGTTCAGGAAAACTCCCCCGTCCCCGACTTGCAGTCATGTCAAAACCTAATAACATTAGCATACTACTTTAGCTTGAAAAATACATTACACCTTCTCCCGGACCTGAAATAACTATTTTTGTTTGGTTTTTTCGATATTCTGCGGCTTGATCTTCAAACGACCGAGAAGAAGGGGCTTTCCCCTTCCTCTCCGACTCGTACCACCGGTATTTCTCCAGACTAAAGCGCTCAATGGTCTACGATCAGTTGCAGCAATATGAAAAATGTCATTTTTCTGAGAAATGGCTCCTTCTTCGTCGGAAAAAAGACCAACCCACAAGCTCCCAGATATTAAGTACCGGTAGATAGCATCCTCTGCCACCCCACTGACATCTTTATAGCACTTTATAAGCTTTCTTCGTCTGCTCTACACTACAAGGCATTTTCGGCTAGATTTGGTAGTGCGTGGCTCATATTTCGGACAAGGACCAACCATTTAAGCAGTTTTACCAAAAATTTAATGACATCCGGTGCTATAAGAATAAATTCGTAGATAAAGCAACATGTTAAGAGCTTCATCCAACTTCAGGGCCTTTAACAACAAGGCAGTGAGAATCGCACAATTTGTTAGATTTGCTTCTACTCAAGAATTCGATGTGGTCGTTATTGGAGGAGGACCAGGTGGATATGTCTCTGCTATTAAAAATGCTCAATTAAACTTGAAGACAGCATGTATAGAGAAAAGAGGAGCTTTGGGAGGTACCTGTCTTAACGTCGGTTGTATTCCATCCAAGTCGTTGTTGAACAACTCGCAATTGTACCACCAAATCAAGCATGATTCGGCAAACAGAGGGGTTGACATCAAGGGAGAAATCTCCGTCAATGTTGCTAAGTTGCAAGCAGCTAAGGACAAGGCGGTCAAGGGATTGACCGGAGGCGTCGAGATGTTGTTCAAGAAGAACGGCGTGACTTACTTCAAGGGAGAAGGGTCTTTCATTGACGAGAACAATGTGAACGTGAAGCCCATTGATGGCTCCGAAGACGTTCAGATCAAGGCCAAAAACATCATCATTGCCACCGGTTCTGAGGTGACTCCGTTCCCTGGGATCGAGATTGACGAAGAGAGAATTGTTTCCTCGACCGGGGTTTTGGATTTGAAGGAGGTTCCTAAGAGAATGTCTATCATTGGAGGTGGTATCATTGGTTTGGAGATGGCCTCTGTTTGGTCCAGATTGGGATCCGAAGTCACTATCATCGAGTTCCAAAACGCCATTGGTGCCGGTATGGACGACGAGGTTGCCAAGCAAACCCAAAAGTTGTTGGCTAAGCAAGGATTGAAGTTCAAGTTGGCCACCAAAGTCACGAAGGGTGTTAGAGAAGGCGACGTGGTCAAGATTGAAACCGAAGACGTCAAGTCCGGTAAGAAGGAAGAATTTGAGTCCGACGTTTTGTTGGTTGCTATTGGTAGAAGACCATACACCAAGAACTTGAACCTCGAGAAGATTGGCTTGGAAGTCGACAACAAGGGCAGATTGGTGATCGACGACCAATTCAGAACCAAACACGAGCACATCAGAGTCATTGGTGATGTCACTTTTGGTCCTATGTTGGCCCACAAGGCCGAGGAAGAAGGTATTGCTGCCGCTGAGTACATCAAGCACGGCCACGGTCACGTCAACTACGCCAACATCCCATCTGTTATGTACACCCACCCTGAAGTCGCCTGGGTCGGTTCCAACGAGCAACAATTGAAGGAGAAAGGTATCAAGTATAAGGTTGGTAAGTTCCCCTTCATCGCCAACTCCAGAGCCAAGACCAACTTGGACACCGACGGTTTTGTCAAGTTCCTTGCCGACGCCGAGACCCAACGTGTGTTGGGTGTCCACATCATTGGTCCTAACGCTGGTGAAATGATCGCTGAAGCCGGTTTGGCCTTGGAATACGGCGCTTCCACAGAAGACATTGCCAGAACCTGCCACGCTCACCCAACCTTGTCCGAGGCCTTCAAAGAAGCTGCTTTGGCCACCTTCGACAAGCCTATCAACTTCTAATCCTGTGTGCTTCTGCTACCATATCTATATGTCGCTTAGAACCTACAAATGAATAAATGAAAATTTTATTTTGGACTCGTCTAAATACATATTAACCCTACGGAGCTGTACTCGAATCGTCTCATTCCTTGTCTTTCATCTCTCGAATTCCATCGCTCGACTGCTCGATTGTCTTGGCCCGCACATTCTTCTCGGCCGTCACCACTACGGGCATGGCTCAATGCTCTACCCACAGTTTTTCCACCTAGTATCGCAAAATCACATACAATGCATGGATGATTCCCGGAATGTATCCCAAGATGGTCAAGATGATGTTAATGAACAACGATGATGAGCATCCTCTCTCCGCAAAAACACCTAATGGTGGAAGGATAACGGCCAAAACGATCTTGATAATATCCGAACATGTAACTGCCATTGTAGTAAACTATGTCTTGAAGCTTTTTCTACACTAGTGATAATTGAAAATTTACAGAATAAGGTAATCTTGCCTTATATATATCCCGAGAAAACATTGACCTCCCTGACTTGCTCAGCCGTTTAGCCACTGACAATCATTATTTACCAAATGGCTAATTATACCATCATTCCTGGGCTGTACATATGCCGGAAAGATTGCTATTCAACGTACCTGGCCACTGGGATAGCAAAATAGTAGTAGCTATAGTTTTTTCACCAAGTTCTGAAATATACTGTGGTAGAAAATTTAACGCGTAAAGTTCAGTATTGAGCAGAATTTTTTTGAAGTAGCACAAAACCACGATAAAGCGAGCGTCCATAATGAACGGTAGCGGTAAGTTTAGTAGTATTATAAGTCATAACTAGGCAGAAGTGGGCATCAGCTAGTGATATAGGTAGCAGGAGACAGGTTAGGCAGAAGCGCAA
Organism: Millerozyma acaciae; assembly: GCA_001600675.1. Lineage (NCBI taxonomy): Eukaryota > Fungi > Ascomycota > Pichiomycetes > Serinales > Debaryomycetaceae > Millerozyma > Millerozyma acaciae. The sequence goes on along the minus strand of BCKO01000002.1, from coordinate 66,060 downwards.
GATGTCAAACTTACAACTAGAGATTTTGAAGGCTGTTCATGAGCATGATGGCATAAAAAATACGTTGGAAATCCCTGAATTTGCAAAATTAGACGCCAACACCCTCCACTCCAACTTGACGTCTTTGTGGGCGAAGGAGATGATAACATTCGACAAAATTGAGACAGACAAGTGGGCGTTGAATGCGGAAGCCGAGGGCATTGTTGCAAACGGATCGCACGAGATCAGGTTATTAAACGAAGTGATGAAGTCGTTAGACGGGTTAAAGATCACAGAGGTGGACGCAAAATTGGGCAAAATAGGAAAGTTGGGACAAGGCAAGGCTTTCAAGAACGGGTGGATTGTCAAGAATGAGGACAAGTTGGTGGCCAAAGTGAAAGAAGTGCCGGAGGACGTTTTGGTGAAGCAGTTGAAGGAAATCAAGGAGACCGGCAGTTTGGCGGACAAGAAGGAGCTCAATGAGTTGAAGAAGAGGAAGCTAATCACGTTGACGAAGATTGTTGGTTTCAAAGTCGACAAGGCGGCCAAGTTTGCCCTTGAGATTGTGAATTTGGAGACCGATATCACGTCGGAAATGATCACCAACGGCAGCTGGAAAGACGCCAAGTTCAAGCCTTACAATTTCAACTCTGAAGGTGTGTACCCTCAGTCTGGTGCGTTGCATCCTTTGTACAAGGTCAGAGAGGAGTTCAGACAGATATTCTTCTCGATGGGGTTCACGGAAATGCCTTCCAACCAGTACGTGGAGAGCGGTTTCTGGAACTTCGATACCTTGTTTGTTCCTCAGCAGCACCCTGCTCGTGACTTGCAAGACACGTTCTACTTGAAGGACCCGGTGAAGGCTGACATTCCTGAGGACAAGGAGTACTTGGAAAACATCAAGCAGGTCCACCAGGAGGGTAAATACGGATCCATTGGTTACAGATACCCTTGGAGAGAGGAAGAGTCGTTGAGAATGGTGTTGAGAACCCACACCACCGCTATCTCTGCCAAGATGCTTCACCAGCTCGCCAAAGACCCTAAGCCAGTAAGATTGTTTTCGATTGACAGGGTCTTCCGTAACGAGGCCGTGGACGCAACCCATTTGGCCGAGTTCCACCAAATCGAAGGTGTCTTGGCCGGCTACGATATCACTCTTGGTGACTTGATTGGATTCATGGAAGACTTCTTTGCAAAGATGGGTGTCAACGGACTTAGATTCAAAGCTGCATATAACCCATACACTGAGCCATCAATGGAGATTTTCGCATACCACAAGGGCTTGAAGAAATGGGTCGAGATCGGTAACTCGGGTATGTTCAGACCAGAGATGTTGGAGTCAATGGGTTTACCTAAAAACTTGAGAGTCTTGGGTTGGGGTTTGTCCTTGGAAAGACCCACTATGATCAAATACGGTGTGTCTAATATCAGAGAGTTAGTTGGGCACAAGGTTTCATTAGATTTCGTGGAAACCAACCCTGCTGCCAGATTGGACGAAGACTTAGTTTAGTTTTGTAAATCTCCACCCCTTGTTTAATAGTTCTATAGACATCATCAAAGTAATTTCAAGCATTTTGCACTAGAAGTCGATTACGAAGTCAATTTCGAAATATCAACGCGAACAGAATCTCTTTCTTAATCATTTCTTGATTTCCTAAGCACATCATGTCAAAACATATAAACGAAACTATGGAAACGGCAGAAGGCTTCAAGGAGGTACCCAGCTCTCTGCAGCCAGAGATAGACGAAATCTTAAGGAAGGATGAATCAACGATAGATAGAAACCCAGTTAATTCTATACCTATTGCACATCAAAAGAATGAAGAGAATAATGTTGGTTCTGGTTCGGGTGGTTCGGGTGGTTCTGGTAAACATACAGATGATTCCAAGAGGAAGCAGTCCGAGTACTATTGCAAGTGGATAAACTGCGACAATAGAGATTATTCAAGTCTTACATCTTTGGTAAACCATTTAAATGGCACGCATTTATCACATATAGCACATCTAAGTCCCAACACACCTATTCGTTACACTTGTAACTGGGAAGGGTGCTCCAGATTCGGCATAGAACAGCCTTCTAGGTTTGCTCTCATATCCCACTGCCGTACTCATACGGGAGAAAAGCCCTATTTTTGCCCGGTTCCTGAATGTGAAAAACACTTTACCCGTTCAGATGCATTGGCAAAGCATGTTAAGGGTGTCCATGAGTTGCACCTGGTCCGTGATGCTGTGGGACTAATCAAGTCGAGGGTCAAGGACGGGAAGATCCCATCCATTGTGGACGACATAGATGGTCTTGATGAGAATACATACTTGGCTATGGTAGAAAAGGACTTTTCTCTAAGGAACCCGTGGTGGTTCACAAAAAAATTCATTGATGTTTTATCAGACTCCAACAACGATATCGACTCCATGCTAAGCACTCCGCTTTCTGTTCAGCAACACAAAGTGGCCCACGAAAGGTACCAATCTTTCCTCTCCGGAGCCGATGATGAGCTCATCCCGGCTCATGAAACTGAGCGAAATGGTACCAACGATGGTGAAGAGAGATACCTAGAGGAGCTCCGAGAAGCATCCAAGCAGATTGTCTCGGAAACTTCTGTCGAGTTGCCTGAAGATGTGCTGATAGATACAACAAATGATATTCAGGGACTCAAAGTGCTTCATACCAGATATAAAAAACAACTCGCCACCGCCTACAAGATCAACAAAGTTGCAGCAAAGAAATTAAGTGAGCTAACGAAAGAAAAGAGAAAGTTATGGCTAATAAATCAAGTCTTACTAGAAGCTAACGCTAAGTTGGGCTTGCCAAATAAAAAAGATGATGTCAAGACTAGTCGTTCAGAAGTCTTCTTTGATAACTATGATGAAGAACTCATACATGACACGCCAGTGTTGTCGAGTCTCGAGCACCTCGGCGACAAAGTATAGCTCATATAAAAAATTGTACTAAGTAGATAAACTCTTCTCGTAATGAAAATGTAGCGTAAAGAAAAAAAAAAAAAAAATTCTTAGAAAAGGTAGAGAATTATCCTAGCATAGACACCTTTCAAGTCTACTATTTCGCTGTATACTATGTTGAAGGGACTGGAGTCGATAACATCAGACATGGGCGAGATTTCTGATTCAGGCTTGACGTCGGGAACGGAGTCTTTTCAAATTAATACGAATTCGCAAGCACAAGAAGATAACTTATCTCTCGATGACCTTTTTGCAGAATTGAAGAAGGAAAATACAGTTCAACAGAGTGTGAGAGAAAGTAGCAAAGCAGATGATCTCAGCAGTGTGAAAGAATCTATAAAAAACATACCCAAGCTTAACTCCAAGCTCGAAGCTTCTTTTGACCAAGCTTCACAGCAGTATAAGGGCATAATAAAGATAGACGATGCAGTTACCAACATTAAGAATGTAAAGAAGGATAAGTCAACGGACGCAGGATCGAGATGGTTCAACATGAAGCAAGCAGAAGTCACCCCTGAAATAAAGCGTGACATGATGATTATCAAACATCGTAATGCCCTCGATCCGAAAAGACATTACAAGAAAGAGAAATGGGAAATACCCAAGTACTTTCATATGGGCACAATCATTGAAGGGAACACAGAGTTCTACTCTGCTAGACTTACGAAGCGGGAAAGAGGAAAGACTTTGGTTGAAGAAGTGTTGAACGACAACAACAGAAGAGATTTCTTCAGGAGAAAGTATAAGGAGATCCAGGAAAAGAAAACTAGCGGTGGCAAGAATCACTACAAGAAGATTAAAAGCATGAGGAAGAAGTACTGAACTGCCTGCTCATCTATATTACGTTATCAAACTTATATAAACGTTCATAAATCGTTAATTTTCATAGCACGTACTCAATAATCACATTATCTACCTATTGAGCCACTTGTACATTGGACTATTCTTCTAAGCCAGCTCTTTTGAATACATCCAGCCTTACGCCATCCCATAACCTCTTTTTATCCTCCTTGGAAAGTCTCACTTTCTTGTTCTCGGTGAGTCTCAACGATTTTTTCAAAGCGTCTGACTCGAGCTTATACTCGTACGCCGTGGTTGCAGCTGCGGCAAGGTTGACAAGATAGTTTCTAATGGCTATTTCTTTGAACTTGAACTTCAACAAGCTTTGGTCACTCAACGTGATTGGCGACAGAATGTTCAGTTTTCTTGAGTTTATTTGCAAAAGTCGAGACTGCTTCACTGAGATCTCGGCCACAGATTTCTTGAAATTGCAGTCCAACTCATGCTCTTGGTATATATCTGAAGAGAACAACGTATATATGAGCTCCTTGTCGGATATATGCGGCTGAATCAACACAATGTGGCACAAGCTGGCCAAGTCGCCCACTAACTGCGGGAACGAGTTGGAATTGTAAGCAAAATTAGGAATGGACGACACCATCGGAAGCTGGACCAAAAGCAACTTGCATCTCGTCACATTCAAGTTCCAGTCTACCAACGTCTCTGGCACATTTTGGTAGCTCAACAGAGAGCCAAGAGATATCTTGAATAGCTCATCGTAGTCGTCGTCCTCAATGGTTCCTAGCTTCCCCTGCTCCTTTTTCTCCTCGCTTAACTGGTAGTAGTATTTTTCGTGAAGTGCAACGTCGTTCACTAGCTGCTCTATCGTCACCGTTATGGGTTCCAGATCCTCTGGTATAGTCGCCGCAGTGCTGGAGTATATAGATGGCGCCGACCGAACTGACCTTTTGTTCGACGAAAAAATGCTTGATGCCAGTGACCTCAGTAAATGCTTGTGATTGTTTCTATAGTTTTGCACCTGTGAAGGCGCCGACCGTATGGACGCCGCTCCTGACATCATCACCAGGGGCGATAATTGTTTGTAAATAGCATTTCTGGCTGAGTCCTTGAACTGGGTTGGTGCTGAAGATAACCCCTCTCCGTTACTTCTAGCAAAAGGGTTTCCAAACATCTTTCCCTCACCAGATTCCTATGTCTTATGCCTTCGCTGGGTCTTTTACTCTTTGACTCTATTATACTAGAAAGCCTTAACTAAAGAGAAAGTATTTTAATTTTTTTTTTTTCTTCTCAAATGATTTCTTGATACTTCCGCGTGATCTGATGGTGTTAGAAGAAGGCTCAAAGTAAGTTGGCTTTTCGCTATGCTGGGCGACAAGACCTGCTGTTCATGAAGTTAGATCGTGTGGGACATGTCCCATGTAGATCAGTGTCTTGCTTCATCACCAAAAATTTGGCTAAATTCAACGTCGCTGTAAGGTTAGACTAATCACCGCACTCTATGATTCGCATAGTATGGAGTTGGTGATGATGATAAAATCGATAAAAAAAAGAAGGTTTTTTCTTGACTTTTATCGGTTGTAGAGCTTCTTGTAGGTACTGGTGCCAATAGAATGGGTTCTGGGTACTTGTCAGCCAGAAAAAGGCTAGGTTTATAGGGATTTTGGGGCCATCGTCGTTGGTTCCAACACCTATCCTGTATGGTAAATTAAAGAAATATGAAAATTAATCTGTTTAGTTTTATAAAACAACACCTTACCAGCAACTCTCATGTCAGCTTTGGAAGAGACCAGCTCTGAAGACATAGGATTCAAGCTCCTCTCAGGAGCAAAGGGGCAGCAAATTTTTGATGAAGGAATCGATTTGACGCTAGCTGAAGGCGAGATCTTGAGGCTTCTAGCCGTTGGGAACCTCACAGGCTACTTTGCTTGTTCCAACCTCAAAACTTTGGTTGTTGGCAGGTTGGACGCATTACAAAAGGGCGAGGTGCTCAATGGGTCCAAGACGATCGCGGGCTTAACCAAGACGACGCATGTGCTTTTCAACTGCGACGAAACCTTGTTATACCTTGTGGACGATGGAGCGTTACGTCTCGTAGACATGCGGAGCTTTGGATCAGCTTCGGAACTCAAAATCGAGCTGATTGGGAGGAACGAGGGCATTGATATCGACAAAAACGATGTTTGGGATATTTCGCCTTCCCCGAGTGCTTCCAGGCAAGTGGCCGTGCTCACAAAGAGCAAGGAGTTGATCTTGTATCAGGACGGCGAAATCACCAACATACTGGGCGGCGTTTCGTCGTTTTCGTGGTCTCTTGACGGTGCAGAATTGTACTTCTCGCAGGAGCTGTCCTCCACCTCGGTAAAGACGTTTTCGATGGGCACGAGACAAGTTGTGGAAGAGATTGCCAGCGAAGAACTAACAGATAAATGTATTACACATATTGCTGAACTAGAGAAGAGCCGCAAATGGCTCCTCACGACCAAGAGAAACGATGACGAAGAGACGGATACGAAAATTCAAATCATTCAGAAGCACGAAAATGAGGGCTATGAGGTATTAGAAGCGGAAATAGCACAACCTTATGGTTCTGTCGAACGAAATTGTGTATTATACCTGCTGGTGCTAAGAGGCTGGCTTCCGGATGAAATGCTTGTGTTTGTTACCTCCTCTTTGGCTACAGAAATAAATACCTTGTCTTTTTATAGAGGTAAAGAGCTAAAGTCCATAATGCAGCTCAATGATTCAGACAGAGCTCAGTTCCCCATAGACGAAGATACAGGAGATGATGCTTCACCAATTGGGTTAGCTTTGGATTTAACGGCCGTGAATTTAACGGTTTCCCAACCATGCGTGGGCGTTGATGAAGCCACCGGTAAATTACCAATCCTCTGGTGCTTAACGCACGAAGGTGCGTTAATTGGTTGGTGGGTTTTCAACAAAACAGGTATAAAAGAGAATACATTGAGCTTGAGTAGAGCTCTCGAGTCTATTAAATTGCATCAAAAAGACACCATTGTGCTGCACAAAAGTGTCGATAAAACCAATACTAATGCAGTTGCGTCTAATGCTTCAATATTGCACGAGTCAGAAAGTAAGCCTCAACAACATGATAATGTCTTTAGCAGCGCTTCTAAAGGCGATATAGTCAGTGGTGAAAAGGAAGCAGGCTCTAAAGGAGTCACTTCCTCTGTCTTCAGTGACAACGAAAATAACAAAAATGAGAAAAAGTCTTCTGGATTCGGCTCCTCTGGTTTTGGCTCCTCTGGTTTTGGCTCCTCTGGTTTTGGCTCCTCTGGTTTTGGCTCTTCAGGATTTGGTTCCTCTGGCTTTGGTTCCTCTGGCTTTGGTTCTTCCGGTTTTGGTTCCTCTGGTTTTGGCTCTTCTGGTTTTGGGAAAAGTACAACAGGCTCTACCGGTCTGAACACAAATACATTTGGATCAATCGGCTTCGAGGCGAACAAGAACAAAACCCTGAAAGCAGAATCAAGTGGTTCTAGTCTGTTTGCCAAGTACTCGAGCCAACAGAATGATGGCTTTTTCAAATTAAAGCCCACTCTGTCAAATGATGACAAAGTATCTCCGTTCGCTAAATTGGCGGATGAGCTGAAGTCTTCTCCATTTTCTGCTTTAAGTCAGAATAAAGAGTTATCGCCATTTGCTACTTTGGGCCAGAATAAAGATTCATCACCTTTCGCTAGCCTAACCGGAAACAAAGAGTCATCACCATTTGCTACCTTGGGCCAAAATAAAAACTCATCACCTTTTGGTAGTCTGACCAATGCCCAAGACTCTTCTCCATTCGCTTCTTTGGGTCAGAGTAAAAACTCTTCACCATTTGCTAGCTTGAGTGGGAATAAGGGTTCATTCGCTAGGCTGACTCAAAACAAAGAGCCCTCGCCTTTCGCTAGTTTAACACAACAGCAAAAGGCATCACCGGTTGCAGATTCAGACGATGAGAATGAATCTCTCACGTCGTCTGACGCAGCTGGAGAGTCTGACTCTGATTCTTCAAATTCTCCTACTCAAGAGCAAAGCCAATCAAAACACACCTTATTTTCTGCCCCTGTTCAGAATGTCGGTACTTTATTTTCCAAGTCAGGAAAAGACTCAAATGAAATACCATCCTCCGGCTCTAACCAAAGCCTGGAGCACCAGTTTTTTTCAAAGTCATCTGAGCGAACACAAGCTGCACCTTCAAGCGAAACCCAAGAACCAGAAAGCGAAGGCTTTCAAGAAAAAAATGACGTTTCGCTAGGTCAGTCAAAAGACAAGGAAACTAACTTGTCGCCCGCGTCGCCTGCTCGTCAAGGAAGTCTGTTTATAAACTTAGGTAGTTTGAAAGACAGTTTACACCTTGACGATGCACTGCCCAACACTGGAGCCTCAAACAGCAACCAAGCCAAGTCACTTGAGGACTCAGAAGGTCATTCAGCACTGGTTAAAGACATCATCGAAGGTAAGGCAACTCCCTTGTTTAAAGAAAGCACTTTTTCAAATTCTAATGACAAAGTATCTCAAGGACAACCACATACGCATAAAAGCGACACTAATAACAGCACCTCGAATGAGAACGATAGCGAAACATCTAGTACCGAACATCCAAGTTCTGATAGCGATTTGAAGGTAGAAACCTCAAAAGCTGCTAAGGAGTCGTTGTTTGCTAATAAAACTGCTAAGTATGAAGAAGATCTTACAGGAAAGGGCCAAACGAAATCGAAGGTTGAGACGGATGTTTCGAATCGAGACAGAGAAAAAGAAATGGAATTTTTCGAGGATTTTGAGAAGAGATTGTTCGAGGGTCTTCCTGTCAACTTTCTCAGGTTCGATGGGTTCACGTCCGCACAAGACTCTACATCCCAAAACAAAGTGGAATGCAAAATTGTTGAAGTTTTGAAAGAAACTGAAGCTCAGCTCTACATTTTAGAAAAGAACAGGAGTATATTCGACAAGTATATCGCTACCCTCGGCGAATTGAAAACACATGAAATCTCTCCTTCAGGCAGTGATGATTTGGACAAATTCGGCGATGTGACACAGTTAGCTGATAGGGTTCGTTGCTCGAAGAAATCCGTCCTGGAATATCGAGAAACTAGTAGCGAGTTGATGGAGAAGCTACAAACTTTGGTCGATGATTTTGAAGACCTCCAAGTGGGAAGAATCAAGCTTGACAAATTGCTCTCAAGACTTCATATTTTGTCTCGTGATTCCAGCTCCCTACAGCTCAAGAATAGACCTTTGGATTTCCAGTGTGAATCTATGCAAATCGCCCTTCGTCAAAAACTAAAGAAAGTCCAAGACTTGAAAGATACGCTTATCAATAACATGATGCCTTTGAAAGCCAGAACTTGTCTCGGTGATCCGACAATAAGCAAGTTGGAAAGAGCTGTCTTCGAAGTGAATGAAGCTGTACATGATCATTTACATGAAATAGATCGCTTGACTGAACAACTAGCTAAGATGAGCTCAAATGAGACAAAAGCCGTCGAGCCTGCTCCAAAGATTACTGAGAACAAGAATGGAGACAAAATTACTTTGAGATGGAATTTGGGATTTCGTTTGGAGAATACTGATGTTAAACCCAAAGCTGTAGTAGTCCAAAACATATAATTACTTGACAAAAGTATATACGATTTCAATTCCAATAGACGATTTTTTGTTAGTATTACATTTTGCGAGTAAAAATATTAGATCACAAAAGGTTATATAAACATTTATATCCCTAATGTCTCAATACGTTGGAGCCAAAGTTAACGTTCCAGGCACGAGTGGCTATGGTGTCATACGATATACTGGACCCATCGAAGGGAAGGTTGGTATATTTGCCGGAATTGAGTTGATAGGGCCTATAGCAGCCACTAGAGGTAAAAACTCTGGTGCTGTTGATGGAAAACAGTACTTTGAAGTTCATTATCCTATGACAGGACTTTTTTTGCCTTTAGAAAGGGTTAAGTCGGTGAATCCAAACTTACAAAACAGATTTGGAGATGATAAGATGACGGGAGCCGTAAGCGATGAAAACGTTTCCCATAAACTCAAAAAGAGCCATCTGGTTGCATACATCGGACAAAAACCCAAATTTCCAGTGACGAGGAAAGCCCTAGAGGAAACCAAGAACTTGAGCGTGCTAGAGGATAGAAGTAATAGAGCTAGACAGCTGGAAAAGAGAGGATTATTTGTACCGAGTCCTGCGAAGTACTTCTCACTGACAGAACCAGATGCGGACGAAATAAACACTTTGAAAGGGGAATTGAACGAGCTTAAAAGGCGGTATGAAGATTCCAAGCGCCTACTCTCAGAACAGGAGAGTATCCTCGAAGATTTGAGGGATACGGTGAACGAAGTACAACCTTTACTCGAGGACTATGAAAGAAGCGCTATTGAAAAAGACAATAAGTTGAAGAAACAGAAGGAAGATTTTGATGCCGCAAGAGAAGAGTGGAGAGAAAGTTTGGAGCTTCTTTCCTCTGCTCAGCAAGAGAGTGAAGTCTATTATGAAGAGAAAATTTTACAGTTGGAAGAGCAATTGCAGGAAGTACACAACAAGTCCTCTTCAGAGAATACTGGCTTCGAAGCTTGTGCAGATAGCTCAAGGGAGATTAAGACGCTTCATTCTGAAATAGCATGGAAAGACGAAAGACTTAAAACCCTAATGAAGGAAAATGAAGAACTAAAGAAAGAAAACATGGAGCTTGCAAGTAAATTAAATAAACTTGAACTCGATTCGAAGGTAGAGTCTGATAAACACTTGAAGGCTGGGGAAGCGATCAACAGTTTGGAATCCAAGTATGAAGATTTAGTGTTGAAACATGAGCAGTTGAAATTAGAGAAACAGGCAATCGACAAAGAACGCTTTGAGCTGGAAACTAAACTCTCTCAAGATATCCTGGCATTGAAACTAAACGACGGGATAGCATCATCCCAAGTTTTGGCAGAATCGTCACTTGATGACCTTTTGAAGAAAGTCAAGAAGGCTTTAAGTGGACAACCAGACTTCCCTCGCTCAAAGTCTACAATGAAAGACTTGAAAGAAATCCAAGCTTTGGTCGCTCACTTTTCAGAAACGGAAACCAATCTGAAATCTTATGACACGAAGGCTGCCTTCAGTCATCCAAAGCTTGAGAAATCAACAGAAACACTCAATCATATAATCAAACCCGTCGCAGCATCTAATTCCAGTCCTGTGGATGAGAAGAGTGCAAGTTCAGAGCTACCAATCTATAAGCCAGCTGTGCCAGTAGATCCCAGCGAAGGGAAAGATCTTTGGTGTGGCCTTTGCGAGAGAAGTGATCACAATAGCATCAATTGTCCTTATGAGAACGACATGTTTTAATACAAACATTTGGCCACGTCCCTCTAAATCATAAGATAGGTTCTGTTACTTTCCTTTCTTAATTTGACCTTTTCATTGTTGGCAACCTATTTTCAAGGGGAACAAACCCTACAGCATTCTTTCATTTCTGTTTATAAATTTTTTCGGGGAGTAAGTGGTGGAAAAATTCAAGTTTAGATGAATTTAGCCATGGCCTCAGGCAACAGTCATACACTTCCAGTTGGTGCTTGCTCTACTCAGTCTTCGAACCAGCTTTTAGCACCAGTATTCTGTTGCAATCGATAGTAATCAAGTTGTTACACAAACTCATTTTTTTACAGCCTATCCTAAAGTTTGATTTTAGTTTTGTTAGAGCGCCAATACTAGAATAAAGTCTCTCATATTAAACAAACAATGTATAAATTAAAGTCAAGTATAACAAGAATCTAGAAGGTATCAATCAAGAGAATATAAAGTAGTTCCTAAAGATCTGGAAATCAGAAAATCAATGAAACTTAAAGGAAGAAAATGAATAAGGTAAAGATCAGAGACATCACATACCAAGGCTTTTTGTAAGACGAAGCCTTGTTTTCAGTGACAGAAGAAGATAATAATGTTGCTTGAGATGGGAGAGCTCTAGGGGATGTTGTTGCACTAACAGTAGAATGCAAACCCTTTGAAGAAAATTGAATTGAGGTGGCTGCCAGGGAGTATGTTACTGCATTGACGATGTCAGCAGTATAACCTTGAGTCTTTGTTTTGACACCTTCGGCGTCTTTCTGGGCGCTTCCTGCTTTATTAGTATAAGCGGTAGAAGCAGAGCCAGATGGAGCTGTCTTGGAGCACTCTAAGCATTCGCTAGTGGAAGGGAGTATTTTAGTTTGAGTCACAGGCAGCCCTTGCATGTCAGTGGTGACCACGACTTCACCCGAGCAGGTAGATTTCATGCCATTAGACGTAGTAGTTGTCAATTCGGTGGTGTACGTCGAGCATTTCGAACATTGCGTATCACTGCTAGTTTCAGTCTTGAAATTGGTTTTAGTTGATAACTTACCGGCTTCGTCTGTTGTGACCGTGACCAACCCACTACATGTAATAAGTTTTCCAATACTGTTAGTTGTTGTACGTGTGGTCGTATAGACGGAGCACATATTACACTCTTTGCCATGGCTTGAACCAGTGGGTATAGATGCAGACGTTGTCAAATGGCCGTTTTCATCAGTCGTAACTATGGCCTTACCAGTTCCAGTAGTGACTGATCCATCGGGGTTGGCCTTCGTGAACGTTGTGGTGTATTTAGTGCATTGTGGGCAATCAGAGCCAGAGGTGCCAGAGGTACTTGTGGATGCAGTTGCTTCATTTGAAGCACTATTAGACAACACTGAAGTTGACGTTGTCAACTGTCCCTTACTATTAGTTGTTACGACCACTTCACCTGTTCCAGTAGTCACTGATCCATCAGAATTGGTCTGCGTGAACGTCGTGGTGTACTCCGTACACTGAGGACATGCAGAAGCATCAGCTGTAGCAGGAGCTCCAGTGGAGGCAGAAGCGTCAGATGAAACAAAAGCGTCAGACGATGTACTATCTGGCAACAACATAGTTGAAGTCGTCAACCGGCCGTTACTGTTAGTTGTTACAACAACATCTCCTGTTCCAGTAGTAATCGATCCGTCGGAATTACTTTTGGTGAACACCGTGGTATACTCAGTACATTGAACACAGTCAGCGGCCGAAGTACCAGTCGATGCACCATGTGGTAATGACAAAGTTGAAGTCGTCAATTGACCGTTACTGTTAGTTGTCACAACAACATCTCCTGTTCCAGTAGTCACTGATCCATCAGAATTGGTTTCTGTGAACGTCGTGGTATATTCCGTACACTGAGTACATCCGGAAATAGAAGTTTCAGTTGAAGTAGCTGCAGCAGTTGTAATAAGTGAGGTAGATGTTACTAGTTGTCCGTTACTGTTGGTTGTGACAATTATATCTCCAGTTCCAGTAGCAACTGATCCATCAGAATTACTTTTGGTGAACACCGTGGTATACCCAGTACATTGAGGACATCCAGAAGATGAGGAGCCTGATGAAGTATGATCACTGGATGATGCAGTGTTACTCGTCGAAACAGTGTTTGGCAACAATGCAGTTGAAGTCGTCAATTGACCATTGCTGTTAGTTGTGACAACAACATCCCCAGTGCCAGTAGAAATCGATCCATCGGAGTTGGTCTTTGTGAAAGTCGTGGTGTA